>CM053598.1:202640715-202650923 GCA_028646575.1 Pseudocheirus occidentalis
TTTTTAGGTCTGTGAAACTCTGCTTCCAAAGGGGGAAGCTCTGTTCCAAATCGCTGGGGTTTTCCCAACTGCCCGTTCTATTAGGGGGGTGTTGCAAGTACCCCCAGCTTTGGCTTGCTGAAAGTGCACCCCAGGACCACCACCCAAGACCTGGATCCAGATCCAGGCCACTCAACGCAAGAGCACTCGGCCCTGATCTATCGATTCAGCCCCCCTGCTGAGTCCGCAGGCCGGGGCTCTGAAGCAGCCTGGTGGGGGCTGCTGGTGGATGCAGCAGTTCCCTTCGCCCACTGCTTCTTTGCCCCGGGGGCAGAATGGCCGAACTGCTTTACTCCCCAAATTAATTTTCAAAGTTTCACTTTCATTAACCGTGTCTGAAGATTTAAAGATCCCCTTAGGCCAGTGCTTTAGATTTTCTTTAAGTAGACTCATGCTGTGGTTTGGGAGGCTCCGCTGCTCCTCCTGGCTGCCCTGAGGTCTTGCCTGTTTGGGCTGGCTGTTCTCTGCTCTGCTGGGGTGCCAGCTGCCCCTCTCCTGTCCCACTCCTCATGCCTTGGCAGATGTGGAGGTGCTGGAGGCTGTAAAACTGCTGCAGGCTGGCCGTGGTCTCGGCTTCCAGCTGTTCCAGCCTTCGATCCAGCGGCTGCGCTGAGTCCCTGCTGCCGAGCTGCCTTCAGCGAGAGCTGTGTTCTCTGTATTTTTGTGAGTCTGAGAGTCCTAGACTTTCCTAGATTTTGTCTGGGCTCATATTTTATGGGTGGTTAGGATGGCGGTGTGGGAGCTGTGGGACCTTGCTGCTTCTATGCCGCCATCTTGGTTCCGCCCCCCCCCAAGACCCTTTTTAACAAATAAAGACTATCAAATAAAAAAAATCCCAAATGGTTTAATTTATTTTCTATCCAATAATTTTGCAAGTAATTATTTTAATTATTGTTTGGTTCTGAAGGGTTTTGGGGGGGTTTGAAGAGCAATTGGGGTTGTGACTTGCACAAAGTCACACAGCTAGTGTATCAAGTGTCTGAGGCCAAATTTGAATTCAGGTTCTCCTGACTCCAGAGCTGGTACTCTATTTACTGCACCACCTAGTCACCCCATTTCAATTACTGTTTTAGTTGATTCTCTAGGGCTTTCTATGTACTATATCATTTGTCAAAAAGAAGCCAAATTTTGTTTAAGGCTTTTTTCTTTGTCTTAATTTCCCTCAATTTCTTTGTCTTATTGCTATAGTTAACATTTCTAGCACTGTATCAAATAGTCATAGTGACAATGAATAGCTTAACTTTATCCCTGATTTTATGGGAAAGAATTTTTTCTTCATTATTCATACCACTAGCCCTTATTTTTAGAAAGATACTATTTCCCATGATAAGGAAAGGCCCACTTATGCCTTTATTTTCTTGTATTTTTAGCCACAATAGGAGTTGCATCTTGTTAAAATCTTTTTCTTCCTCTTTTGATGTAATAATTAAAAAAATATTATGCTGACCTTTTGTGTTTTAGCTTCCCTTGAATTAAACAAACCCTATATTTCTGGTATAAATACAACCTAGCAGTAGTGTATAATCTAAATTTTTTTGCATCAATGTTGCTTAAGGATGTTGTTCTATAGTTGACTTTCTTTATTTTATTTAAGTATCAATATCATAATTGTATCATATAAGGAGTCTGGCAGCCCCCCTTCTTTCTGCTATTTTTAAAACAAATAATTATTCTTTGAATTTTTGATGAAATTATTTCATTAGGGCCTTTTTTATTTTGCGAATTCATATGTGTATGGTTTGTTCGATTTCTTTTTCTGAGGTCACATTTTATATTATTATCTATATATCTATACTATTATATTATTATCTATATTTCATGCTTAAATTCTCTAATCAGTCTACATTGTGAGAGAACCATGCAACACACTAGTGATACCAAAAAAGTTACAGGCATTCCCTACCTTCAAGGAGCCCATAATCTATTCGCTGTTGTGTTCATTTGAGTATTTTATATATTTGTAAACATCCACATATTTCATTGGAGTTGTTGATATTACTAGCAAAATATTTAATGATATTGTTTATTCCTTCATCTGTTATGAAATCATTTGAATTTTCTGATGACATTAACGTGGTCTGTCTTCTTTTTAATCAAATTAGCTAACTATTTATTCTGCTATCCCTTTTTTGTTTTATAAGTGAATTCATCCTATTCTTTCCCCATTCATCCCAATGTTTATTCTTATAATTATTATGCTTCCCGTTATCCTCTCCAGTTATGCTTTTTCCTCTCTTTGCTCATTACCCCTCTTTATCACAGGTTCTTATCCTTTCTTTACCCTTGAGTCCCTCTCCACAACCCCCACCCTGTCTTATTTATGATTCATTCTCTCTAAATCTGACATCCTGCCTCTTCCATATACTCCTTTTACCTGTCCTCATTACTTCCTAACTCCTTGTGTGCTTGCGTGCCTGTGTGTATGTGTATGTGTACTGAAGCACGTGTGTTACACCCAATAACAAGTTCAGATGAAAGTGAGGCTCAAATATTGTCAATTTCCCACATCACTCTCTGGCCTTTATAGGTCTCTAGTTACATATTGTGATTATGTATGATAATAAGATACCCACCTTCTGTTCTAGGGATCAGTCTCCTTTATCCCTGACTCACAGTTCCTTCCTTAATCACTTGCCCATGGGTGGAATTTTTATCTTATGTTAGAAATATGACTCATTGTAGTTTTCTCCTTAGATTTTTGATCATTACTTGGGCACTCATCTGAGATCTTCCTTGGAAAAGCTGTCAAGAAAACTAGGCTGTAGCTCCTTCCTCTTACTCTGCCATCTTGGCTCATCTCCCTTGGTTGATGATTTTTGAATGAATGAGTGAATAAATGAGTAGCTATAATACAAGTTTAAAAATATTTACTCTCAATGTGAATGCTTTAGCTTCAGATTCCCCACCTGGAAAATTGGGCGATCAGACTAGGTGATCTCTAAATTTTCTGTGTCTAAATGGTATGATGAACAAATGAACATATGCATAGGACAGAACATAGAGTGTCATAAGAGAAACAAGGAAGCAGAATGAATTCTTGCTAAAAAAAAAACAAACAAACTAGAGATACTGAGACCTTTAAAGAGTATTTTGAAATCCAGAAATGTGCAGAAGAATCTGTTCCAGGCAAAGAACGGCAGGAGAGGAAAGAACAACAGTATTTAAGGACAGGCAGACTGCTGAGTTATCTGAAGTGAAATGTTATTAAATAAGCCTAGAAAGGTAGGTTAGAGGCAGATTCTATAGTTCTTGAATGCTAGGCCAAGGAATTTGTATTTCATTCCACAGGCAGGCAAAGAGGAGTCATTGAAGATTTTTTTTAGTCAAGAAGTAACATAATCAGATCCATACACTGGGGAGATTTCTTGCAGCTTTGTGAAATATGGATTAGAGAAGGAAGATACGAGAGACAAAGAGGCCGTTTAGTAAAATAACATAATAATCCAGGAAAGAGAGAATTAAGACATGAACTATGTTGGTTAAAGTGGGAATATAAATATGAGGCTTTTCCAGTAGAAGTGACTGAACATGGGATATGGAACAAGAAGGAAGTTTCAAGTTGGATGATTTGGAGCATGGTCAGACCTCTTCTTGAAAAGAAAAAGACAAATGAGAAGAGAAGAACTGTTTTGACATAAAGATAATGTTTAGAACATATAGAGTTTGAGGAGTTATTGTTAGAACATGGAACAGTGATGTCTTAAAGATTGATGGACATATGTGAATAGAGCTCTGAAAAGGGGGGAAGGGTAAAGATTCAGATTTTGGAATTGTGTGCATGGAGGTGACAATGCTATAGAAGTGTGTGAGGTTACTCAATAATAGAGTATATAGGAATAGAAAAAGGGGAAATAAGGAATTTTAGGGGATACCCAAACTTATGAAGAACAAGAAGAGGAACAAGAGACAGCACTCTATGAACCTACAAGACATCAAGATACTTTATCTATCATTTCCATGGTCTTCTCCTACACTTAGAATGCTTTTCCTCCTTACTTCTACTTCTTAGTTTCTCTGCCTTTAGACTAAGCTAAAAACCCATCTTTTGTATGAGGAGTTTTCTAGTACCCCCAATTGCTAATGCTTCTTTTCAGATTATTTTTCCATCTGTGAATCTTGTATATAGTTATTTCCATGTTGTTTCCATACATTAGGATGAATGCTCATTGTGAATAAGGACTTTTTATTTGCCTTTTTCAAAATCTCCAGTATTTCGCACAATACCTGGCACACAGTTGGTGCTTTAAAATACCTCTTGGCTGAATGATGGGAGAAAACCAATGTGAGAGATGCCAAGGGATGAAAGAATATCAAAAAGAATAGGCTTGTCTGACGTGTCAAATGCTCCTGAAATATAAAGAAGAGTGTGAACTTGAACGATTTGCTAGATTGGACAAGTAGTAAGTCATCAATGGTCTTAGAGACATCAATTTCAGGACAAGTGTGGGGTCAGAACCTGAACTGTAGGAGGATAAAAAATGAGTGAATCGTGAGGAAATGGATGGCAGTGAGCATGGGTTATTCACTTTAGAACTTCGAAAGTGAATTGAAGGAGGAAAATAGGAAGCTAACTTGGAGGAGCAAGGTCAATGGAAAAGTTTGTTTATTTTAATATAGGAAAGACCTGAATATACTTGTAGGATAAGAGGGAACGAATCTATAGAAAAGCAAAGTATCAAAGAGGCAAGGGAAGGGAAGGTAGAGGGATGAGGGTACTGATTAAAAGAACAAAGATAAACTAAAGGATGTCATCTCACAGTCATTAATTTTCACATGGAGGAAGATCATCTCATATTCTGATGCTAGAGGTAAGAAGAAGAGGGGAAAAAGAAAAGAGATTTTGAAGTGTAGAGAAGGTGAGATAAGAAAGTTCATTATAGATGATCCCAATCTTCTCACTAAAATAAAAGACAGAACATCTGTTGAGGAGAGGCAGCATGTACCTAATACAAAGTGTTTTCCAGAGAATGACTAAACAAGATAGGCATCGCCAGTATTATTATTCTCATTTTAGATGATGAAGCAGAAGTTGAGAGAGTTTCAGTGACTTGCCTAAGGTCATACGGTTAGTAAGTGGCAGAGTCAAAGTTCATACACAGGTCTCTGTTTCATATTCTAGACCATACTGCCTCTATGGGGTATGACAGATTTTAAAAGAATCAGTAAAAATAATTGTCACGATGCAATATAGAAATGCCCAGTTAAGGTTATAGAGTACCTTTTTCTCTGGGATTGTACTTTGTTAAAAAGCTGCATTAGTTCTCTTTTTCCTTATGTCACCTTCATTTCTGGAAATCTCTTTCCTCCATTTGCAAATTCCACTACAACAAAGAAAAACCGTTAAGCAAAAGCCTCATCCGATACTGTTTACAACATTCTTATAAAACATACATCTGTAGTATGCTCACTCATTCTGGTTTCAGGACTTCCCTACTACATGGAAAGTAGATATGTGAAAGTCATTTTCAGTTCAGAATTAGCTAATGTAGTAGTGGCAGAAGGTCAAGGGGGTAAGGAAATCAGGAGAAAGTAGACAAATGTCAGAACATAAATGGTAGAATGGAAAAACAGAGAGGGATTAAGGATTATAGATCACAATAAAGAAAAAAATAGTAGGCTTAAGAGGTAGGAGTACGAGTGAGGTGGTCACAGAGGGGAACCTGAGAATTTGTTATCTTGGAAGGGGATGAGTTTCGAGCAATGTGACCTAAGACATGTAGAAAAGAAGTGGAAATAGTACTCATAGAAATTGAGGAAGTAAAGGAACTGAGAGACCAGAGGGAGGTAATAATAAGACAAGGGAACAAGACTAACAAAAATGAGTAAAACAGAAAAAAGAAAATCCTAATAAACAGAGAGAGACTAAAACAATAACATTCAAGCTTAAGAGAAATGAGAACAGTAATAGGTACTGACAAGAGTTGAAGTTTTAGGGAAAGGTATGAACTTGTGGGATCCTGATCTTAGAACCCAGGGAAGGAATTGCAACCAGTTCAGAGATTTCAGGAAGCTTGAAACAAAAGCAGACCTCCTGCCAACAGGAAAAATGAAGTCAATTAAGCCATGATCTTCTCTGTCAATAGAAAAAGTTTTGAAACATGTTGAGCAGAGCTCCCTGTTTATATTATGTGCTATGTGGAATAAGCTTATATTTTCCCTTCCTCTTTAATCTGATACAGCTGTGGTAGCCAAAGGAAGAAAGTATATGGAGGTGGAGATGAATGAGGTACACCTAAACCAAAACTGGGAACACAAGGATATTATCTGATCACACAACAGGAGGGTTAAGGAAAGCTTCGACGATTGTATTTCTGTTCCTTCTCCAGCCTTTGCTTATTAGAGAATGCAGTACCATTGCAGGGAATAGAGAGAATTTTTTTAAAGGGGGAATGTAGATGGGAAGAAATCAGATAATGAAAAACTAGCTATGGCTAAGCAATAAAAAATGAAATTCAGAGAGATGGTGACTATTAAGAGTCATGCACATTCGGTAAATAGTGTTAGCTTCATATTATAATGTGTTTTATGAGTAAGAATCTTTTTTGGTAAATATGCCACCTTTTTCTCCCCTGATACTGCCACCTTCTTGGTGTAAGCCCTCAACTCATCATTCCTGGACTACTGCAATAGTCTATTGATTGGTCTGCCTGCTACAAGTTTCAGCCCACTCAAATCCATCCTCCATTCAGATGCCAAAGTGATTTTCCTAAAGAACAGGTTCAATAAACTACTCAATAAACCTCCAGAATCAAATAGAAAATCCTCTAGCATTCAAAGCCCTTCATTATCTACCATCCTCTTCTTCAACCTTTCTAGTCCTCTTACACCTTACAGCCGCCCACATACCTCAAACATTGGCCTCCTTGCTATGCCTCAAACAAGACAAGCCATCTCTGACTTTGGGGCATTTTCTCTATCTGTCCCCAGTGCCTGGGATTATTCTCCTCTCCATCTCTAGCTTGGGGCTTCCCTGACTTCCTTCAAGTCCTAGTTGAAACCTCACCTTCTACAGGCCTTTCCCAAAGTCTCTTAATTCTACTACCTTCCCCCTCAATTATTTCTTTTTTATACCACATATATCTTGTTGTACATATTTATTTGCACATTGTCTTTCCCATTAGATCATCAGCTCCCCAAAGGCAGGGACTGTCTTTTAAAATTGTGTCCTCAGTGCCTAGCACGGTGTCCAACAAAGAGTTAGCACTTAATGAATATATTTATTGACTGGGTTATAAAGATGATATGGTGAAGAGATTGATAGAATTATGCCTTCATGCACCCCATAGGAGGGAGAAGGTTGGAGAAGAATAAGCTTCATCTTTACTTTTATTCAGGGGTTTCTTTGGATTCTGCTTGGGCTACTGTTTAGCTTCCACCTCAGTTGATACTGATATAAAATAATTAGATTAATGAGTCCATTCCTCTTTTAACTGTGGCTGGTATAGCTAGGATTAACAAAGTCCTTAACTTTCTTTTTTAAAAGAAATTATTTATTTTTAGTTTTTGATACTCATTTCCATAAGATTTTGAGTTACAGTTTTTCTCTCCCCATCTTTCCCCTACCCCCACCCCAAAATAGCAAGCCTACTCAATACCCTTTCCCCCAACCTGTTCGCTCTTATATCCTCCTCCTTCACCCCTCTAACTTTCTAGTAGGGCAAGATGGGTTTCTACACCCTAGTACCTGTATATTTATTTCCCAGTTGCATGTAAAAAAACCATTTTTAAACATTTGCTTTTAAAACTTTGGGTTCCAGATTCTTTTCCCCTTCTCCCTCCTCACCCACCCCCACTGGGAAGATGAGCAATTCAATATAGATTGTACATGTGCAGTTACCCAAATCATTTCCATAGTAGTCATATTGTGAAAGATTTACTATATTTACCCCCATTATATCCCTCCCCCCCACCTATTCTGTTTTCTCCTTTGACCCTGTCCCTTTTCAAAGATGTTTGCTTCTAACTACCCTCCCCCCCAACCTACCCTCCCTTCTATCCTCCCCCCTCTTATCCTTTACCCCCTATTTTCCTGTAGAGAAAGATACCCAATTGAGTGTATATGCCATTCCCTCCATTAGGCCAAATTCAGTGAGGATCAGGTTGTCCCATTCCCTTTCACCTCCCTGCTTGTCCTCTCCATTGTAACTGTTTTCTCTTGCCTCTTTTATATGAGATAATTTACCCTAATCTAGCATTCCTCTTCTTCTTCTCACAATAAATTCCTCTCACCCCAGTTTTTTTTTGCTATTGCAAATATTTTAATAAGTGTTCTCTGCAAGGCATTTAAAACATCAGTTTGTGAGGACAAACTCCATTGGAGAGAGAGAAGACAGAACGCAGGTAGCCATAGAGCTGAGGAATTTTCTTGATCTGGGGCAAGATCAGAGAGTCTACTGTTTTCTGATCAGCCTTGAGCTACTCTGTAATCTCGTATTTCTCTTTTTCTGTGTCAAAAATCTCTCCTTCTTGGTGTCTAGGTTTATGGAGCCTCTTCAGTTGTTCTAATCTTATTTTGAATGACTTATTTTCTTCACTGAGTTTTGAAATTTCTTTTCCATCTAGCAAATTCAGATTTTTAAAGCATTCTTCTCCTCACTGGCTTTTTGGGCCTCTTTTGCCATTTGAGTTAGTCTATTTTTAAGGTGTTATTTTCTTCAGTGTATTTTTGTGTCTCCTTTGGCAGGCCGTTGAATTGTTTTTCATAATTTTTTTGCATCATTCTCATTTCTCTTCCCAATTTTTCCTCCATTTATTTTCGTTGATTTTCAAAATCGTTCTTGAGCTTCTCCATGGCCTGTAAGCAGTTCATATTTTTCTTGGAGGCTTTTGATGAAGGAGTTCTGACTTCAAGGTCTTCCTCCTGCTCTATGCCTTGATCCTTTTTGTCCCTAAAAAAGGATTCTCTTGTCTGGTTGTTCTTCTTGTGCTTGCTCATATTGACAGCCAATTATTAGACTTTTGAGCTCTTTACCACAGTAGAACTCTGCTTTCAGAATGGATAGATCTTTGTCCTAAATCACTGGAGTTTTTGCAACTGCTGGAGCTATTAGATGGGTGCCCTCTCTATAGCCCCCCCATACACTCTGGCCCACTGGTCACTTACCACAGGACCACCATGAAAGATCATGATCTGGATCCCAGCAGGTCAAAGCAAGAGCAATTAACCTCTGAATGGTCATTTGGTTCCCCTAAAATCTGCAGGCCAGGAGCTCTGAAGCAGCCATGCAGCATATATGCCGTGCCTCCGCCACTTCTCACTCCAGGGATAGTAGCTAGACCACACTTCCCCTGTTCCAAAATTGTTCCACACTAACCTTTTACTTTGTCTTTGTCATTTGTGGACTGAGAAGTCTGGAAACTGCTACAGCTGCTGGTGATCCACTCTCTGGAACTCCACTCCAGCTAGGCCTGGTTGGGGCTGCCCTGGGGCATAAACTGCAGCTCAGGCAGGGCTTCTCTCAGCTCCCAGTGTGCTGTGATGGACCCTTCCTGTTCACCTTCCAGGCTTCCTTCAGTGGAAGATTTGTTTCTCTTTGTCACTGTTCTGTAGCTCTAAAGTTTGTTTAGAGTCATTTTTTTTACATATATTGGAGGAGGTGGAAACTGGAGCTGTGGGAAGTCTTGTTTCTACTCTGTCTTGGCTCTGATCAATCAGTCCTTAACTTTCTCCTAAGTGCAGTCATCTCTCTGCCTCGGGATCTAGGGTGGCCTCATCCACATTTTCGGTCACAAGCTGCAACTCTTGCAGCTTATGTAGCAAAAACTATCTTGTGTTTCTTTTACACCTACTTTAAAATGTATAGCTTTTCTACTTAGGAGTAGGTGCTTTTTAGTTTTTGTCTTGATGCTCCCAGTACCTAGCATAGTTTCAGTATACTTAAAAAATGCTTGTTGACTATTTGATGACCTATAATAGAAATGATGCCTTCAACTAGATAATCTCACTAATCAAAGGTTACTACTAACAGACAAAGTACATCCTGGCACAAAATTATAACCTTATTAAATATACAGGACAATTGCACTTCTTTAGTGCTAATTTCATTTTTGCAGGCTTCAAAAGATGTCCAGAACCTATCTGAAAATATATTTCAGTTAGAGTTGAAGACAAAATTCTGTCAATTCCTTTCTCTATTGTTATTGTTCATGCATTGCTCTTGAGATCTGGG
>CM053598.1:202651023-202663845 GCA_028646575.1 Pseudocheirus occidentalis
GTCCAGAACCTATCTGAAAATATATTTCAGTTAGAGTTGAAGACAAAATTCTGTCAATTCCTTTCTCTATTGTTATTGTTCATGCATTGCTCTTGAGATCTGGGCTATGGAAAGAATGTCACTGCTCCTCTTTCTCATGGAAAGTCAGTATTTCATGCTGACATTTTCTGGCCCAGCATATTCACCTTCAATTTTTTTTGTTATAAACAGCATAGGCACAATAGTGTGTGTGTGTGTGTGTGTGTGTGTGTGTGTGTGTGTGTGTGTGTGTTCTTTGGATTCTGAGGAGAAAATTTATTTCCAAAATACACACCCTTTACCAATCAATGGATAAATGAGATCCTTCCTTCTCTCTCAAAAATAACATCACTGGATGAATTTTGATGTAATAAAGATCTTGTATCCCTATCACAGAGAGAGCTTTTTGGAAAAGAAACAAAGAATTGCTACAGATATCCACTAACTCATTCGTCATAGTGAAAGAACCATTAACCATGTATGCACAAATGATCAGACCCATGACAATCCTCACCAGTCATAGCGTAGGTACCTCTACATTTGCTCTCCACTTATCCTGTTTCTTTATTTTCTTATTTTTTTGGCTCAGCAATTTCTTCTTTAAAAAAATGACTATCTTGTGCAGAGAGGTCCAAATTTTTGATGAAGGTGGACAGAAGAGTATAAATGGGGTTGATATCATACTCAGTAAGATTTAAATGATGATTTTAAAATGAAATAGTAGCTTAAACTTTTCATTACTGTTTGAATTTAATTCCTCAAAATGAAAGACTTCTTGGTATTATAAGAAAAAGTCATGCAACTAAAAGAGAATTTTTTTGTTCTGGGACCCCATGCAAGTTATTTAAGAAATGAAATACACTTTTAGGAATCAGTTCTTGAAAAGGGCTTATGAGACGCAAGTTGAACTTTGAAGCTCTAGAGAAGTTTGGACAAAAGCTTCTCTCTTCCTTCTATTTTTGATTACAGAGTTTTCTCTGACCTGATTTGATCTCTTCTCCTGCAGAACTTGGTAAACAACAGGAGGGTGGCCCCAGGCATCAATACTTCATCCTTATGCTGCCAATGGGGTTATTTTTCACTACAATTGCCCTGATGTCCATACAGAGAAAATACAATATATTCTCATTTTTCCTTCATCCAATCCAATGCAATACATATCCATAAGGGCACAAGTACTTTGCCCCCAAAATAACTGAAACTTTTATCTTCCACTTATATTTGAAAGGTTTCAGAGTCTATGATCCTTTGTCCCTATCACTTCAAGTTAGATATTTTATAAGCCATCTGAAATTTAACATTAATCAGGCAAAACTTCATTGACAAGCACCAACTGTGATCTCCAGGAAACTTGCAACACTTCATCTAATCTAATTTGTATTTAACATAGCAGAATGTTTTTCATATAGTATAACTAACCATAAGCTTTGGGAGTGACCTAGTGAAAAAAAATGGGGCAACTTTACTCATGTTTGCTTGTTGTGATGCATACCTTCCAGTCCCAGGGTATTCTGATCCGCAAACTAATAGAGAATACTGACATCCAATGCTACTTTCATCATGTCATTTCAACAGAAAATTATCCTCATCAATTATCTACTTCTTTCTACTTTTAAAGGTTGTCATTTGTGAGGCTGGCAAGGAATCTAATATATCAGCAACTCAAGATCACTGGCCACATTATTATTGAATTACAATCACATCAGAAAAAAAAGACTGACTCCAACCAAAGGGAGAGATATGGGTATTGATTGTACTAGGGTTGGATGACTTTCATTGGCTTTGAGGTATAATGTTTTCCAATAGCATTCTCCTTCTTCCTCATTGACATTCAAAAGCAAAACAGCTCCATGACACTCTTGGAAAGGATGCATTCTAAAAGGTTAAACTGAAAAAGAAGTCATGAAGGTCTCTGACTGACATCTTGGTTTGATCAGCTTAGTTCTCTAAGCTAAGGAGGCCCAGTCTGCCCACTTTTGGAAACTGGGAAACTGGGGCATAAACTGAAAGCAAGTTTTAGGTTATATTTTCCAACTGCTAACAAAGTAGCCAACAATGAGAGCAGATATAATTCACCTTGTTTCTGTTTCACTGTTTTTCTCAAGACTGAACATTTTGAATCCCATTTTGAACTGAGAGAGTCTAGATACACATTTCTAAAAATTCATTATTCATTTCAAACCCTGAAGCTTTTCCTAAAGACTGGGCGAATTGTACCATTTACCATTCACTGGACACATACAACTAATAACACTGAAACAAAGAAATGCTGCTATTGCTGCAATAATGTCCAAGAATGACTCTGAACTAGCATCATGGACAGCGGTGGGCAGGCCAGTAAAACAAGGGACTTCCAGGAATTGTGGATACTTTCCTTTCAGGGCTTTTAGGTTAATGAGCAAGCAGTCTGAGGGAGGGTCACACAAAGAGTGCTGGATCTGGAATCAGAGGCCCTTGGTTCAAATGCTTTAATTTGCACTTACATGTGGGTAAGCCAACTTTTGCATCTTTGGGCTTAAATCTCCTCATCTGTAATAAAAGGAGGTTGGACTAGATGAGCTCAAAGGTCCCTTGTAGCTCTAAACCTATTATTTTATGATCATACCTTTCTATATGACAGGGTGATTATAATAGGCAATATTATTAGGACTGAGATCAACTATTTCTTTTTCTTTTTTAATCTAGATTTTATGACTTCTGTCTATGAAATTCTCAGTATATAAACTCAGCTAGGTGGTGCGATGAATAGAGTGCCAGAACCAGAGTCAAAAAGACTTACTGAGTTCAATTCTGGCCTCAGACACCTACTAGACTTTGTTTGCCTTAGTTTCTTCTTCTGTAAAATGAGCTGGAGAAGGAAAAGCAAACCATTCCAGTATCTTTGCCAAAAGAACTCCACATGGGGTCCTGAAGAGTTGGACACAAATGAGCTGAACTGAAAGTGTTCTCTCCATTTAATGAAGATGGCAACTCCTTTGTAATTAGAATATTACCTACCACACTAGGAAGTCATGGTCACACAGCTAATGTGTCAGAAGCAGGATTTAAACCTCTGTCTTCTTATTCCAAGGCTAGTCTTCTATCCAAGATGATATGCTGCCTCTCCGAAGAGCATCAGACAGCCACACAGTAATAAGTCCCTGAATATGAAGCATCTCTTCAATTGCACGCAGGTGCACGCGCGCACACACACACACACAGATGTGTGTATAGATAGAATAAATGATCTCTAGATATGAAAGGTGATAATCTCTAAAGCACAGCAAATGGTACCTGTCTGAAAGGAAGGATATCTCATACAGGAGAAACAAATTTAAGGCCATGAAAAATAATTCCTCTTAGGCACTTGAGAGTCAAGCACAAGAAAGTGGCATTTCCCCATGTAGAAACTTAACTTTGGTAATCATCCTACTCACCATCTGTAACAGGGCTTGAAATCTGTTGCCTATCCCATGCCTCCCAGCTCACAAGACCTAACTGGGCCTAAGGAGAAGGATGCAAAAGCATAGCTTAGACTGTTTGAAAGGAGAAGCTTCCTGAGAAAGGGCTGGTAAGATTGCCAGTGCTGAGATGAATGTGACTGATCTCTGCTATACAATATGATCAGAGAAATGACACCTTAGAAAGTGTTTGGTTTTGGTTAGAAAAAAAGACGCTGGAATCATCCCCATAAACAAAAAGAACAAACGGTTTTTAAGAAGAGGGCACCTGAATATATTTTTTTTCTGGGAAGATTTTTTTCATGGAAAGATTTTCTGACTTAATTTCTTAATAACCCACTCAATTTACCTTTAAGGAAAATTTTAAAACTGAATTTTGAAAAATGAAATTGGAGTTAGAAGACCTGGATTACTTCTAATTATTAGGTATGAACTTAGGCAAATCTTTAGTGTCTCTGAACTTCAGTTTCTTTAACTTTAAATTATAGAAGTTGGGCCAGATTCATAGTATCATACATTCAGAGGTAGAAAGAATCTTAGTTTGATCTCTTCTGATCCCAACTAAGGAAACTCCAGACCAGGGAGCTTAAGTAACTTCTCAAGGTCACATCGGGAATGTCAGCCACAAGATTTGAGTCCACAAACTGACTCTAGAACCAGTATTCTTCAACCACATCAAACTCAAGAAACATTTTAAAGTGCTGTTTGCAAAGAGAAAGTCACTGAGTGTAAAGGATAGACAGTTGCAGGGTCAGGAAAATCTTTGTTTAAACCTTGCTTATGACACAAACTGAATGTGACCTTGGATAAGTCATTAATCCTCTCAGCATCCTCAAGCAAATCTCTAAAATGACAAACTGCAGAACAGTTGCTAATCTATGTTTTTAGGAGGCTGGAGAAGGGACTCCCTACATTTAATAAGTTAATTAAAAAGAATTTTTTAAATAGCTACTATATGGCAGGCAATGTACTTAGCATTAGGGACACAAAGCAAAATGAAATACTATCTGTCCTTGGTGTACTACTACAAATTGGGGGAGGGATAAGGAAGAGAGGGGAAAACATGTTTACAGATAAATAAAAAGAAAGTAATATGGATCAGAAGGAAAAACAACTAGCACAGGGGAGATCAGGAAAGGAGCCATGTAGGAGATTCTGTAGTTGTACAATACCCTGCTTCCATCACCTGTGTTTCCTTCCTAAGATTTCTCATCTTCTCTCACCCAGGATGCTCAAGCTTCCCCTAGGTTTTCCTCCCCTCCCCCACTGCTCCAAAATGACATCCTATTGTAGATAGGAATCAATTTTCCTCTAGCTTCTCTAAGACAGAGCTGGAAGCATGAGAGTGAAAATGCTAAGAGACCAAGGCTTAATGCCCTCAAAAATTAAATGTGAACAAATTGTAAGAGCCAATCTCCTACACCACTTGGATGCTGAGACCACGAAGATGCTCCCCTTTCTTTTCTTTCCCTTTCCTTTCACTGACTCCCAGAATGTCAGAGGTAAAAAGTGCCTTAATGATCATCTTGTTCACCTAGCTAAATTTACAGAGAAGGAAAGTGAGACCAAGAAAAGAAAAAGGAGAATTCACCCAATAAAGTACTGGAAAAATCCAGACTAGAACCCAGTTCCCCTGATTCCCAGGCTAGTGCTCTTGGTACCACACTGCCTTCTGACAGTCCATTAGGAAAAAGAGAAAAAGATCAAGTATTATTTGTCAAAGTCCGCTCTTCTCTATCCCTCTGCTTCCTAAATATCTGCAAGCTTGTCAGGTCTCCTTCCTCCGTCCCTCCCTCCCTCTGTTTGCTTCTTCCCCTGCCCCCTCAACAAAGGATATCAGTCTCTCTTTTGATTTCACCGTCTTCTGTGAATCTTTGCTGACCAGGGACCCAGGTCATCATGACTTTATAGAAGAGGGAAAGAAATAAACCCTGTGCTGGAAACCTATATACCAAAGTTTCTTGGAACCTCTACACCCTTTTCTCCCCTCATATCACCACTGACCCCTAGTTTCACATCAAAACACTATAGTACATAAAAATAAATAATGAAATTCAAGTGTGTTGAATGCTGAAAGTTTCTTTTACCTCTATTCCCCTTTAAGACTTCCCCCTAAGCAGAAGAGAATCCAAAGGAAGGGCCAGAACTCCATGTCTGCAATGTTAACACAATGCACAGCCTGACTTCATTTCAAGGGGAACAGCATCAAACAGTTTCAACAAGAACTCTCCCTTTCCTTAGAAATTAGATTTTTAAAGGATGAAGGAAAACGCACACAAACAAGATGCATGATTTCCTTCGAGGTTTACTAGCTCATTTCCCAGGGTACAAAAAACTCTCTCCATGTAGAGAATGGAAATGCTGCCTCAATATGTAAGTGGCTAGTTTCACAGAGAGAGCAACATCAAGGTGACTTTGGGCCAAGGTTGGGGAAATCTGCTCGAAACTCACTAGCAAGAGTAACAATCAATCAGTCATTTGAAATGCACTTAAGTGCCTAATATGTGCCAGATACCATACTAAGTACTCAGGATACAAAGAAAAGTGGGATGGGTGTGTGTGGAGGGATGGGATTCCTACTTTCAAGGAGCCCATAGTTTAATGGAAAAAATAACTTGTAAATAATTATATGCAAAGATAATTATATATATGCAGAAATGTATTCTATATGCATATATGTTATGTGTATATAGCATACACATACACACAGAGAGAATAAAGTGGAAATAATCAAACAGAAAGAAGGCACCAGTTTTAAGGGGAATCAAGACAGAAGGGATTTTAGCTGTGACCTGAAGGAAGCCAGGGAAACCAAGAGGCAGAAATGAGGAGAGGAAGACTTCCAGTCATGTGGGACAGTCAGTGAATGAGTTCAGTAGGAGGAAATTGAATTTATATGCAATGAACAGGAGACCAGTGTCACTATCTTTATGGGGTGGAGGAAATGAATGTAGTTCAAGAATATTGGAAAGGGAGTTTGCTGCATGTGTGTGTATGTAGGGGGTGGAGATCAGGAGAGGGGTCTGACACGGTCAGAACCATACTTTAAGGAGATCAATTTAATAGCAAGAGTGGGAGACATACTGAAATAGGGGAAGACTTGAGGCAGAAAAATCAACTGCAATGACCCAGGTGTGAGGTCATGAGGGTCAGTACCAGGGTGTAGCAAAGTCAAAGGAGAAAAGGTGGCAAAGGGGATATGAGAGATGTTGCTAAGTTAGAATGGACAGGACTAGAAAACAGACTGGGCATAAGAAGTGAGAAGTAGTGAAGAGTACAGAATAAAACTTGATTTCAAGCCTTGGTGACTAAGAATGAGGTGCTACCCTTGACAGGCATAGCAAAGTTAAGAAGAAGGGTGTTCTTGAGGAAGACAACGAATTTAGTTTTGGACAGATTTTCAATTGGAGATGTGAGACTAGAGGTCAAGAGAGACATTAGAATTGTTAAGTAGACAAGAGCAATTTTTATAGAGATTATGATTGAATTTATGGGATCTAATGAGATCACCAAGTGAAATAGTATGAAAGGAGAAGAGAAGAAAGTCAAGGGTAAGGCCCCAGAAGATAATCACCTTTAGCAGGCATAACCTTGATGAAGACCTAGAAAGGGAAGCTCGCAAGCAGTGATCATATAGGTAGGAGGAAAACCAGGACAGGGAACAGAGTAAAATGAGGGTGATTTATATTGTCAAAGATTGCAGATGAGGCTTGAGAAAAGTTTGCTGAATTTGGCAATTTGGCAATTCCAAAGAATATTGGAAAGGGAGTTTGCTGCATGTGTGTGTATGTAGGGGGTGGAGATCAGGAGAAGGGTCTGACATGGTCAGAACCATACTTTAAGGAGATCAATTTGATAGCGGAGTGGGAGACATACTAAAATAGGGGAAGACTTGAGGCAGAAAAATCAACTGCAATGACCCAGGTGTGAGGTCATGTTATGTGTATGATTGATCATTGATAATTTTGTAGGGAGCAGTGTCAGTTGAATTGGAAACCATACAATACAGAGTGGAGGCAAAGATGGTAGACAACCTTTTCAAGAAATTTACTCTCAAAAGCAAGGAGATTTAGGATGACAGCTAGCACCAACAGATGGATCAAGTAAGAGTTTCTGAAAACGGGGAAGACATGGGAGTACTTCTAAGCACAGAGTAGCACCAATTAGATAGGAAGTGATTAAAGGTTAGTGAGAGAGGAATGACTGAGGAGGCAATCTGTTGGAGAAGACATATAGCATATGATCACTTGATTTTTTTTTTTGGAGGGCAGTTGGGGTTAAGTGACTTGCCCAAGGTCACACGGCTAGTTTTTTGTGTTAAGTGTTTGATGCCGGATTTGAACTCAGGTACTCCTGACTCCAGGGCCGGTGCTCTATTCACTGCGCCACCTAGCCGCCCCTATATGATCACTAGTAAATTGAGAGGGGGTTGCCTTGGCAAGGAGAAGGGTCTCATCTTCATATGAGACAAAGGTAAAATTGAAAACAGTGGCAGAACGAGTCTGAGTAATGTGAGCTAAGGAAGAAGAGGGAGCTCTTGGCAAATGGTCTCAATCTTTTAGTGAAATATGAGGCAAAGTTTTTATTTTTAGCTCACAGGTGGGAAGAGGAAGTTTTGGAAGATATGAAGAGGGATGAAAAAGTTGGGAAAAGCCACGATGGTGAGTCACAGTGAGTCAATTAGGAATGTAAAAAGGAATTGCCTTGCAGCAATGAGGGCCCAAGTGAGATGATATAACATAAATTTGTAATGTGCCCAGTCAGAATTCTGTTGTGATTGTCTATGGCTTTATTTGACAGCATGTAAGCAGGAATCAAGGGAGCATATGGTGGAAGTAATCCAAGGCACAGGCCTTATCATTACTTTATTCCTGTACTATATTTTATGCTTTTCAAAGTACTAGCAGTAATTTGTTTTAAATAGTTCCCATTTATATAGTATTGGATTTGGAGTGAGAGCAGTATTCAGTTCTTCCCTCTTCCCAGGCTCCGCTGCATGCTCTTAAGCAAATTCTTTAACCTCTGGGTCTCAGTTTTCTCTTCTATGACTTGGAGGAGTTGGACTAGGTAACTTCTATATCTAAACCTGTAAATTCTTGATCTTGATTCTTAGGTTTGCAAAGCACTTAACGTGATCCACTATATCACATTCACACCAATAGCGTGGCTTGGTTTATTAATCATCAAAGTACTAGACTTGGAGAAATAGACTCAGATTCAAATCCTTCTTCAGAAGCATTACCCCGTGTACATAATTTTAATCTCCTTGACTCTTAGTCTCTTCATCTTCAAAATGAGGCTTGGCCTCATTTGGCATTCAAAATGATACCAGGACACCAAGTCCAGCATGCATCACCCAGACTCAAACACAGTGCAGAGGATGATGAGGTAAAGGGAGTGCTTATATATAAGACAGAAAATGTGATGATGAAAACATGACATTACCTGGAGGATGATGGCAGGGAATGACGGAGATACCACCCACAGAAGAAAACAAAGGCCTCTGGGAAGTCATCAAGGACATAGGGAAGCTTCCTCCTCTTACAACAGAAAAATCAGTGTTTTATAATGGAAAGACACTGCCCTAGTAACAAAGGACCTGGGTTCAAATCCTACTTCCAATACTTATTACTTATGTAATCTTGAGCAAGTGACTTAAGCTCACTGGGTCTCAGTTTCCTAATTAAGGGAGTTGGACCAGATATGACTTGCCAGATCCCTTCTAACCCTAGCCCATAAATCTATATTTATGATTCTATATTTCTAAGTAGATCATCTGGTAGCTGCCTATGTTACTTCTTTTTTCTTATTTTCATATTGTTATGGCTAATTGTTTCTTCACACTGGGCATCTAAGAAGCCTTATTACTGGGAAGAGGGATGTGTGTGTAAGGGGAATGCTGACTTTCACAGCAAGCAAATGGATGCTTTGAGGAAGGGGTATGAGAAAGTCAAACTTTCCTAGACCCTCAAATGATCATATTAGAGCTGCTGTAAGCTCCTGGGTAGATTCTCTACCCCAATAAATAAAGAAGTCTGGAAGCCCACATCCCCTGAATGACTCAGCCAAAGTCAAGCCTTCAGTAATGGCCAACCAAGATCCCAAGAGCTCCTTTTCCTACAGGGAGTTTCCTAACACATAGCAAGGTATAGGATTTTTTAAATTAAGGGGTGAGATGAAAAGATTCGAGCTTATTGAAGTGGCCAGAGCAGTGAGGGGGAAAGCAGTTATACCATGGGGTATGTAGAGGAACTGGCAGTCCTTATCATTTCCCCATGAGCTGAGGGAGACTGACATTCATCTCTAAGCATGATTTTTTGTCTGATAAAGGCTTCATCTGACAGATCAACTCTTACTTCTCATAAAACACTTGTAGCTGACCCTTTCCCTATGACTGATGGCATGAGACTGAGAGGTAGGCACACAAGGGAGAGTGACATCACCTAAAAAAATCCTTAGAATCACAACGTTCTCTCTCTCTACCAGAAGGTGGCATGGAGGGAGGAGGGGTAGCGTAGTCACAAGCCACTCAAAAGCTTCCTAACTAAACTTCTAAGGGCAGAATTCCGATTAATTCAGGCATTTCAGGCTGTCCCACCTGTTATCATGCTTAATGTAATACTTTAATTAGTGAAAATAATGAACTACCTTTGGTAATTTATTTAAGGTCTTTTATTATAGAGGTTTAATTCAGCATTTCCCTAAATTCACCTGAAGATTAGGCTTGAAATGACCTGAATATTCATAAGACATAATTAGTTTTCAAATCCAATTTGTTTAATCAATTGGATCCAGTTTTTGTTGTTGTTGTGGTTATTGGCCAATAGCTCACAGATATGAAGTATGAGTAGTATATGTCTCTTCATATGGACTCCTTTCTAATTTTGGAGGGTTACCTCCTAAGGTCTCCACCAGACTTTTAAAATCAGAGCAAACTGAAGCTGTAGTGAAAAAGAACACAAAACGTGTCTCTTTGCCCATATAAAAATGCCCTTTCCCTCATTCAGCAGTGTCCACTTAGCATATTGTGGGGAGTCAATAGCTTTTAGTATTCCATTACTCAGTCAACAAAGTCTAGAGTAAGATCCAGCCATATGCCCAGAGTTAGGCTATGTACTAAGGAGGAGAGGAAAAAAAGCAGCACTTCTCTGCCCACACCATTGAGTTAGTGAGATAAGATGGATACATACACAACAATTAACTTAAGGCAAGGCAGGATCAAATGCTGATCTGTTGGAAATGGATTTTTAAGTATCGGACGAGCTCCTGTGCTAGTAAAGTTGTTAAGGCTTGTTTCTGATGGTAAAATGACCATCTATAAATGTGAGTTATTATCATTATTCTTCTCTTCTAACCAGCTCCCACCATGTATCTCACAGCTTTCCTCTCTTAGAGTAATTGAGTTTTCCTTTGACTGACTTAAATTGCATGAACAAAACAAAACAGCAGCCACACACACACACACACACACACACACACACGCACACACACACATGCACACACACACATCAATCCAACCTTTAAGCACTCCTCAAACACACCTCCTTCCATCAATGAATTAATTCAATTTTCTAATCCACCTTTTTAACCCTGCTGGGGGATCAACAATTACAAATGCCTTGAAGCTCATAGATTTCTAATATGTTGATGCGACAGGTCAGATTTGATTCTTTAGCCTATCCATCATGGCTGCCTCAAAGGATAGGTTCATGGTGTCCCTGGCTCTTTCTTTTGCCGTGGCACCTGATACATTTTTTTTAGTGCAGAAGGTTATTCATCCATCATCCTGGGCTGTGACTCAGTTCTTCCTCCTTCCTGGTCCTGCTTCCCAGGGCTACCAAAATCATATCTCAAGGAGGCACCAATGACAAGTCTTTCTAGCAGCTGCCGAATCTCAGCACTGCCTCATCCTCAAATCTTCCCAGAAGTCACTCAAAGAGGAACACAAATATCATGGTGACCTCTCCAAATGGATACTATCTTTGCAAGTTTTCTGTAATGCTGCACGAGTCAAGAGCTGTTTTTAGCAAGCCATGTGGACTGCGTGATGATTTAATGAGGAAACATCCACTGAACTCAAACAGCAATGTCACATTCTCCCAAACTTGGAAGCCCTGCTGAGAATCAGTCTGTGTTGACGTCCTTTATTTCATCTTGAGCTGAAAAAAAACTAAGTTCTACATTGATTTTAACTAAACCCTTTCTAATCTCAATGCCCTTCTCTTTGAAATTCACCAAAATCACAGACAACTTATTTATTTATTGGAAAATTCTAAATTAACAGATGTCCTATGGCATTAGGTGAGCTTTGCTAGAGTGCAAACTACTCAAGGGTACTGTTGTTCTTGAGGATCTCCCCAGAGAACCTGAAACTGGCAGTCTGTATGTTGTGACTATGTAGGCTGGTTTGGGAAGCTCATCACCATTTAGAATACTGTTTCTATAGGAAAATGAATCACAAATTCGTAAGGAAAAAAGATTTAGAGCTAGAAGGAAGCTTAGAGTAGCCAAGTCTCAGAACTATAACTAGCACTTTTTTGTCCCAGGGACACGAGGCACTAAAAAGTGAGGCAGTATGATAGAACAGCTAGGGAACTGCATTTGGAGTTAGAGACCCAAGTATGAATCCCCCTTTTGCCACTTATTACCCTTCCCAGGTCTCAAATTTCTTTTTCTTTTCTTTTGGAGGGCAGTTCAGGTTAAGCGACTTGCCCAAAGTCACACTGCAAGTAAGTGTCTCAAGCATCTGAGGCCGAATTTGAACTCAGGTCCTCCTGACTTTATTCACTGCACCACTTACCAGCCCCTCTCAATTTTCTTATTTCTAAAATGCCTAGGTTAGACTCAGTAACCTCTAAGTTCCTTTACAACTCCAAATCTATGATCCTTGGACAATGGGAAAATATACATTGAAAATATACCTTAAAATCAACTTATTGAGACAAATTCATTTGTGCTGGGGGTAAATTGGTGATAAAACTTTGATCCCCCCAAAATGGAGATTTCTTTTTTTGTTGTTGTTTTTTTTGTTTTTTTGCTTTTTGGAGGGCAGGTTGTGGTTAAGCGACTTGCCCAAGGTCACACGGCTAGTTTTTCGTGTTAAGTGTCTGAGGCCGGATTTGAACTCAGGTACTCCTGACTCCAGGGCCGGTGCTCTATTCACTGCGCCACCTAGCCGCCCCTAAAATGGAGATTTCTAAGACATTTTTGTGAAGTTGATCCTTGTGGGCAATCTCAATGAAGGCTAACAGCGGGAAGAAGAGTAGGGGAAGCTGGCCATCTGGCAGTATAGATAGATAGATGATAGACAGACAGACAGACAGACAGACAGACAGATAGATAGATAGATAGATAGATAGATAGA
>CM053598.1:202664345-202705010 GCA_028646575.1 Pseudocheirus occidentalis
TGTTTTCTTCAGTCAGGTTGTTGACTCTCTTTTCATGATTTTCTCGCATCATTCTCATTTCTCTTCCCAATTTTTCTTCCACTTCTTTTATTTGCTTTTCAAAGTCCTTTTTCATTTGATCTATAGCTTGTAGGCATTCTTCAAGTGTCTTGGAAGCATTTGGTGTGGGAGGTCTGACTGGGTTGTCTTCTTCCTGTTCCATGCTTTGATCCTTTTTGTCCCCAAAAAAGGATTCTAGAGTTTCATTGCTGTTCTTATTTTGCTTCCTTTTCCTCATGTTGGCCAGTGAATTCATTGGTTGTTTTTTGTTTTTGTTTTTGTTTTTAGCTCTGTGGAATTCTGCTTCTAGGGGGGAAAGCTCTGTCCCAAATCACTGGGGTTTTCCCAGCTGCCGGAGCTATTATGGGGGTGTTGCATCCCCCACCAGCTTTGGCTTGCTGAAAGTGCACCCCAGGACCACCACCCAAGGCCATGATCTGGATCCAGGCCATTCAACACAAGAGCCCTTGGCCCTGTTCAATTGTCTCAGCCCCGCCTCTGGGGTCCACAGTCAGGAGCTCTGAAGCAGCCCAATGGAGGCAGTTGCTGGTTGCAGCAGAACCTGCCCTTCTGGCTGCTTCCTTGCCCTGGGGGCAGATACACCAAACTGCTTTTCCTCCCCCCAATTTAGCTTGAAAACTTGACTTTCTCCAATTCTTATTGTTCCTGACTTGATAGATGTAGAGATTGCTCCAGGTGCTGTAGATCTTCTCTCAGGCAGACTCACACTGCGGCTTGGGAGGCTTGGCTCCTCCTGACCACCCTGGGGCCTGGCTGTGGTTTCGGTTTTGGGCTAGGATGCCCTCGGCTCCCGGCCTGTCCTGATGAGCCACTCCTGCTGAGCTGCCTTCAGTGAGAGATGTGTTTTCTATATTTTTTGAGTTTGGGAGCCCTAAAATTTGTTTAGAGTCATATTTTATGTGTATGTGGGGTGGTTGTGTGGGAGCTGCAAAACTTTGCTGCTTCTACACTACCATCTTGGCTCTGCACTTAAAAACCAAATGAGCAATATTTTAATGCTGTCATCAATGCATACCAAGGAAGCACTTTACTGAGCAGATTCAGTGATGGGAGAGTGTATCTAGAACAGGGGCTAAAGGCTACCACTTGATCTGCTTCCTTCCCTTCCTTAGCCCCTAGCTGGCACATCTTAATATATTATTCTTAATTGCCACTTCTCTCATGCAACCTCAAGGTGCAAGCAAACAAGGATTTCATAGCAACAACATCTCAGTTAAAAGAAAACAAACAACTTGTGCGATGAGTTCAAACAGAAGCAATGCTAACATTATAGTAATTGTGGTGTATTGGGAAACATTTGGGCACTGGAATCAGGAGACCCAAATCTGAATTCTTCCTTTGTTATTTATAGCTTTGTATAGCCTTGGACAAATCCCTGCTCCTCAGTTTCTTTACTTATAAAAGGAATGGACATGGCTAGATGCTATCTGAAGTTCCTACACTCTTGAACACTTTAGGAATCCTGTGATTCCTAGTGAAGACCCTATGAAAATCTGAAGTTTTTCACACAGTAATGCCCTACTCATGTCTGCATTTAATTTAAACAAATTTGACTCTAAGTACTTTGCCCAGAGTAATGGCTCCCCTGGTTTATCAGTGCTGGCACCCTGATCCTTGCTTTTCAAAGTGCCCATTGCTGAACCAAGTTACATAGAGCTAGCTGACAACTACAAGAATTTAAGTACTAGAATCCAGACCAACAAAAAGTTCAGGGATGTTCTATCCCACTGATCCAAGAAGCTTTCTTTCTTTTAGGAAAACCTCCCCATTCTAATTTCTGGTCAAGCTTGTCTGTGGGGCAGTTTTCTGTAAATTCCCAGAACCTCATTCCTGGCTGGAACTTTTCTGAAGAGGATGGATGGACCCTGTAGAACCATGTCTTCCTCTACTTGCTTCCTTCTTCCAGGCAGCGACATAAAAGGGATGAGTGGTAAGGAGGCTGCTGTTAACCAAGGGGACAGATGTTTGTTTGGAACATCTGCTTTGGAAAGAAATTCTTTCCTACCCTTTCTCAGATCTTCATCCTTCCCAATGTTCACACTGGATGTTGGGAAGAATTCTCTCCTTAAGTTGGGTTCCATCTAAATAAATGAATGGCATTTCTAACTCAACAAAAGTGATGGAGGGAGAAGTATAAACTGAAATGGTGTGAATGTGAATGGAAGACACGAACCATATACATGTGCATATACATAAGACTGGCAATGCTTTTCAAAAAGAATTATGTTCAAATCTGCTGACAGAGAGGTTCAGACAACCTTATGATGTGAAAGAACTCAAAGCCAGACAATTAAAGATTTTTTTTTGGTGGGGAGGTTCTTTTGACAATAGATGATTTTTGCCTTACACAATGACTTTTAGAAGCTAATCCCCCATGAAAGTTGTGACTTCACTGCAATTTTTCTGACTTGCCCTCAATATATCTGTGTACTATCTAGTTAAAAAATTAAAAAATTCTATTAAGCAAATTAGTGCAAACAAGATTTTAGAGGGCAAGATTCATCTACTCAAAAGGAATTGCTTTAAAGTACTTTCAATTTCATTGTTATATCATATATGTTTCTGTGATTTTATCCATGTATAACTCTTCTCACGAGGACCTTCCTGTTTCTATTACATCTGCAGAGTTATCTGGCACCCTGGAGGTTCCATGGTCGAGAACTGTAAGAGGGTGGACTCAAACTCAGTCCTCTCTGACTCTAAAGTCCATTTCCAATTTATTATGCTGACCTTTAGGGTTGCTATATACATACATACATACATATATATATATATATATATATATATATATATATGTGTGTATGTATGTATGTAGAGAGAGAAACAGAGAGACAGAGAGAGAGAAAGAGACAGAGACAGAGAGACAGAGAGAGGGAGAGAGGGAGAGAGAGAGAAAGAGAGAGAGAGACAGAGAGACAGAGAGACAGAGAGAGAAAGAGACAGAGACAGAGAGACAGAGACAGAGAGACAGAGACAGAGAGAAGGAGAGAGAGAGAGAGAGAGAGAGAGAGGGAGAGAGAGGGAAAGGGAGAGAGAGACAGAGAGAAACAGAGAGAGAGAATGCAAATGTTTGAGCTCCATGTAAATGTTAGGTAATGAAATTTCAATTACCTACATGTTTCTTATTTATTCGCTAAATAAGGAACTTATCTATTTGGAGATAAAAGTACTACCTAAGAAATGATCTACTCTAACTCCCTCATTTTACAGCTGAAAAAACTGAGGCCGGAGCGATGGAGTGAAGTCCCCCGGGTCATTTGAACTCTGGTTTCAACTCTAACACACTTTCTTCTGTACCACATTTTCCAGAGAGATCCTTTAAGAAACTACCCTGCTACATTTGTTTATTTTAATATCACTGTTTTTTAAAATTAATTAAATTTTTACTAAAATTGATTATACTGTAGATTTCACTCATTCTAACGTCCCCAAGTGAGTCCTAATAGGTGACATCTGATGCGTTGGATCCACATCAGAATATGAACAGTGAATAGTAAGAAACAGACAAACTTAGTGATTTCTGAGCTTCCACTATACATTCACAGCTTTAATTAAGGTAGCAATAATGGTCAGGTCATATCTTCTGTATCAGGGCTTCTTTAGATAGCCTCAGGTCCTTAGTGCCAATGAAAATATACAAAGGAAAGAATATTATTTCCTCTCCTCTTTGTGTTTCCCTGAATCCCTGTATTTGATGGCCCTTTTGGAATGTAAGTTTCATGAGGATAGACCGTCTCACTTTTGTGTTTGTGTCTCTGGCTCTTATCATAATTCCTGGAAGATAAAAGGTATTTCAGAGAGCCTGTTGATGGATGGATGAAAACGAACAGTGTCTTCTGATATTTTTGACAAAGTAGACAGATGCTTTCTCCTCCCGTATTACCCATTCAGTCCATACACCCACTCTGGGTACTCTGCTTGCCAGGGCTAGGACTACTTGCCTGTTTCTTGCACTTTCCTAAAAAGAACAGTATGACTAATAACAAAAGCTGTTACTTGTTCTTCTGATGGTGAAGAGTCTTGGGAAAGTGATAGCTTTCTTTCCTCAGCCTCCCAGAAGCACTTTAATAGGCTGGCCATAGTGGCTTGTACAGGCACATGACTTCTCTAGTGTTCATTAAGTTCTATTTCAGGTCTAGGGAGCTGAGGAAGGTATCTGACAAAGCAGACACAGTCCCTCCCCTCAGGGAGGCTTAGGAAGCAGCTGATACATCCACCTGAAAACCTTACATTACTGCAGCTTATTAGGAAAGACAGTTTGATGAAATGTAAAAATCACTGCCTGGGCTTGTCATCACAGATTTGGGTTCAAATCCTAGCTCCAACATTAGTTCTGTGACCACAGGCTATTTATTCGACCCCTCTATAAAAGAATGAAAATGATACTTTTACTACTTACCACATAGGGCTGATGTGAGGAAAATGCTTCATAAAGCTTAATATCCCAAAATAATTTATGTCATCAGTTATTCTTCCTTAATATTTACATGGAGTTCAAATATTTTCAAAACATGTATACATACATACATAATATATATTATATAGATATACATATACATACTTATATGTATAATCATAGCAACCCCAAGGTCAGCATAATCAATTGGAAGTGAACCTTAGCGTCAGAAGCACCTGAGTTTGAATACACCCTCTGATAATTCTTGGCCATGGAACCTCCCAGTGCCAGATAACTGCAGATCTAATAGAAACAGGAAGGTCCTCGTGAGAAGAATTACACATGGATAAAATCACTCCTCAGAAATAACAACAATCCTATGAAATAAGTAATACAGTTGTTATCATCCTCTTTAAATAAGAAAAAATGCGTTTAAAACAAGTTTCAATAATTGCCTATGCTTATTCACAGCTAAGTGTCACAAGGATTTGAACCCAGGTCCCTTGACTCTAATTCCAGTGCTCTGTCTGTTGCATTCCTATATAAAAACCAAGGGAGCTAAAATGGATGTTATTTCAAAGAGCCATGCTTTCATCTTACTTTCTGAATTAACAAATACTGAAAAAACTTTGTGGCTTGGCACAGGGTTTTTCTGAGTTGCTGTGGCTGAGAATGTATGGAATTGGCCATAAGTGATTCAGGAAATTAGAAAAGACAAAGATCATTGTGGGCTGGTGTTAGGGCAGGCTTCACAGACCAAGTGAAACTTGAGTTTCCTTGAGAGACTCTTGGGAACTTGAGATCTTACCATAGGAAGATGCCATTTTAGATACGGTTCTAACAGGAGCCACGTAAAGAGCTCTCCTTGGCTACAGGAATTCTGACCCTGGAACTCACATGTTGACTTTGGGAGGCTTGCTTTCAAATCTTGGCTCTAAAACTTACTAAGTATATGACCCTAGGAAAGTTACTTAACTTCTGTGAGATTCATCAGTAAAATCAGACTAATAATATTTGAATTCCCTACTTTTTGAATGTAAACATTATGGATATAAATTGCTATCATGTACAATACTGTTTTGGGGACAAAGGGCAGGTAGATTTATGATTTATTTGATACAAGGAAACTCTTAGGAAAGAAATTCCCTCCACCAAGTCATATGGCCAAACGCTCCACAGCTTAGAAATTTTCCTGGGGCGCTGACTGATAAATTAAGACCCTGGCTTGCTTAGGGTTGCACAGTCAGCAAATGTCAGAGACAGGGCTTTAGTCCAGGTCTTTCTGGCTCTGAAGTCAGTTCTGTATGTACTATGCCACATTGCTACTGCGCTCATTAACAATAATAGCAGAAGCAAAAGTATGCTCATCCTAAGGGGTCAAACCAGATGATCTTCACATTTCAGCATCAGTTCCTACCTCCCACACTGTCTTCTGAAGGATTAATGGCTCTGTCACATCCAGATATGGTAGCGATCGTCTTTTTCTTCTCATCCTTGTAATGACCAATGATTCTGGTTTCTCAGATGTGTGTTCTGTTTTCATAGAGTATCTACCTACCACACAGAATATGTTGCTAACAGACAAACAAAAAACACTCTTGCCTCACAGGAAACTTCCATGTTCTCTGAAAAGGCCCAGAAACATCAGACCTCACTGGCCCTCTGGTATCATCCATCTCTGTAAATTGGCTTGCTGGAATCCCAAAATACATTCTGACTAATCCTTCCACATTTTCCAGAACTACACTAATAACGCCCTAGGAAACCTGCAGATCTCTTCTCCTTGGGAAAAAAAAGGGCAATGAGCACACAGAAAAAACAAGAAAACCAAGTTCTACAACCTAAGGGATTTTTAAATAAAATGTAGACAAAACTTGAGAAATCAGAACACTGAGGAATGTTAAGAATTAATCAATTAAATATTCTTGTGAACTCAGAGTTAACCTCAGTTCTTTTTCTTTTCACCCCATGTGTTTAAAAATCTTTGTAAATCAGATAATGATATAAAAGTGAGGCTGTAGAATGTAACAGAAAGACCCCTGAACTTGATGTCAAGAAAGGGTTCTTCTCCTTAACTGTGGCCCCAAATGGATATGTGACTTCACACATGTCACATTCCTTCTCTGGGTCTTTTTCGTCCTATTTAAGGTGAGGGCATGGAATGAGATGATGTCTATGGCCCTCAGTATCACTGCAATGCTGCAACTTTGACCTTACGTAGAATTAAGGACCCTGTTAGGCCCCTTCTTCTCCTTCCTCCACCTCTAGATACAAGTACTGCTCGGACTGTCCTAGAGCCTTACGTCAGGATTCTGTGGAAGGGGGGCTCATAGCTTTACAGCTATGGCATCTTAGAAACTGGGTACTCTATGAATGATGCTCAACTGTCAAAGACTTAGCTACTATGATCCAAGGCAACTTCAAAGGACTTATGATGAAAAGTGTTATCCATATCCAGAGAAAGAACTTAGGAACCCTGAGTGCAGCTCAGAACATTATTTTTTCCTTCTTTTTTTTCTTGCCTTTTTTTTGCAATGGTGCAAAGATAGAAATATGTTTTATATGACTTCATATGTATAATGTGCATCATACTGCTCACCTTCTCAAGGGGTGGAGGAGGGGCTGGAGGGAGGGAAAGAATATGGAATCCACACTTTGCGCTTGGAATTATGGTTTTCTATTATAAATTAGATATTTGAAGTCTAGAGGTATTATTACATACTTGGGTCGTCTGACTCCAAATCTAGCCTTCTTTCCTGTTCTGTGCAGATAAAGAACCCCTTATACAAAAACTTTTTTTTCTTTTCAGCTAGAGTCTTATACGTAGGTTCTAATTCTCTTTATCGGTCTCCTTCACAAAAGCTGTGTTCAGGAAAGTTTTGACTCTGTGTCATCAATAACTTTTAATGAGAACCTGTGTGATTTTACCCTTCCACAAATATAGTTATCAGTGTAGCTGAAAGTTTGCCTCTTGGAGAGTTGTCCTTGATAAAACCCAATAAAAGAGGTCTGCAGAATACTGAAAAAACCCATGGTACATTTTCTTCAGCACTGCCTGGAATATTAGTCTCTTGGTTCCATACATTGTTTATACGGATTTTGAAATGTAGTCCATTTATTTTAGAATAAAAAAAATCACCTTATTCTATGAATGTGAAAACATTATTAAGGCTGTTTTCCTCAGTATGAAGTCATGGCGACAATTTAGCGCTACCCCTAGCTAATATCCTCTCCCAATATTCTTTTTGTTTCCCTGCTAGTTCTAGCCCAAGGCCTATAAAAATGATACTAGCTCCTTATAGTATTTCCTGTAAGCCAGTGTTCAGCAAACTTGGATCTCTTGAAAAATGGCATATGAAAGAGCCTGACGTTGCTTAAAATCAAAGACTCTTTAGATTTAAACTTTTTAGAAAAGATTTGAGAAGCGCTCTAGATCAACCTCCTACCAAATAGATTAATACTGTCAGAAGCTTGCAAGTTTTTGTGATATGGATCAGGAACTCATCATGTACTTTCTCCATTGAATCAGAAAGTCTTTGTATATTCCCACAGGAATACTGCTTTCATGTTCTTCCATTTTGATTCTTTCATAAATGCCATTGTTTCCCTCCAGTTTTAGGATTTATACATAGGTATGTGCTTTCAAAATATAAGCAAAAAATGAATCAAGTAACAAAGACCTAGATAGTTCATATATACAAGAGATATATGGATAGACATAAAATGCCTTACCCTACACATCTCCAGGGACGCTGGATTTCCATATTTGTGGGAAGCAGGAGAATGGCCATGGTTCAGTGATTACTCCTTTACTCTCCTAGATATGTCTTGAAATTATACCCATGTACCGTAAGGTAGATATTTGAAGCCTAAGAGATTTTTGCTTTGGATTTCAGGATAAAAGTTACTTTCCCTGGCCACTCCAAGGGGAAAGTTATTCTACTCCAAATCTGGAAAATGACCATTACCTTATAGCACAAAAGGCAAACATATTTATCAAAGAAAATAAATAAAAGAGCAATGAGGAAGCTAGCTTTCCAACACAGGATATACATAAAATCTCAGCTCAATCAGGTAGAAAACAGTCTCACACAAGGGTCTACTTTTAGTGGTCTCCAGGGATACAGGTGCTGGGAAACAAGGAATATGTTTGGGTGTCAGATTTTCTCTGTATGTCTATGACTCCAGGCTCCCTTGTTCACCAAAGTCTGAACCTTTGCATCCTTTTGTCCATCTCTTTCTGCTCTCTTCCAGGAATCTCTTAGCCAATCAAGAGCTTTCAATGAAGAGGCATCAGGAGACAGTCCTTCAGGAGACAATCAAAACTGCTTGGAGTATAATGCTACTTGGGTGTCCTTTTTGCCATGTCTGTTTCTTTGAAATACAGTAGATGCTTCTGTTTAATTAATCTTAACACACATTTCACAAGTGCCTACTCTGTGCAGTGTCCTTGGGCACTGGTAATATGAAAAAATTAAAAACTTGCAACGTCTCTACCTTTATGGGTCTTGAAGGAAATGACTTACACAAAATTTTATATAGTCCAATCACAAATCCCATCCCAGCAGGTTTTGGTGATAACTATATAGACCTTTCCCTGCATTAAAATAAATTCATTTTGTTTGTTATGTACATTCTACTTTGCTACACAGTTGAAACATTTGCTCCTAAGCATTATCCTCTTCAATTTAAATGCCTTGGGAAAAGGGGAACAGGGAAAGGAGAGAGATGTGTGGGGGAGGACAGAAAGAGAGAGACAAAGAGAAAGAAATAGAGAGAGAGAGAAAGAAAGAGAGCTAGAAAGAGAGAGATAGAGAGGAGACAGAGACAGAGAGGCAGAGAGAGAGAAAGAGAGAGATAGAGAGGAGACAGAGACAGAGAGGCAGAGAGAGAGCATATGTGATATGTATATGGTTCTGTTTTGTTTTCTACATCCCCAACGTTGCTCATAGTACCATAAGATTATAGGGTCACAGATTTAGGATAGGAAGGGATCTTAAAGTCTATGTCATACAACCTCCTTGTTTTATAGGTGTTTAATAAATTTTTGTTGAATTGAATCTTAGGAATTTCTTGACATTTTCACTAATGTCATTCTACCTTCTACCTTTTGTCTTCTATGCTCAATCTAGCAGCATGTCAACAGAAAGGAAAGGGGGGGGGAAGGGAACCAAAAACGAAAGTGTCATGATCATGAACTTAATTAAAGTTGTTTGTAACGATTTAATTAGATTTACAGAGTGGTATCCAATTATATGCATAATTATTACAGGAATGTGCCTTTCAGGGTTTTAAGGGATTGTAATGCATGGGCTCTTGTGCTTTGTAATTTCTCATAATCCTTCTTTTCATTTCCTGATGAGGTGAGTATGAGCATCAGGTAATTGCTTTATCAAATGGCTTAATTATGCATTCAACAAAACTGACAATGAGGAGGTTATTCTTCCTAATGTGTTTGTAACAGAACACTAACTAATTATGTGGCATTCTGCACAGGGCATTCCAGAGAAACTAAGGAAAGCACAGTCTTCAAATCTGGGTTAAGTGCATGTTTGCGTAAAGGGCATTGAAATAATCACTAAAATAATTAGTCAAATTGCTTCCTTCTGCTCTAACTTCATAACTAATGTTCTTTAAGGAACCCGGTAGAAAACATGCAGTTGTTTTTTTCTACTTCAGGATAAAATCTACAGTTATTAAAAATGTCACAGGAGTCATTTTGCCTATGAAAGAAGCAAAAGGGAGCTAGCCTGTCATAGGAAGCAGGTAGTGGGACCTACCCAGAGTCAAGGTCTGATAGGACACAAGCATGGGATACAGGGCAGGGGACACTGAACAGTTTAACGAGTCAAGACTAAACATAAAGGATTTGAGGCTGAATCAATAATTTAGCAGGAATCTAAAGTAAAATTATCTGAGTAATTTTATTTCTAAGTACTTTCCACTTATTTTGTAAGGCTGTCAAGAGACCAAATGTTAATACCACCCCACTCCCCAAAGAGGAGTAAAACTACTATTTCATACCCTCCATGACTCCACAAGAGTCTAGTACAGGGTTTGACATCCAGTGGTCACAGAGCTGGCACACAGGAGAGAGTCCCTGTTACTTGACTTAGTCACTGAGCTAAGACTTTCATGGAAGTGAAACATCACATGTGAAATGAGAGAGATTTGTCTACCCCAAGAAGCAGAAAAATAAGTGTAAAAACAGCCAAATCACAAGGTAAGGAAGCTAAGTAACTTATGGCCCCAATAACCAGTGATGTAAGAAAGGTAAGTCAAAAAAGGTGAGCTGAAGTATGAATGATATGTACTGCTTCACCTAATTAGGGGGCTTAAATTCACCTAATTATGGTTGTCAGTTCAATTCAGGTAACCTGAAGGTAATGCTCCTACCTGCTTTTAGCAACACAGGGATTCAACACAGCCAGCTGTGGGATAACTCCTACTAATTCCAGTCTCACCAGAAGATAGAGAAGGTAGAGGAAAATTACATGCATTTATTAAGCATTTACCATGCACAGAGAACTGTACTAATTAAATTACAAATGTCTCATCTGATCTTTACTACAATCCTGAGAGGTAGATACAATTGAAGAAACTGAGGCGGATAAAAGTTAAGTGACTTGATCAAGGTCACATGGCTACTTTTCTGGCGTCATATTTGAATCCAGGTCTTCCGTCTCAGTACTCAGCACTCTACCCACCCAGTTGCCCAGCACAATGCTACATCTCCTGAAGAAGGTTTGGCTTCAACAAGAAGAAAACCACTTCTTCCTCAGACACTGGATCAAAGAAAAGAATGGGGAATGATACAGAAGGTTTTTTTTTCTCTTTCTGTGAGCAATAGGGGAGAAGTAGCTCACAACTGATGACCTTGATTTATTCAACAGCGTACACAGTCAATGGCCCTTTCTATCTGACTTGTAGCTGAAATTTTCTAAATGTTTTCCTCCCTCTTTAGATTGTGGGTTCCTTGAGAACAGGTTCTGTCTTACTTTTTCAATTTATATCTCCAGTTCTTAGCACACACTACATATTAACACATGCTTTTTCATCAATTAGTAACTTATTAATTCAGTAAGTTAAAAGCTGAGTTTCGCATTATCCTGAATTTAAAAAAGAACATTTGATTAACTCTCAGACTTTTAAGACTTTGTTAAAAAAACAAACCTGAATTTAATAGAATATTTGACATTTAAAAAGCAAGAGTAATATAAGGCAGACATCAAAGATTGATTATAAGGGATTCATAAGGACAGACTGTTTTTTTATACAAAAAGAATGTATGTCTAAGATTCTTATTAATAATTGGGTAGCTTCTAAGAAAGACTGGGGTAAACCTGAGCATGATATGAATTTAAAAAGTAAAACCATTTAGGAATAGCTAAAAAGAGTAATTATTTTATACAAATGAGGTACAAGATGTCGAACTGATCCAGGGAAATTAGAAGGGGGAAGAGGGCTGGTAGTTCTGGTAACCTACTTTCATCGGGCGTGGGTTTAAGAGGGAGCAATACACACTGATTTAGAAGAGTCTAAAAGTCTTCTAAATTCAAAAGAGGTAAAATGGTAGGGTCATAGGGAGTGAGGAGAAGACAAGGGAGGGATCTTCAGAGGGGAGGATGAGGGAATAGGTCAATAAGGGGGTATAGAAGTGTCTTTAGATTATGGAAATGGGAGAATAGGGGAGGGATTATTGGAGAGGAGTAGGCATGTAATAGGAGGGCAAGGTATCAGCAGAAGTAAAGTGGAGGACGCAGGAGGGATAGGAAACAAGAGATACGCACAAACATAAAAACAAAGATCAGGAGTAGAATTTGGGAAAGTGTATACACACATATACATATATACATATATGCACATATATGTGTAGATGTGTATGTATATATTTATAGAGAAACATATTCAAACCTAATTGTAGCCTTCTGAGGGGGAGGGGGAGGGGGGAAAAAAAGTAAAAAAAATTGCACAGCAGAAAACAAAAAACTTGCAAGGAAGCAAAGATGGACCATTCTCAACACAGTGCATATTATTTATCATTCAGGTTTTCTTGAAATGAAAATTTATTCTTACATATTTTGAATCTTCTCATATTCTGTTATGCACATGACATGCTTTTTTATTACTTTGTATTTAAGTTTATGATAAGTTTTTGATTCAATTCTGTATTTGTGTTCTGGTCTTTGGGCATGAAAAATAATAATAAAAAATACTTGAGGTCCTTTAAGAAGGAGATAGGTGGGGAGTTGAGTCAAGATGGTGGCATAGAAACACCAGAACTCCATGAGTCCCCCCAATACCACCTCAAATACCTATAAAATATGACTCTAAAGAAATTTTAGAGCTCAAAACTCCAGAAAAATGATGGAATAACAAAGCACCCACTGAAGGCAACCTGGCAGGTGGTCATTGCAGCATGCTGGGAGCAGAGCCCAGCCCCATGTGGTTTTAGCCCCAGGGTGTCCAGGAGAAGCCACAGCTGGAGCATTGAGGAGAGTAGAGCACCAGCAGCAGTGGCGATTTTCAGAATTACCAACCAACAAGAGCCAAGGACAAAGGGAAAAGGTCAGTGGAATTCAGCTAAATTTGGGGAAGAGGGACTGGCCCAACTACCTCCAGAGCTAGAAGCAGCCTGAAGCATCAGCCCTGCCTCCACCTGGCTGCTTCAAAGCTCATGGCCTACAGACTGCAGGGGGGACAAGCAATCATTGAGAGGCTAAGCGCTCTTGCCTTGAGCTGCCTGGATTGGATTGTGGTCTTGGGTGGTGGCCCTGAAGTGCGTTTTCAGTGAGCCAAAGCTGGTGGGATGTGCAAAAAACGTTGGCCTCCTAATAGCTCCAGCAGCTGAGAAAACCCCAGCAATTTGGAACAGAGTTCTCCCCTTTGAAAGCAGAGTTTTACTACTGAGCCCAAAAGCCAAGTAACTGACTGCCAACATGAGCAGGCAAAGGAAGCAAAGCAAGCCCAGCAATCCAACTTCAGATTCCTTTTTTGGAGACAAAAAGGTCCAAAGTATAGAATGGGAGGAAGACAACACAGTCAGAATTCTCACACCAAAAGCTTCCAAGAAAAATTCAAAGTAGAGAGAGGCCATAGAGTAGCTTAAAAATTATTTCAAAAACCAAATAAGAGAAGTGGAGGAAAAACTGGGAAGAGAAATTAGAATGATACAAGAAAATCATGCAAAGAGAGTCAACAAGCTGACTGAAGAAAATAACACCTTAAAAATAGATTTAACTCAAATGGGAAAGGAGGCCCAAAAAGCCAATGAGGAGAAGAATGCCTTAAAAAATAAAATTTGCCAGATGGAAAAAGAATCTCAAAAGCATTCTGAAGAGAATAATTCCTTCAGAATTAGAGTGGAGCAAATGGAAGCAAATGACTTTATGAGAAATCAAGATACTATGAAACAGATCCAAACAAATGAAAAAATAGAAAGCAATGTGAAATATCTCCTTGAAAAAAATCACTAACCTAGAAAACAGATCCAGGAGAGACAATTTAAAAATCATTGGACTACCTGAAAGCCATGACCAAAAAAAAAACAACCTAGAAATCATCCTTCAGGAAATTCTCAAGGAAAATTGCTCAGGTATTTTAGAACCAGAGGGCAAAATAGAACTTGAAAGAATTCACCAATCACCTCTTGAAAAAGATCCCCAAAAGAAAACCCCTAGAAATGTTATAGCGAGGTTACAGAGTTCCCAGACCAAGGAGCAAATATTACAAGCTGCCAAGAAGAAACAATTTGAATACCGTGGAAACGCAATCAGGATAACCCAGGATCTGGCAGCTTCTACATTAAGGGATCAAAGGGCCTGGAATATGATATTCTGGAGATCAAGGGTGCTAGGATTAAAACCAAGAATCACCTACCCAGCAAAACTGTGTATAATGTTTCAAGGGAAAATATGGTCATTCAATGAGGTGGAGGACTTCCAACATTCTTGCTGAAAAATCCAGAACTGAACAGAAATTTTGACATTCAAACACAAGAAGCCTGAGAAGGTAAACAGAAAGGAAATCATAAGGAACTTATCGAAGTTGAGTTATTTACATGGCAACATGGAAAAAAGAGAATTGTAACTTGTGAAACTTTTCTCAGTATGAAGATAGGTGAAGGGAATATAACTGTGTGTGTGTGTGTATATATATATATATATACTTACACATATGTCTATATAGGAGGGTATATATGCATATGAATACATATGTGAATGTGGGTATTTATATGTATGTAGACAGAGGGCACAGGATCAATTGAATAGGAAGGTATGGTATTTTAAAAGGTGTAATTAAGAGGTGGGAGAGGAATAGAATGGGAGGAGACAGGGAGAGACAGAATAGGGTTAATTATCTCATACAGAAGAGGCAAGGGATAACTGTTACAATGGAGGGGAACAGGAAGGCAAAAGGGAATGGGTCACCCTTACTCTCAGTGAATTTGGCTCAGGGAAAGAATGACATACGCTCTAAAGTGGGTAGCTTGCCTTACAAGAGAGTAGGGGTGATGGGGATGAGAGAGAGGAGGATGGAGGGGAGGGCAGGGGGAGGGATGTTAGAAGCACACACTTCAGTAAAAGGACAGGGACAAAGCAGAGAACAGAACAAGGCAGGGAGGTGGGATAGGAAGAAGGGAAATAAAGTCAGTGTCACATAATATATTCATTGTGGAGATGTTCTGCATAACTACACATGTATGGTCTATAATGAATTACCTGACTTTCCAGTGGGGGTAGGTGACAAAGGAGGAATGGAAAGAACCCAGAATTTAAAGTTCTAAAATCAAATTTTATATAGATATACATAATAATAATTATTACTATTATTTACATGCAACTGGGAAATAAGATACACGGGCACTGGGATAGGGAGATCCATCTTACCCTACCAGAAAGTCAGAGGAGTGATGGGGGAGGATATAGGAGAGAGCAGATTGGGGGAGGGTGTATGCAGTGGGATCACTATTTTGGGGTGGTGGGTAGGAGAAAGACGGGAAGAAAATTTGTAACTCAAAATCTTGTGGAAATAAATGATGTAAACCAAAAAATAAAAAGTAAACTAAAAAGCAGGAGAGAGGTAAGGCTGGTGAAGGAGACAAAAAGAGAAAAGTGGTTTAGAATAACCTCTGCAGAGGTATGGGAGAGAGTCAAGCAAGGAATAATAAGAGCACTGTTGTGTAGCAAAGAAGGTTCAATTGAGATTAGTTAACATAAATTTGTAGTGGGTCCAGTTGACAGATTTGTATGACTTTCTCCTTCAGCAGCAATTAAGTAGGGGGTAGGAAGACAAACAGTGAGATCGAATTCCAAGACTGTGGTCTGGCAAGGTGGGAGCAGTGTTAGGACAAGGAGACAAGGGACAGAGGAGTAGTGAATAGGGAATAATTTGATAGGACAACCACAGGCTCCAGATTGTAAAGGTAGGAAAGTAAAGTCAGAGAAGGTATCATAGATTAAAATAATAATGGGGGAGAGTGAAGGGACTAAGGATGAAGAACGGGCTTAGGAGAAATGGAAAGATAAGAGGCTATGACCAGAGAGACTAATGTCAGAGTTCTGAGTCACGAAAGTAACAGAGCCACAAGATCAAGGGTTTTATGGTTTCTGTTGGTGACTGAGATGGAAGGAAAATGTACATCTTGAGAGTCAAGAAAATTGATGAGCTGGGAGGTCAGGATTGGAGAGAACCACATCATGTATTTTGAAATCCCTTAGTGTAAGGTTAAGTTTGGGATGGAGAGAAAAGCCATGATGTTAAAAGGAGCAGTAAGGACTGTGCCCATCCATCTGCCTGCCCCAGTGAGTGTATCGGGAGTCAGATGAAAACAAGCACTAGTGGCATAGAGGTTGGCCAGGAATGCAGAGTCCTCCAGAGGAAGGTATTTTCCATTATTTCTAGAAGGTGGGTTTTGAAGTGAAGAATCTAGGAAGACCAAGGTGGAGTGTGTGAGCAGTAGTGAGGATTCCAGAGGGCACAATGGAGCTGGAAGGCAGGAGAGGATGAGGACTATGGAGGGGGTAGGGAAGGGAAGGTAGGGCGGAAGTGGAGAAGGAGCAAAGCGGGGATAACAAGGAAACTGGCTGCGTGCTGCAGTGCAGAGAGTGATGGAGTCACAGACCTGGGTTCAAATCTGGCTTCTGACACTAAATGACTCATTTAACCTCTCTCAGACTCAGTTTCTTTATCCGTAAAATAAAGATGATAACAACACCATGGCTGTTGTGAGGATAAAATAACACGTGTAAAGCTCTGCAAAAACTTAAAGCTCTATATAACACAATCCAATAAGCATTTATTAAGTTCCAGGAATGAAGCATAAAAACAAAATAAGATAAATAATAAAATAAGAGTAAAAATTAAAAGAATAAAAAGCAAAACAGACCCTCCATAAGCCTACAATCTAAAGACATAATCTATAAGGATTAGCAAGAACTATTATTTGTTTTCCTCTGCAGAAAAAGGGAAGTATTGTACTGGTAAAGGGAAGAGGAGGAGGAGAAGCTAAGAGTTTGTCTATGAGTTAAGAAACAGTTGATTGGGGGTACACTTTCTCCAGGTTCCTGTGATCACTGAGTGCACCAGTATCCACTCAGGGGTGGTAATGATGGGGTATGGGCCCTGGAAACCCTCTAACTTTGCCACATGCCCTACCCTGGCATTCACCTGAGACTCATCTCAGTCTAATCCTTTCAATGGTCCTTGCACTGTGTCTTTGACCCTGAACCAATCTCCAGTTCTCTGCTACCTCTAACCTAACCCAGCCTTCCATTGTCTGTACCTTCCACCCTTAACCCCATCTAGACCCCTTCTCTGTTACCTCCTAGTCAACCCAGACTACTTGGCCACCCCTAGATCACATCCAGATCTTCCTACAGTCTTTCTGTATAAAAGGTCCATGATGCCTCCATTCAATTGCTCAGAGTTTTACTAATGGTGCTGGTTCTTAAAAGTCCTGCCTGCTTTCATTCATGAAAAAATAAACCTGAAAGAAGACTTGAGTCAAAGGATCCACATCTTTTGCCCTTGAATTTCAGGATTCCCAGCACCCCTAGGCTGAGGGTAGAGCATGTGCCCTCAGCTCACATGGCCCACTGCACATGCAGAAGACACGAGGTAGTAGTTTAAGAGGCCAGGCACTTCTGTCCCAATGGCTGGGTCATAAATAATGAGACTCCCAAGTTAGACTGGACCACGACAGTAGAAGGCCAAGAACTCAAAGAATATGGCCCACAATGATAGCTGAGGTTCAGAGAGGAAATGCAGTTTATATAACATCACACAGCAGAGTAGGGGAAAAAAACCAAACTAGTACTAGAATACATGTCTCCTGAGGAAGGGCCAGTCGCTCTGCTACTGAGTTTCCTCTTAAGAAAGTTTGGGTACCACTTCCTAAGACTTGACTGATACCCCAGTTGTTAATAGATGGTCTCTTTTGAAATTACAATTGCATTGCTTTGTAAATGTTTTTTATTTACTTATTTGTGTCCATACTACAGCCCTCCCCCAAAAGAACGTAAGCACCTTGAAGAGAGACAGTTTCCTTCTCTGTTCTTGTCTCCCTATGGTTTAGTACAGTGCCTTGCACGCTACAGGGCCTTAATACCTGGTAAATTAAATTTACTGAATTTTGAATCTGAGCAAGTCATTTAACTTCTCTGGGTCTCAGTTTATTAATCCATAAAATAAAAGCCTTAGACTAGATGGTCTTTTCTAGACCTAAATTCTATGAGGATCCTGGTTCTGGGAAATTATTGCCAATAAAGATTTTATTTGTTGAGGCATTAAAACGTGACCTTTATTTGGAAGCAATCATTTTAAACTATTAAGATGGCCTTTAAAGGAATTTAATCTACAATGACAAAAAGCCAAAATAAAGTTTAAACTCTCTTGATGCATATGTATATGCACACACACCCAAACATTAAAAATATTTTCTTCTCAATGGCAGTGTTTATGAATCTTTTCTGAATCTAGACATTAAATGAACCATTTACTAATTGCTCAACAGCTATTAAAGAGTTAAATGTTGGGGGTGAAGTGGCATGTGAATGCACATATATTTTGAGCTCATTGGTTTCCAATTGTCAGCAGATGGATTTATGCCAGAAGAGAAAGTGGATGTTTTGCTGGATTTCCCAGTTTTTTATAAGACTTCTTGCTACTACCCCCAAAAAGATACCTGATTTTCAAAAGGGTTGGTCCTACTCAAGAGGGGGAATAAGGATCAGAGAGACACTGCCCTTACCTGGGCCAGGGGGATTAGGAGAAGGAAGGATCTGAGAGCAACTACTTTTGTTTTTTTGTTTTGTTTATTTGCTTCCTCTGAAGATTTTCAGAAATAGGAAACCCTGAGACTCTGGAAGCAGAGAAAAAGATTCACATTCCCCACACAGAAACTCACCTCTGAAGGATTATAGCTTTGGAGCCAAGAGAGACCTTCGAGATTTATCTGGCCCAAACCCCTTATTTTAAAGATGAAGAAATTAAAGCCCAGAGATGAAAGGTTCTCTGACCAAGGTCATGCAGCTAACTGTCTTTCCATGAAACCAGGCTACATAGCCTTTAATGTCACTTGAAAAGGTCGAAATTCAAGAGGGAATTCTCAATTCAAGTATAACTTATACAGTTAGGGAGTACAATTCAATTCAATTCAATAAACATTTTTCTGTCTAAATTTGAGCAGATCAAGTTACAAGACCATGATAGGAGACCGAAGGAATTAGAACAAGGAAAGAGGTGACAGAATGGAGATGAAGTCCTTTCTATGGGAACAGCTGATGAAGAGAGAAGAGATCTCAGAGGTGATGTTGGACTGTGAAAAGAATGCTCTGGAGCCAAAGGTTCAGTTTGGTGTTTTTTAGTCATATCTGACTCTTTGTGACCCCATTTAGCGTTTTCTTAGCAAAGATAGTAGAGTGGTTTGCCTTTTCCTTCTCCAACTCATTTTATAGATGAGGAAACTGAGGCAAATCATTAGGTGGCTTCTCCAGGGTCACACAGCTAGTAAATGTCTGAGGCCGGATTTGACCTCAGAAAGATGAGTCTTCCTGATTTCAAGCACAGCACTCTCTCCACTGCATCAACTAGGCACAAAGGATTCAAATTCAAATTCAAATCCTACCTCTGATACTTACTACTTGTATAACCTTGGGCAAGTCACTTGCCCTTCAGTTTCCTCATCTATTAATTGAGGGAACTGGATGAGATGACCTCTAAAATCCCTTACAGTTTGACAGCCTAATGACAAGATTGGAAATAACTCCTTCTGCTCCACTGGATAATCGAAATAAGCTCTAGTGATCACTGCAGGGCATGGTACAAAGGGCTTCCTGGCTGGAGAATACCTATCTGAAGGGTCATGTGTTCAGTTTACTTCTACCAAGTGTCTATCAAGGTTCTAATAGCCTTGTGTGTGAGTAAGGTTCCATCAGCTCAAGGGGACTACTGCATCTCAGCTACTTCATAAACATAAACTGGAGAAAAAAAGTCACAGGGAATTTAATTATACAGCTGGCATCATCGAGGTGTGGGTTTGAAAGTGTTGATTGAAACATGATAGACGACGAAGGAATCAAAATGTCGATTCGGGAAGGCAATGTAAGAGAACCACTTTACAGACTGAAGAGGAGAAATTCACACTGACTTCGTATGGATTGAATGTTCCCTTTGAGTGTTAGTGGTTTCATTTCTCTTAGGAAAGGAAAAGAACATCTTTCAGAAGATCCTTTAAGGTAGAAGGCAGAGATAAAAACTCTAGACCTTAGCAGGCATGCTTCTAGTTTTTAAACAAATCTTAAAGAAAAAAAAACATCTGAAATAATTTAATATGTGGAGCACAGGAATTGAAGCTGGGAGACCAGGGTTCTAGTCCTTAAGTGCCACTGATTTCCTATGGGTCTATGGAAATGCTCTGAACCTATAAAATGAGGGAGAGGGTTTTTTGCAAGTTCAAATGAATTAAGACAGGTAACAGTACTTTAAAGTCTTTGGATAAGTAATAATAGCAGCAATAATTGTTTTTATGGTAACTTAACTTGATAAAGTACTTAAGATTTACAAAGGAACTCATGGCAACCATAGAATGTAGCTGGGTAGAAGACAGGAAAATTGAGAGAACGTTTTTCTTATTTTGCACACCAACAACGTTTATGAAATCAGGGTAATTTTCAGCACTCCTCCTGGGGCGAGAGTGAAATTGGGTGGAGCTTCCTCATGATTTTTATTTCCTTTTTTCCTCAAGGCCATTAGGGTTTTGACTTGCCCATGTCAGTAGTAAGTATCTGAGGCTAGATTTGAACTCAGGTCCTCCTCAGCTGAGTTCCTCCGGGGCTGGTACTCTATCCATTGTACCACTTAGCTGTCTCTCTTCAAGACTTTTGAATTACCTTTTGCTCTAAGAAAACTCTTAGGAAAGAATGGGGCAAAGGATGATCCCTCAAACTGAGACACTCAAGGCCCTAGTTGGCTGGAACATTGATGCCCAAGACCTTAGCTCACCAATAATAGACCAAAGCCCAAGTTCCTGCAATGGCCATCATCTACCTCCTCCCTCATGCTTACTCCAGTGTGCCTGGAGCAAAATGCTTTATGACAACCTTGACCAGGGTAACAGGGATTTCTTATGTTTTGAGGGACAGGAAATCACTGCAAGAAGGGACTTGTTGCCAACCTGTACAGCTCATTCCTGGCTCATAAATGAGAAATACCAATTGAAGCTTCTACACCAGGGATCATAAATGGTCAGCAGCAGATTTTTCTGGAAAAAAAAATTTAAGCTGATAACAGGGTCCCCACCTGCATTTGACAAGACTATTGCTGCTGCTAGCAGGCCTAGAATCAATCATAGGAAACTGGCATTCACAAAACACTTGCCAGGCCAAAAACAAGTAGAAATATTTCTGCAGAATCTGAGGTACAATATGCTCACATGCCAAGGTAAATACTGATATTCAAATGACATTTAATGGTTTTATTATTGATCTCGGACTCAGAATTCATTCATTCCATGTTCAACAAAAACTTAATAAGTGTCTATAATGTACATAACACATGATATTACTCTAGAAAGCACTTTGGAACCATGCCAAAAAAAGGGCTCTGAAATGCAGATGTCCTTTCCCCCTGTGATAATCTTGCTAGGCTTATTACTGCAGAGATCAAAGTTAAGTCAAGTCCACAAGCATTTATTAAGTACTTTCTATGTACCAGACACTGTGAAAAGTCCTGAGGATATTGGGAGGGGGGTAAAGGCAATAAACAAGACTCTGCTCCCCTGACATTCACAGTCCAATGGCGGAAACAGCATGCAAACAACCACGTATGAACAAGATAAACGTGGGATTTGGGAGAGAACAAGATAATTAGCTAAAGGAAAGCACTAACATTAAGATGGATGAGGAAGGGCTTCTTGCAAAAGGTGAAATTGTAGCTCAGATTTGAAAGAAGTCCGGGAAGCCAGCAGATGGAAATGAGGAGAGAGAGAATTCCAGGCATGGGGGAAAACCAGTAAAAATGCATAGAATTGTGATATGGAGTGTCCTCTTCAAGGAAGAGCAAGGAAGCCAGTGTCACTAGATAGTAAAGTACTTGGAAGAGAGTAAGTACAACAAGGACAGAAGAGGTAGGAGGGGACCAGGTTATAAGGGGCTTTAAAGGATTTTGTATTTAATCTTAGTGGTAATAGAGAACTTATGAAGTTTACTGAATGGGTAGTGGGGGTGGGAGATGGCATGGTCAAAGCAAACATGCTTTAGGAAGATCATTTTAATAGATGATTGCAAGATGAACTAGAGTGGAGACAAATGTGATAGGGCAAGGAGACAATCAGAAGTCTAGACTATTGCAATAGTGTGAGGCAATTAGGATCTGCATCAGACTGATGGCACTGCCAGAGAAAGGGTTATAAATGAGAAACGTTGCAAAAGCAGAATTGATGGGATTTGTCACCTGACTGGATATAAGGGTCTTGAAAGTAAGGAGTTGAGGATGATGCGGAGCTTGTGAGCCTGCATGGTTAAGAGGATGGTGGTACCTTGGACAGCAATTGGGAAATTAAGAAGACAGAGGGCCTTGAGGGGAAAGATAACGAGCTCAGGTTGGACATGCTGAGTTTGAGATGTCTGTGGGCATCCAGTTTGAGATGCCAAAGAAGTCCATTGGAGATGTGATACTATGGGTCGAGAGAGAGGTGGGACTAGACAAATAGATCTGAGAATCATCTGCATAGAGATGATAATTTTGAATCTGTGGAAAGTGATGAAATCACCAAAAGAAACAATACAAAGGGAGAAAAGGAAAGGGCTTGGGGAAGAGTTTGAGGGAGATCCATATTAAAGGGTTCTATGGGGAATACCTAATATCAAGGATTAGTAGGAACAACTTGAATGAAAATCTATTAAAGAATACAGAGTAGGAACAGTCAGACAGACAGGAAGGGAGCTAGGAAAAGGCGACTTATAATGGCAAAGGCTACAAAGATGTCAAGAAAGATAAATATTCAGAAAAAAATAATTTAGATTTTATAATTAAGAGATTACTGGTATAGCTAATTTGATAAAGAGGTAACAGTTGAATGATGAGGTTAGAAGGCAGACTATAGAGTTTTAAGAAGAGAGTGAGAGAAAAGGAAGTGGAGGCACCTATTGTGGATGGCTTTCTCAAATAGTTTAGCTACAAATGAGAGGAGAAACATAAGATGTTAGCTATTGGGTTAGACATCTAACGTGATAGTGTTTTGAAGATGACAAAGACATGGTTGTGTTTTTAGCCAGCATACAGGAAAAGATTCAAGATTAGTGAGAGAGTGAGGATGAAAGAAGAAGCAATCTTCTGGAGAAAACATGGTGGAATTGGAGGCTAAGATGAAGACAAAAAGCAGGGTTAGCAGTTGCAAAGCAGAGGGAGAGGTAGAATGACAGCAATTATGATCAGATAAAGGAATTTCAGAGCTCTTGAACAAGGAAGTGGAGCATTTGTAAGTGACGAAAAGATCAAGGATATGACCATTTCTGTGTGTGAGTGAAGTAGGTGGAGAGGTAGGTGATAGGAAATTAGTAAATCGAGTAAGTGGGAAGAATAAAGAAAGAAGGTAAGTTCCTATAAGTACAAAAAACTTTATAGCAGCTCTTTTTGTAGTGGCAAAAACCTGGAAAATAAAAGAATGCTCATCATCTGAGAATAGCTGAACTACTTATGGTATATGAATGTAATCGAATGCTATTGTGCCTTAGGAAATGATGAAAAGAATGACTTTGGAGAAACCTGGGAAAACGTATATTAACTGATGCAGACTAAAGTTTATACAAAAGAACAATTTACACAGTAACAACAATATTGGAAAGATAAATAATTTTTAGAGATTTAACAACTCCAGTGCAATGACCAAACAAAATTCCAGAGAACTGATAATGAAGCATATTACCTACCTTATAAGATATATATATATATATACATATGTGCATGTATATAAATATGTAAATGTATAGATGGAAATGTATATGTATATGTGTATGCTTATATGTACATATGGACCTGACTAATTTGGGTATTTGTTACACTTGACTTTACATGAATTTTTAGTTTTGTTTTTTTCTTTTCTTTTTTCCCAATGAGGGAAGCTGGGAAGAAGTGAAAATCAATCCTTGTTAGTCGAAAAAATTTAATTTTATTTATAGAAAAACAACATACACCACATTATTCTGAAATGACGATGAGTCTTTTCAGAAAGCAATAACAAAGTCTGAAAGTCTAGAAGGGATCACTTAATCCAACCCATCCTTTTTAAATATTGGATAACTGAAGCACAGAAAAGATAAATGTGTTGACCAAGGTCACACAAGAAGTTAACGACAGAACTGGTATAGACTCTGCCCTCTAAATTTGTGTTCCTTCTTGTTATGTTTTCAATCAATTATTCAACGAGTGTTTATAAAGCCAGGCTCTGGGGAATTCAAAGACAAAAATGAAACCGTCTGTGCCCTGAAGAAATCTACATTGCATGGCGGAATCAACAGGTATATATGTAAATGTACACAAATACAAACAAAGTAAATATGAGATAATTTCACTGAGAATGCAAGGAGGTATTAGTACCTAAGGGGATCAGTAAAAATTCATATAGAAGGTTGGATTTGAACAGGGCTTAGGAAGAAGCTTTTCATCCAAAATACAAGGGCCCTTGTCCACTTTTCCTTATGTTTCTCCCGTCATGCTTCATATGAGACTCTGCACACAATGAGAATCAATACATATGGCTGAATATCTGTGTGTGTGTGTATTTAAATAGTAGAGGTAGAGAAGGAGTGCATTTCAGTATAGGGAAGACAGCCCCCAACAGCAAAGAGATGAGAGACAGACCACAAAGGCCTTCTAGTATAGCTACAGAATTTTGCAAACTGAGGCTAAGGGAGGTGAAGGGAGGTGTTCAAAGCCACAGAGCTAGTGAGTTATCAGAGACAGCATTTTAACTTGAGTCCATCTGAGTCCAGAGTCAGTTTCTATTTCTACTGCACCACAGAGTTATAATGCCACATCTGAAGAACAGCAAGAAGGCAGATTTGGTTAGACTATAACATATGGGCAAGGAAATAATATGAAATAAGCTTGGAAATGTAGGCTGGATGCATGTTTTGAGGGATTTTAAATGTCAAATAGAAGAGTTTGTATTTGATCCTAGAAGCTACAGGGAGTGGGTAGAGCTTAGTGAGGAGAAACATAAAATGATCAAATCTACGTTTTAGGAATAATGCTTTTGAAAAAGAATCATGAAAGATCATCAGACTGTAGATTGCTAAAGGAGAATTTAAAGGTAATCTCATTTAACCATTTCATTTTATAGATTAGGAATTTGAGACATGATTGGGGAAATTAGTCATACAGGTGTACTGCTGGCAAGTGGCAAGTCCAGGATTCAAATGCAGATCTTGTTCCACACAGTATTCCTTACTAGGATAGCTGAGTCCTTATAGAAGCCCACTTTGAACAAGTTTCAAACTTTTCTCAGAAAAACTACTTGCCTAGCACATAGCTAAGCTCAGGGATTCCTTAGACAATTGATAATAGACACTGAGGGTCACAACATTTGCTTGTGGGCCCAGAAAGGAGAGGTTTTGCAATCCAAAAAAGCAACACAGAGACAAGTGCCTAGTTTTCAAGAATAAATATTTAAAACAGGAAGCTACTAGATTGTTCCATTCAACCCTCGTCTATCCCCTTGGCTGAGGCATGCTCCACACCATGTGTGCAGAGAAAACTGTATGAAACTGAGGGAGAAAGCCTTAATTAGTGGTCACTGAAATTTTCTTCTTTCATATAATTTTGGCTGGTGGGCACTGATGACTGTGGTAGCCAGGTGTAGACTATTGACTCCACAGAGAGGGGAAGCTTTTTCATTCATTGCTCAGTTGAGTCCTAGAAGCATAACAAGGCTCCTGATAAAATCCAAGGCCAAGTCCCATGCCTTCATTTTATGGAACTCTCAGATATATTTGTCAGATATATGTGAAAAATCAAGAATAGCAAAGTAATGACTAAGGGGAACAGAAAACATATGACCTACGCAATATGAAATCAATAATGAGAGCATGCAGCCACAGAATTATATTACCATTTGCAGGCTAAGTTGGCAGTGAGGGCTCTCCAAAGGCCTATATGGCTAACCAGTAGATAGGGAGGTTATGGCCCAGGAGTATTTCCTTAACTTTTGACATGTTGCTTGAAACATGGCGGGGGAGGGGGAAGGAGGGAGAACAGGCAGAAGGGGTGGGGAAGCAGGGCTGGGAGAAGTGGGATATGCAACTATAGCACAACCTGTTCAAAGAAACCTAGAGAAGTCTGGTGGCAATTGTATGCTAGGAGTTTCTAGACTGGGGCAAAGACCAAGTCACCACCAGGACTAGCTGAGCCCCCCTGCCCCATGCGAGTACCTCTGATTGCTACTTTGAGAGATAGCACACTCTAGTTGGACTTAGGCTCAGAAGGCCTGAGTTATAATAATGAATCTTACATTAATTAGTCATGTGCCTGACTACGTTCCTTACATTCAGCCTCCAAGTCTCTTCATCTATCAGTTGAATAACAGCAAATCCTTAAGCTATGCATGTCATCATATTGTTGTAATGGAAATGTTTTGCAAATCTTAGAACGCTACAGAAATGTGAGTTGTTATTAAACTGAGTTATGATGCAGACCCATGTGCTAGGATAACTCATCCAAAACACATGCGTCCTTGTCTGCTTTTCCTCATGTATCCCCCGCCATGTTTCATATGAGACTCTGAACACAGTATGGATCAATACATGTGACTGAATATCTGTATCTATGTATGCGTGTATACGTATTATATATATATAAAACATATATACTTAAAAGTGATAACTTCTGTTTGTCTTTTACAATGCAACATTATATATTCTCTCCACCCCCACTGAATTATCATTATGAGGCAAAACATTTAAATATAAGTGATGAACAGAGCAACTAATAAATACTTTTTGTATGATCCCTTTCCTAGACCAAACTCCCTCTCTCTCAACATCCATGGATTCTCTGTCTTGTTCCACTATCATACAGTAGCTTGCATCTGTGGTTACCAACTTTCTGACAGAGAAAAAGAAGAAGGCAGTTCAAAGATTTAAAAGAATATCTAGGGATCAGGATCCTACTGCCCCATCATGTTCTTGACAAATGTGTCATTTTCCCCCCTTAAAAACCAAAGTGTGGTCCTATAAATGCTGGCAGCATCTCAGATTCAAGGAGAGATGTCCCCTTTTTGTGGGTCATATTCCCACTTTCCACAGACCAGCAGCATAGGCTATAAATACTGATCCACAGCAATCAAACTGCCTCTTTCCCATTACATAAATGGTTCTGAAACCCTACTTCCTCCCTGAAGTCTCTCTGGTTCAATCAAAGAATTGCTCTTTCTGATCTGCTCTACTGAAATAATTATTCTCTCCCTTTGTCCCCTGTCACTCAAAGGCACTGATGCTTTGGTCTAAGTGAAGTAACATTGTCATCTAGCCTACCAAGCTGTCCTTTGCAGAGTTATCCGCGTTTATCTGTCTGTCATACACAGACACATAAAATTCAAGGATGGCAAGATGCCATATGTGTGCCCATGCGTCTGTGGCTACATGTGTGTGTGCGTTCATTGACAAGGGTACATGTGGAGTGGAGAGCTTCTTTGGTTCGGTCCAAATGCTGTGAAGCATTTTAGAGCAAGCTTACGGACGATAGCAATGATTTTGGAGAAGACCTATAAAGAACAGAGGATGTTTACCTTGGAGGTGTAGGTGTGGCCATCTGAGCCGCAGACAAGGCTGTTGTGTACAGAAGCTGCGCAAGGTTTGCACTTGACTACGTTTGAAGTTCCAGTCCAGTGTTTGTGGGCGATGTTCCCCTTCTTTTGCCTAAGACTATGAAACATAGATAGACATAGACACACACACACACATACAAAAGGGAAAAAAAATTAGCCAAGAGAGCTAATAGTCAAATAGTCCAGAGTTTTTTCTTTGATGGATTGTAGATACAGAATACACTTATTACAATAAAGCCTAGACCCCAACTACTCAAAAAATTTTTGTTTAGTTTTTAATCAAGCAAACCCCTACCCTTCTCATCTTCTCTCAGATATTCTTCCTCTCACCCTAAGGACAAACCAAGGTAGATTATGGACACCTGCAGTCAGTAGTTTTAAAATGACTTCTTAAGAACCAGATTACAATCTGTAACTCCAGTGGAGCAACAGAGTAATGAAAAGGTGTGGTCACTTGTTCTTCTGAGATGCTTGCAAGCCCAGAGACTGCTTCTGGGAGGGCCACATTTCCACCATCTCACAGAGAAGGAGAGAGATTGGATCTTGCAAGTATCAATGATCCAGAAAAAATCAATTCACTCAAGAGCACACTGGCCATTGATTAATTAGTATTCTCGATTACTTAAAACTTCACCAAGGTAGGGGGACATTCTTTTATTTTATTTTTTGCAAGCATCATTATCAATCAACAAGAATTCATTAAGAATCTTCTATATGCTATCACCGTGCTAGGTGCCAGGAAAACAAATAAAATAAATTAAATAATCCTGGCACAAGAAGCTCACATTCTGGGGGTGGGGGTGGGGGTGGGGAGTGAGGACAGCAGACAAATAGCAATTAAGATTTTCAAAACACTTTTTTCCATTTGATCCTTATGATAACTCTCTGAGACAGGTGATATTATTATCTATGTTTTTTAGGTGGGGAAGCAAAGTCTTCGAGTGGTCACACAGGGTTATGCAGCTAGTAAAGATCAGAGCAGGATTCAAATTCAGTTCTTTCTGACTCCAAGTCCATGGTGTTTCCAGTATACCACCATATGTTCAACCTAGGATTGAGGTATCGTAGGATTGAAGACTGGGTGACCTTTGAGCTCCTTTCCAATTCTAAATCCTAAGAAACCATCTCATGCAATCCTTTCATTTTACAGATTCAGAAGCTAAGGGTCTGAAAGATTATGTGATTCACCCATGGTGACCTAGAAAGTTGCAAAACCAGGATTCAAACCTAGGCCTTATAACTTCAAATCCAGCCTTCCTTCCACCATATCACACAAAGGCCAAGATGCACATCAGATAAATGCTCCACTTCTGAAGCTGAGGAAACTAATAAGCCTTTCCTTTTCTCTGTCCTCCCTGGGCTCTGTCCTCTAAGCTCAGCACAAAGCCTATCTCAGAGTGGTGGAGATAGAAATGCTTTCCTAAATACAACTGAATGACTTTATCACAGCTGTAGAAAAGTATCTCTGGATACATTTTTAAAGCAATTTCATTCCAGCTTGCAATTTGCCAAGCGATAAAGACTCCAAGGTAATGTCACTTTCAAGCATTAAAATAATCAAAATTCTATTCTTTCATTTCAGCTCAAGTTTTCTCCAATTCTAACCTTTGTCATAATGATGTATAGTGCTATTAGGATGGCTTGTGTCCACAGAAGGAACCCCATCACAGTATCACAAACCAGTAAAATAAAAGCCTGTGGTCAAAGCTGTCATTTCTCTCTTATCAGGCAGCCACTCTTCCAACAAACCACATTTAGTAACTCAAGTAGCTTTCAGAGTGAATTCAGCTCTAAGGATAAATATTACTAGGCCAATCATAAATCCCACAGAGAGAGCCCTCATTGAGGTTTGCTCACATGAAATGATTCTACAGAATAGACACCTGCTCCAATACATGGGGGGTATGGAGCGATGAATTCCCAAAAGAATCTCAAAAATTATCTTGACCTTAATATATATTTTACATTGCCTTCTTCCAGCATCTAGAACAGGCTTCTGTATATGACAGGCATTTAAAATAAAAGTTTATTGAACTGCGGCGAATCCAGCTACTCAACCATGCACGGTAATTCCATAAATTATCAAATGGCATCTAGCTACCTGGTACCTTTTTGGAAAGGAGAAAAGGATATTACCTTATACCTTTCCGCCATCAACTAAAGCCAAGAAAGTAGGCCCTAAAGGGAAATTCCAATTAGACCAAAGAAACAGCTTTCTGCTCATTAACAGGTCAGCCTTCTTTTTATTCAAAACTATTTCATCCTTAGAGAGCAAGGTGGAAGCCCTCAGGTCTGGACCAGATTGGCTAAAATGATGGATAGCTAGAGAGGATGTGGAAAAATTGGGACACTAATTCATTGTTTGTGGAAATGCAAAACGATTCAACCATTTTGGAGAACAATCTGCAATTATGTCCAAAGAGTTAGTAAATGAACTCTACCCTTTGGACACAATACGAGAACACTGAATACAGTAACAGCAATATTGTTTTAATAATGACTTTGAGCCAATAGGTTATTTTGTCTATTATAAATACCCAAATTAACTATAAAGGACCTATGAAGAAAGACCCTGTCTGCATTCACAGAAAGAACTGATAAAGAGATGTAGGTATAGAATCATTTTATATATACATCCAAATTTGTATCTAATGGTAGCAATCCCTGGTGTGGGAAGGAAGAAAATATATTTACATGATGATTTTGCTGTATGTTTGAAAGGAATAGCAAGTTGTACACAGTAGATTTGCAGTTTTGTGTATAATCTTTTTTCTTGTACTATATTATGGAAATGTTTGTTTTAGTCTACAAATTTAAAATTAAATTTAAACAAAGAGTTTGGAGTGTTGAGATAAGACATTGCCTTTTCCCCTCAGTTGGGAAGACTAAGGAGCTGGCATGGGAATTAGCATTTGACCAGGTTTGATTGGAAATATTAAGCAGATGTTGAAGATAGAGATCTTTTGAACAACCAAAGATCCAGAGTTCTGATCCTCAACAAGTCTAGGGTACAGTAGACTCCCTACTTTCATTCCTCTGCCACCAAAAATGCTTTCTAATTAAACTCAATTAATGATTTTCTAGTTGTTATTATGAAGATAATCACAGGTCCGTTGCTAATACGTCCGAGCTGAAGGAACATTTCAACGTTCTTTTCTCTATTTGAACTATTCCACCTTGTTATGGATAAGTATTTCTTGTCCACCCTCCTCTTTCCACTTAGAATTCTAGGTACCAACCTACTCCAGAGACCATTCAATACTACATTTTAAAAGTGGGAAAATAAACCAATAGGGATAGGTGAGAAAACCAACAGCCAGTCTCTGATTTATTTCCTCCTCACCTTAACTTCATCTCTCTGATGAGCATATGACCAATCCCCAGAAGTTACTTTTCCACGGTGATACTAATTCCCTGGCTTAGTGGGAATTTGCCTGTCCCCATAGAAGGATTGCAGATCCTGGTGATATGAAAATTGCCCATTTGAACATTATTTCTGAGTCTTTTGAAAAACCACAGTTGAAAATATCACCCACTACCATACGATAATAGGATTTAAGACTGGAAGGCAAGTTGGAAATCATTTAGTTCAATCCCTTCACTTTATCATTGTAGAAGGTGGGGTTAAGAGGTGTGAGTGATAGGTACAATGTCACATGGTCATGGTCTCTGCTTTACAGATGAAGCTCAGGGAGGCTGTGACTTTCCCAGAATTATAGAACTAGTAAGTCTCAAATTTCTACTATTCTAAATATTTTAACTACCTATAGTTCCAAAGGACTTGCCAGCCTCCTCTGTCTCTCACTGATTGGGCAACAAGAGGTCCCTGCCCAAGCATCACTTAATGGCTATTTTTGGGGCCCAGGTAACTCAGAGTGAAGGCAAATATTGTTTCTCCTTCTGCTAGCAACCCTGAAGGTCTTCCCCTCCCAGTTTGATTTTTTTTTAAATTTTAAAGTGGCCAGTCCTTGACTCTCTTCTTAAAGAGATCTAATCACTGAATGAGTATTGCCTCAGGCAAAGTGAGAACTTGAAAAACTTTAGTTTAAAAAGGCCAAGGTCTCCCACTGCTTCCTAGGCCATCTCCAATTGTCCTGATCTATATTTGTCCACTAGACCCAGATGGCTTTGGAGGAGAAAGTGAGACTGGTAACTTTGCACAACCCTCCCTCACTAAAACCAATTCAATTGCAAGTCATGGTATCATCTTCCTGAAGTCATGGTTCTCTTCAAGAATGAAAGACAAACCACAACACAACTGCATTCCCATGTTTTTCCAGGCAGACAGCTGCCTGAAGCCCTGGGATAACTCAACGCAAAGCCAAACCCCTGTGAACTGGACAAATAATAACCAACTTGAACTCATTCTCAATAATTAGTATTCTTCCACACCATCATACCCACTCCATTCCAGCTATTCTGAAAACTTAGATGCAATTGCTGGATCCCATTCTCCACTTCCCACAGGCCCCTCCCTTATTTGTACTCCCCACTTACTCCCTCCAATGCCTCTGCCCCTGCTTCCCACTCTTAAGCTCTCTGACCCTTCCAATTATGCTCTCTGGAATGTCTGCTTCATAGGGAACCATTTGGACTCCATCTTAAGCATTTTCTTTTTTGACTCCCTCTATCATGAAGTCACTAAAACTAGTTCCACCCTGATGACACAGCTTCCCTGGTTGCCCTTTCCAGTACTGGTAGCACTTTCACTCATTGGTCAAGGTTGGGGAGTCATAATACTCCTTGTTCTCTGTTTCCATTTCTAGCCTCTCTCTCTACCACCATTTACCACCAGAGGTAAACTCTCCTCCTTTGAGGTTCATTCAATCCATATTTATTTCCCAATCAAAATTCTGGTAGCTGTTGCCTACAGACCTGCAGGACATCATATTTTCTTCAAAGCATTCAGTGCCTGGTTCACAGTCTTTCTCTCCTCCCCAAGTCTTACTTTCATACTAGAGGACCTCAACATACATATTGATACTACTTCAAATACCCTAACCTCCCAATTCTTCAGCTTACTCTTCTACCTCATTAGAGTTACAGACAGAGATGGTCATTGATCTTTCCTGTCAATCACAAGTTCTCACATCCATGTTAATGGATGAAATTTGAATGAAATCTGAAATGACTTTATTTGGTCACAATTTGTGGTCATTCCATCTCACCCTCTCCCTTGAAATTCAAAAGCCTGTTCTTTGACCACATCCTGATTTCCAATCACTCCACCCCTCAGTTCTTTCTCAGGCCATCACCCCTACATTGTCTACATTCCCCTTCCCATTCTTGACCTCTTGGTGAACTACTTCAACTCTATATCGTCCTTTTTCTTCAGTTCCTTCTTTTATCCTGCTGAAGATCTTGCTCTTCCAAAGCCAGTCCTGGATTAGTACCATCACCTGCTGCCTTCACTCTTACTCACATGCTACTGAAGGAACTGGGGAGAAAACTCACAAAATCGTGCTAATTCTGTCCATTGCAAGTTTATGTTTCATAATCTCAACTGGGCTCTTACTGGAGTAGAGGTTCTTTTAAATCTCTGTTTCTCTATCCTACTCACAGCATCAGTTATTTCAAAACTTTTCATCTCTCCTCAAGCCTCCCACGGTTCCCACTACCCTTACCCTCTTAACTAAGAACTTTGCCTCATATTTCACTAAAAAAATGTAGACCAGTCACCTGGTTCTTTTTCCTCTTCCTCATCTCACATCATATCATTCAGATGTCTTCACCCACTATCTCCTCCTTCATTCCTGTCTCACTTGAAGAGGTGGCTCTTCTTCTTGCCAAGACCACATTCCTCCCCACACACACACAGGCACAACTTAGCTCATTCCATCTCATGTTTTACAGTAGATCGCCCCTTTTTCTTTCACTTACATACTATATTTCTCCTTATCTACCTGCTGCTTCCCCCTCCACTCTAAACATACCCACATTTTCCTCATACTCAAAAACCTTATTTGATTTATTTGTCTCTACTAGCTACCATCCTTTATCTGCCCCCTCTTTTGTGGCTAAACTCCATTAGAAGACTAACTATTGACAAGACTCTCATTGGTACCTTCACTCCTTTTCCCTAACTCTCTTCTTAACTCTTTGCAGTCTGGCTTCTTATTTCAATTGAAACTGCTCTGTCCAATGTTCTTAATGATCTTTCAACTGCCAGATCTAATGGTCTTTTCTCAAGTCTCATGGTTCTTGACCTTTCTGCAGCCTTTGACACTGTCAATCACCTTCATCCTAAGTTTTCCTGACTCCTCATTCACTTCTATCTCTTCCTATCTGTATGATTGCCCCTTTGTCTTCTTCACTAAATCTTCATCCAAGTTGTTCCTATTAATTGTGAGGGTCCCCTGATGCTCTGATGTGGACTCCCTTCTCTTCACCTCAAGTAAAACTGAAGACAGGAGCACTGCTGATTCGGGACAAGTGGCCCCTGTTAAAAGAGTCACTGTGTGAAATCTCCTCCTAGACTTTAACTCCATGTAGACAGAGGCCTTGCCCCTTTAATGTAATCTCTGTTATCTCCCTAGTAGATTTTTCTGTAATCACAGAGGAAAATTCAGAGTCAAATGCAGTCTTAAAAATTGTCAGCTCCAACTTCTTCATCTTCCAAAAGGGGAAATGAAGGACTAGAGAGAAGGGACTTGCATAAGGTCATTCTCAAGTTCCTGAAAAAGAACAGCTTTACTGAGGATATTACCCTGGTTTCCAGGGTCCTCCATAAGGCAGTTAACCTCTCCTGCCTAATATGGGTGGCAAAGCTTAGATATGGTGCCCAGGCACCTCATTGGCTTGACAGGAAGGTTGTATGAATGCAACCTTCCTCAGGGAGGCCTGAGGCAGCTGTCTGTTCTCTTTCCCTCTCTGTTTGTTTAATGAATCACTGTTTGCATTATCTTTTATTGCATAGACTTTAGGGTCCTCTGGGCTTTCATCAAAGCCATTTTTGCTCATGCATGCTGTTTTCAAGAGTACAAAAAAACTGACTGTGGCCAGTGGGATGCTATTTAATGGATGAGAAAGAAGGCTACCACCATGGGGTTAATCTCAGAGAGCATGATTCTTTCAGTGGAACACAACACATTTATCATCATTCTCATACCAGATTGTCTGACATTTATAATGAGTCAGCAAATGTAGGCAGACATTCCAGGCGCCTGGCTTCTACTCTCCTGGGTCTGTCCCTAGTAAGCTTACCACCACAGAAATTCTTAATAGAAACTCCCAAAGTATGTTAATAAAAGTCCCCAAATAGGACAGACATCCTTACTTGAGAAAAGTTAACTACATGTAATAATGCTCTATTAGACAGCTAGCCAAAAAAGTTTAAACACAAACTAGGGAAGTGTGAAAGCAGCCCTCTCTGGGGAAAAAGCTGAACCAAGGTATTAGCTCATTATGTGACCTGGGTCAAACTGCTGAGAGGGAGTGTGGGATGTGGGAAAGGATTGGGAAAAGCAACAGAGGAGAGCAGAAAAGTACTAGCTTTGGAGAAAGGTTTTTGGCCTCAAATCTTGCCTCTGCCATTTGTTACCCGTGTGACCTTGGGCAAATTACTTAAACTCTCTAAATCTATGATCCTCTAATAAGGGCAATAATCAGGAGAAACTTCTATTCAAATTCTGTTTCAGATTCTTCAATCATACAATCAATAAGTGTTTACTAAGCACCTACTTACTATATGCCAAAAACCGTACCAGGACCTGGGAATGCAAAAAGGAAATGAAGTAGCCTCAGCCACAAGGATTTGATCTTTGCCTTTCCTACTGTGTTATGCAGACAGAAGAACTGACTTCTGGCATTCTATGCTTCAGCCAAACTGACATTCTCTCCATCTCCCATCTTTGTTTTTTTCTCATATTGTCCTCCATCCCTCATTTGGACTCTCCTAACTTAATGTTACCTGTTCAAATTTTCAAGGCCCAGAACACATACCATCTTGTCCATGAGACCATTCCTGACTGCCTCCTATCTCCCCACAAGGTGAAGGCTATCTCTGCTGCATTACATTTGTCATAGCACTTTGTCTCCTCATCACCAACACACATACACACACACACACTCTATATTGTTAGCTTCTTAAGTGTAGGGTCTGTGTCTTATTTATCTTAATTCTATGTTCCTGCCACATGAACTTACATATCACAGGCCCTTAAAATGTTTGTTGAATTATTGTTAAATTTGGTAAAGGTGGAGATTGAATCAATCAATCAATCAGCCCAACTCACTTTGAAATAACTACCTTGATCAAGTCAAAATATTTCTATTGACTTTATCAATTAATCAAAGTTATTAAACTTGGAAGAGGGAGGCATCCTAAATCTATATGGGGTTGAGAAAAATTTGGCAAACAAAAAGGTTTCTGGATACACAAAAACAAAAATATTTAAAAATCAGATGTGGAACAAATCAGAAGTGTTTCTGACACCATTTGCCCTTCTTGCACCCCCCAACTTCATTGCAGCCTGGGTTCTGAACACAAATCATGCACACTTTGCCCTCCACATGCCCTTAGGCCACATAATGCCAAAGAACACTGTTGAAATGTGAAAAGGGATCTCAAGTTGAAAAAGTTTAAGAAGCCCTTTTCTAAATTAGTTTTGAAGGAATGAAAGCCATTGATGAAATGAAATGATGCTATACAGACAATGCATATACATATATAAAATATACATACATATATGTGTGTGTGTATATATATGTATATATATATATGTATGTATGTATATATACACACACACACACACACACACAGAAATATACCCCAGATTTTTAGGGGTGGTTATGTTTTGTGTCGACTCTTTTTATTTATCACTATAGTAAATATCAGTTTTAAAAAGCTAGTTAAGTCTGACTGGATAATTGATATCAACTGGTAACCAGTGGGGGCTCACAAACAATAGTATTGGAGAAATCACCTCCCCATACTTGGGGTTTACCCCAAGGGGCAGCTGCTACTTCCTCAGGATTCTTGGGGGTAACCCAGAAGTATTAGGAAAATAACCCCAGAGTATGTGCTATAATTTAATTGGGCAGAAGTGAACTGAATTCACTGACCATGTCTCTCATGTAAGAATAAAGGGTAGAGGGGGCTCTTTCCTTAGGGCATGAGGACAGGGATAGGAAATGAATAGAAGGTAGAAATTACAGGGAGATATGTTACAGTTCAAAATGAGAACTTTCTAAAATTTGGAGCGCTCCAAAAGTGTAAGGGGATACCTCCTAAACTGTGAGCTTCCCATCACCCAAAGTATCTTCAAGCTGGAGGATCACCTGATAAAGATGGTGTTGTGGAGCTGCCAGTGTCGGTAAGAAGACTGCCCTCTAAAATACTTTCCAACTAGAAAATTATATAATTATATGAGTCAAAGGAATCTCTCATCTCTCCATTAGGGAACCTAGCAGACCATAAAGTTTCCAGGAAGAATTCTTGAGGCAAAAAATGTTAATTCTTGATGAAAATTACTTTCATAAATTACACTAGGAAAATATTAAAGAGATATAGTATAAACTAGGTTTGGGGTTGATAAAAGAGGGGAGAAAGAATTTATTGTTGTTGAGGGTGATGAAGAAAGGGCTATTTGCACCTAAGAACACAAGGACAATATTAAGAAAAATACTTATCTAACCCATGGTACTGGGGATTTTTAGCCTAAAGAAGAAAAAATCAGGATTCATAGCATAGCTGTCTTAAAGTACTTGAAGAGCTATCAAGTGTCCGTTATCAGTCTAAAAGGGATTAAACTCATTTTGCTTTACCCCAGGGAGCCAAACTAGGTTTGGTTAGAGGTGGCAAAGAGGTAAATTTATACAGGAATTCAGGAAAGATTTCTCAATAAGAACTGTCCAAAAGTAGAATGGCCTTTTAAAGGTCTTCAAGCCAAGGCTGGGTTATGACTTGTGGAGCGAGATGTTGGTCTATTATAAATTGGAGCAGATAAGCTCTGAGGTTATTTCACAACTCTGCAATTTTATTACTCTGATTCAGACCAAAAAAGATGAAAAAAAAATGCTAAAATCTCACAGAGTTGATAATCCAGTGAGCAAAATATGCACATAGATATATACTTATGAAAATTAATGTGCTATGTTATTTGATAACCAATAGTACTCTGTGAGTACTTCATCATTTTCCTCATTTTGACAGACCCCCTTTTGAAGGGCAAGAAGTCTCTGAAGGACATGATCCAGTGAGGTGATCACTCAGCCTCCAAGGCATTTGCTCCTTCACCAACCTGGGTGGGGGCTTCCAAGTGGAACACCCACCTTCTAAAAGAAGTCAGCTTGAGGTGGACCCTCCTCAGAGGATCCTTGTCTTTGCTTTCCCTTCATCAAAGTTGTGGCAACCACTACAAGGCGGACATCCTTAATTGGGATGGTTTTGTTCTTCCAGTTAAATTACTAGATGTTGCTGAGTGTTATTAAATAATTAGCATTCCTTAAGTGTCAGAGAGGGACATAATCAGCTACATATGAAGCCCAACCCACTTTCCCTTTTCTTGTTATTCAGACATGTCCAACATTTAGGATTTTCTTGACAAAAATACTGGAGTGGTTTGTTATTTCCTTCTCCAGCTCAAAGATGAGGAACTGAAGCAAACAGGCCCAAGGTCACACAGCTAGTAAAGATGTGAGATCAGATTTGAACTCAGGAAGACGAGTCTTCCTGACTCCAGGGCTGGCACTCTATCCACTGTACTACTTAGCTGCCATTTTCTCCAGCTTCACCTTAATCTTTTCACTTGAGGAATAGTTTCTATCTCTTTCTCTCTTCCCCATTCCATGCGTGTGCTTACACACACACACACACACACACACACACACACACACACACACACACTGATGAACTAATAGGGGGGAGCCAAAAATTATTAACCCACCTCCTCAGTAATATATCCACCAATTAGGATTGCCTGGCCTTTGCCAGGGGAGGTCCAAATGAGGTTCTGTCAGGCCAATTAGAAGGAAGACAAAGTTAAGTTTAAAAAGCCTTGACAGCCCTCACTCTGGGATCTTTGGCACAAATGGAGGTGGACCAGAGACCCTTTAAGGAACAGATTTAGCCTCCTATTAATAAATTGCTATCTCACGTTACAGTATAAGCTAGATGATGATGGGAATGAAGGAGAGGTCGGGGTTAAATGTTCCAGGAAAAATTGGAGAATGAAAAAGCAAGCATTTTCATTTGGGAGGCAAGAATCAAAAAAGGCTTCAAGGAGGAAGGGGCCCATGAGACCAGCCTTAGAATAAAAAAAGCATGTCAACAGATAAAGATGAGGAAACAGGGGACTTTGGGCATGATAATTTCCCTCATATCATAACACCTTAAAAATAGAATTATTTTACCTTGTGATATTTTACCTTTTGGTACTCAATTATATGTATGCTGCATGAATAACAAATGTGTTCATAAATTGGACAAAAGAAACAGAAAAAAACACATAAAACTACAATTTGCTCAAGAGGTTGCATAGGTTACACTGTTTTCAGATCCATCCCTAGCAACCCACCCCTTTGCAACATAACCTTTGTGGCTATTGTAGATGCAAATTCCATTAGCCTCTGGAAGCATTAAGGGTATCATAGAAGTCAAATCAGCCTCCTGCTGGCTACTGCCCTGTTATTGGATAAATGGACCTTCAGACTCCTGTTATCTAGATGCCACATGGATTATAAGCCCAGAGAAACAGGTCATTAATTATGGAAGGGACCTTAGATATCATCAAGTTCAATCCCCCATTTTTAGAGAGGAGGAAACTGAGTCCCAGAGAAGTTAAACATTTGTCCAAAGTCACATGAGTAATAAAAAGAATGCCCAGGTACACAATAAAATAGACATTTTCAAAAATAGCCACTGTGTTGATTTGGTTTTGACCATACTCATTTGGTCAAGGGTATGGTCAAAACCAAAATTATGAGATTTCAGATATAAAAACAGAAGAGAACTAAAAGTTCACACAGTCTGGTCCACTCATTTTATAGGGGAGGAAAAACTGAAGCCCAGGGAGGCAGGGAATTGTTCAAGATTAAACCTTAAAGTGGAGATTGATTGTGGGGGTGGGGGAAAAGGCCGGATTTAGTGGTTATTAATAGAAAGGGGGAAAAAGAAGCAAAGAACATAATGAAACATTTAATTATTATTATTATTATTATCATATTTTTTAAATACACAGAAGAGAGCAGAAGGAAGTTCAGAAAGGGAGAGGGACAATCAATAAAGTTGGTTACTATCATAGGGTCTTCCCCCTGCCCCAGACTGATTTTTTTCTTGATTAGGTAATAGAGGCCACTCTCTGCCTCATGTCTTATCTAGCCTTAATCACTGAAAGGACATCGCCTCAGTCAAACTGTGAAAGACCTTAGTTTAAAAAGATCAGGGTCTCCCACTGCATCCTGGACAATCTCTGGTTGTCCTGATGAATATCTGGTTACTGGATCCAGATGGCTCTGGAGGAGAATGTGAGACTGGTGACCTTGCTCAGCCCTCCCTCACTCAAACCAAAGTCAACTGAAAGTGATGTCATCATCTCCCTGATGTTGTTATCCTCTTCAAGAATGAAGGACAAACCATACAACAACAACCACACACACACACACACACATACACACAACATAGCTTTGATTTCTTTGTCTGAAAACTGCCTGATCATATCCTTTGACCATTTATTAATTGGGAAATGACTTGTATTTTTATAAATTTGAATCTGTTCTCTATATATTTGAGAGATAAGGCCATTATCAGAGATACATGTTGCAAAGTTTTTCCCCCTAGTTTTTTGTTTTCCTTATAATTTTTGGTCACACTAGTTTCATTTATGCAAAAACTTTTTTTTTTAATTTTAATTTATTTTCTTGGTTACATCATTCATTTCCACAGGGT
>CM053598.1:202705510-202720916 GCA_028646575.1 Pseudocheirus occidentalis
TGTTTGGCTGCTCTGTGAAAGATATGCTGTAGAGGGGAGAAACCTTTATCAAGGAGACCAAGAAGGATACTGTCTGAAATTGTTTCTGCTTTGGCTTTCAGTACTTCATTTTGGAGGGCTTTCCATCCCTGTTGAACCTACTTGCACTGCAGAAATTTTGGCCAGGGAATGCTATCCAATCTTTTTCAAATCTATGGAAATTGAATGTGGTTTTATGGTAGTCAGCTTAGTCACTATATTTGGTCACTATACTGAGAAGTGTAAGAAAAAGTTGGAGGATAGAATGGTGCTAGAATGTGAAGAATCTTTAATTGTGTGCAAAGGAAGTCAATCGGAACTCTTTAAATGATAGGAAGCCACAACATTTGTGAGCATGAAAGTGACATTTTTGAGTGTGGAAATACAGATCTAGTCACACCCTTACATAGGCTCTTTCAAACAAACTTTTGACTTTTCAAATGCATATTAAAATATAATATGTTGAATGTTATAAAAAAAAAAGTAGTACACCAGGGAGACATCTTCCAAAGCCCAAATCTTTGGGCATAGTTGTTGATGAGCATTATTCTAGTCAGCATTGCTCCAGTGGGACAAGGGAAGAGAAGAGGATTAGGAACAGGACTAAATGGTTCAGAATTGTTCACAGCTTACTTTAAGAGTCTAGGAAGAATTAGAGATGGGGCACATAAATGTTATGTTTGGTTTCACTTTTCTGGCCCTCTCTATCGATGAGGTATATACTACTAGGTATATAACTGGAAGAACACTGAACTTGAATGCATAATGCTTGGGTTAGAGTTATCAAGAGCGGGCGCAACTTTGTACAAGTGATTTCCCTTTCTTAATTTAAGTTTTTTTTTAAATATGTAAAATTGGAATGACCATCTCTGCCCACCTCAGAGGGCTTTTTGTAGGGCTTCATGAAGTATTGTCTTAGTATACATTTTTATTTTATTTTATTGTTTGGAGGCAATCAAGATTAAGTAACTTGCCCAGGGTCACATAGCCAGTAAGTGGGTCCAGATTTGAACTCAGGTCCTCCTGACTCTAGGGCTCTATCCACTGCACCACCTAGCTGCCCCTCAATATACATTTTAAAACGAATAATAATATTATGCCTTAGACTGAGTCAAAAGAAGGAGCAAAAATGAGGAGGGGAAATAGAATCCTGGTCATGCCCCTGTCTAGAATCCCAGGATCTCAGATCTGGTAGCAACTTTTGAGAATTATATAGTCAAATCTAGATTTCATGAGCTATAATGCCTCTAATGATCATTTAGGATTTTCTTGAAGATCATAAGCGATAGAAAACTCTCTACCTTATGCATATCCCATTCTACATTTAGGTAGCTCTGCTGGTTAGGACTTTTTCCTCATATTGAGCACAAATGTGCACCCTTCTAACTTACACCTTCTGTTTCTCTTTCTGCCCTCAAGGGCCCAAGCAAAAGGAGCTGAATCCCTCTCCTATATGACAGCTCTTCATATAACTGAGTTCAGTCTTCTCCTCTCCTTCAGTCTTTTCTCTCCTCTCCAGGCTAAATATTTCCAGTTCCTTCAATTTATGATCAAATGGCATGGTCTCTAGTTCTTGCCCCATTCTGGTCTTCCTCCTCTGGAGGATCCAGATCATCAGGATTGTTTGTCAAATTTGTGCTTTTTCCTCCTTTCAGAGTTTTGGGAGCCTCATAATAGTCACAGTCTGATCCTGCAGTGCCTGCATTTTGCATCAATGAATGTTTTTAGTTAAAATTTCCTGTTGCTTCACTTAACTTGAGCATTTGATTACCAAGGATATTTTAAATCTCTTCAAAATGTGATACCTCAAAAAGCTTTCAACCATTTTGCAATCCCAACGTCCCCCACCCCAGTTCCCCAGCAGCATTATTCCCAATTCAGCTCTCTTCTGTCCTGCTTCATTAGGCTGGTTCTGTTCTTCCTAAGGCAAATAATCTGCAGTCTTCACAGAAACTGACATGCTGCCAGGAGTGACTAGAAAGCAAATGTGTTTTTAAAAAATATACATACACTGTAATAATTCATTGCCCTTAAGGAACAAAACCAAATGTTCCTTTTCTAGGATTGCAGCCTCAGAGCTGTTGGCATAATTTTGGGTGCACGCACACACACACACACACAGACACACACACACCCATAAGTGTACAGATAATTAGTCAGAAACTGCATTAGCAAAACCTTTAACTCTCTGACATCTCCTTTTAGGAGAGAAACAAAGTGATTACATTTAAACTGGATGTCCCATAGACATCTTAAACTTAACATGTCTAAGACTGAACTCATTATCTTTCTCTCCAACCCTCCCCCACTTCCTAATTTACCATTACTGTTGAGTAATCATCCAAGGTTCCTCACTCTGCTCTCCCCCCCCCCCATTTCCAATCTGTTGCTAAGTCCTGTCAATTCTGCCTTTTGCACATCTCTCATATATGACCCCTTCTTTCCTCTGACACTGCCACGATCCTGGCAGAGGCTCTCAACACTTCATACCTGGACTATTCCATTACCCTTCTGATTGTTCTTCCTGCCTCAAATCTCTCTTCCCACTTTAGTCCATCCTTCATTCTGCTGTCAAACTGATCTTCCTAAAAACAGACGTGTCCATATCAACCCCCTGTTGTTCAGTAATTTCAGCTGTACCTGACTTTTCATCTGGGGTTTTCTTGGCAAAGATAGTGTAATGGTTTGCCATTTCCTTCTCCAGTTCATTTTACAGATGAGGAGCTGAGGCAAACAGGGTTAAGTGATTTTCCCAGGGTCACATAGTTAGTAAATGCCTGAGTCCAAATTTGAACTCAGGTCTTCCTGACTCCAGGGTCATTGTTCTTTTCTCTGTGAGATCCTGTCAACCTCCTATCCCGTTCATCAAACTTCAGTGGCTCCTTATTATGTATCAAATATGAGATCATTTGTTTGTCTTTTAAAGCCCTCCATAAAAATGTTTTTCCTTCTTGATTTTCTGGTCTTCTTATACCTTAGTCCGTCCTCTCTAGACTCTTTGAATCAGTGTTTACATTAGCCTCCTCATTGGTCCTTAGATAACTTCACTCCCTGATTCAGTGCACTTTTGTTGCCTGTCCCTCACTCCTGGAGTCACCTCTCTTCTCATCTCTGCCTCATGACTTTCCTGGTTTCTTCCAAGTCCCAGCTAACATCCCACCTCCAACAAGAAGCCTTTCCTGATCCCCCTTAATGCTACTGTCATTCTTCTGTGATTATTTCTAATTTATCCTGAATATATCTTGTTTGTACAAAGTTATTAGATATTGTCTTCTTTATTAAAATATAAAGGTAAGGGTTATTTCTGTTTTTGTACCTCCACTGCTCAGTATGGTGCCTAGCATGTAGCAAGGTGCTTAATGAATGTTATTTGACTTGGCTTGAACTTCTCTAGGAGGCTATAGCCAATTGAATTCTAGGCACTGGACCTTATTTATTATTTTTTCAATTAATGTCCATTGCCAATAATTTCCTTTCAGGTCTTATGTTTTCAAACAAACTTCCATATACTAGATATAATCTGTCTGTGTTTTCTGTAGAGCAAAGAAAATAACAATATTCTCAAAACATATTAAAATAATGAAGATTGAAATGAGCAGAATCGAGAGAACATTGTATACAGTAACAGCAATGTTGTTTCAAGAATAACTTTGAGTGAATAAATTATTTTGACTGTTATAAATACCTAAATTAAGTATGAAGGACATAGGAAGAAATATGCTGTCTACATCTAGAGAAATAACTGATAAAAAAGAAATATGTATAGAATAATTTTACATATATGTGCATGCATACATATATACATAAATACTTATTTGCTTCTAATGCTAGCCATCTCTAGAGTAGGGGGAGAAAAAAGAAATTTACATAATTTTGTCATATATTTGAAAGCTGTGCATAGAAGATTTGCAATTTCATGTGCAATAATCTTTTTATTGTACTACGTTATGGAAATGCTTGTTTTATTCCATAAATTTAAAAAATGATATCACAAAGTCAAGGCTAATTTTGAAAAAAAAATCAGAGCACATTTGTTCCTTGACTTCATCTGACTAAAAGGAGGAAGAGATGGACTTTCCCAAGATCATCTGTTATTTTCCTAAGAGAACAGGTTGAGTTTAAGTGGCCTGTCACTCTTAGGCAGTTTGTCTGTCTCTCTCCTAGGACATAGCTTGTCCTATTTCTTAAGAATTCAGGGTTTGCAAAAAAGCTTCCCTGAAAGCACAGTTAGTGTTGGGATTAGGGAAAGGCAAGTAAGAGAATGGCTGGTAGCTGCTCAGTGAGAGTAGAAAAGAGAAGAAAAGGCCAAGGTGAATGGAGAAGACATGAAGCCTGCTTTCCCAAAAAAGACTTCTGCTCCCAGGCATTCCCTAGGTCATCCTAACATCTTGACTACAGCTGTAATTATCCTGAAGATGAGTTAACATCCCAATACTTTTATTCAGTTTCAGAAAGCAATTGTTCTATCTGTGTGTAGTCTACAGAATGTTGTACATAATAGAATAACTTTTCAGCATTGCATAACTCCCCCCAGATTCTTCAGGATCTGATGACCCCATATTCCTTGCTGTTGCTCAGACTAGACACTCCCTCGTCCACCTCCAGTCATTTTCACTGCCTGTCCCCCATGCCTGGAATTCTTTCCTTCTTAGTTTCTAACTCTTGGCTTCCCTGGCTACCTTCAAATTTCAGCTAAAGTCCCATTTTTTTTACAAGATGCATGTCTTGTAAAAATTCCCCTCAACTCTACTACTTTCCCTTGGCTGATAAATACCAATTTATCTGAATACAACTTGTTTGTATGTAATTCTTTAAATGTTGTCTACTCCATTAGACAGTAAGCCTCTTGAGAGCGAATCTTTTGCCTTTCTTTGTATCCCCAACACTTAGTGCAGTTCCTGGTATGTAGTAGGTGTTTAATAAATATTTATTGGCAGACTGACTAATGGCTTGTATTAAGATCATTTCTACCTGAATTTCAAAAAATGGAGATGAAAAGAATGAGAAAAGAAGAATAACTTCTACCAAGCTTTATGTGTTTTATCTCATGTGATCATCTCAATAACCCTGTGACTTAGATTTATCTTAGTTCCATGTTTTTGGTGATCTTCAGGAAAAGGATGGTCATGTCTTCAGATTCTTAAAATTTTAGAAAACAGAACATTAAAATGCCAGAGTTGGAAGAGAGCTTAGAAAGCATTTAAGTACAATCTCTTTATTTTATGGTTGAAGAAACCAAGTTACAGACAGATTAAATAACATGCCTGGGGTCAGAGCTATAATTATTATGGGGCCCCTGATTCTTTTCCTGACAGTGGGAATTCAAAGGGTGCAAAAATTTAACACACATATTCTTTCCACCAATTAGGATGAGCAGGGAACATGAATCGAGACTTAAAAAGGAGTAGGAAAGCAGACGTTTGAGTTCTATGCAGTGGGAAAAGTGGCCAACACTCTATTGGCTTCTTGCTTCTCATAGTCTGGCCAAAGTGAAGTCAATTAAGTGCTTTTTATGTGCTAGGCACATATGTGCCATATGTACTAAGTGATGGAGGATACAATGAAAGGCAAAAATGGTCCTTATTGTCAAGGAGCTCACAGTCTAATAGGGAAGACAACATGTAAACAACTGTGTTCAAACAGATACATACAGAATGAATTGGAGATAACCACAGAGGAATAACACTAGCATTAAGGGGAGCATCTTGAAGAAAATGGAATTTTAACTGAGACATAAAGACAGCCAGAGAAACCAGGAGGTGGAGACAGAGATAAAAATTACAGGCATAAGGGAAAATCTATGAAAATGCATGAATTCAGGGAGTGAAATATCTGATATGAGAAGAATATAAAGGTAAGAGGCAGCCCTGCTAGGCATATTTATAGAGGATTTTCATTTGATCTTGGAAATAATAGGAAGTCACTGGAGATCATTGAATGGAGTAGTAAGTAGATTTCTGCTTTAGGAAGATCACTCTGATAGTTGAGTGCAGGAAAGACTACAGGATGGAGAAACTTGAGATATGGAGATTGACCAGAAGCGTATTACAGTGTACCAATTGTGAAGTGATGAGGAGATATTTGAGAAGTTTTAGGAAGGCAGAATCAGCAGGACTTGTATCGGATTGGATATGGGAGGATAAAGAGAATGAAAAATTGAGAATGACAACTAGGTTGCAAGTCTGGGTGACTGGGAGGATAGTGGTACCCTCAACAGTAATAGGAAAGTTAGGAAGAGGGGAAGGTTTGGAGAGAAATAGAATGACTTCAGTTTTTGTTTTTTTGTTTTTGTTTTTTTGCTTTTTGAAGGGCAGGTTGGGGTTAAGCGACTTGCCCAAGGTCACACGGCTAGTTTTTTGTGTTAAGTGTCTGAGGCCGGATTTGAACTCAGGTACTCCTGACTCCAGGGCCGGTGCTCTATTCACTGTGCCACCTAGGCGCCCCAATGACTTCAGTTTTAAGCACATTGGGTTTACAGTGCCCATGGGATATCCAGTTTGAGAGGTTTAACAAGTGGAGAAGAGAGAAAGAAGATTAGGAGAGAGGCTGGAGCTGGATAAATCTGAAAATCATCTATATAGAGATGATCATTAAATCCAGGAGAGCTAATGAAATCACCAAGTGATACATACCTACTTCCATATATATGTGTGTGTGTGTGTGTCTGTGTGTCTGTGTATACACACACATATATACATGCACATATATGTATATGTGTATGTGTATGCATATGCATATGTATGTATGTGTATAAAATATATTATATATAAATATACACACACATACATACATACATATATCTATCCTGGGATAGGCCCCTGAGAGACACTAGTGGTTACTGGGTATGACCTGGAAGGATGATCCAGCAACACAGATGGAGAAAGAAAAGTCAGACTGATAAAAGGAGAGTGAGGAGAGAGTGACATCAGGAAAATCTAGAGAGAATAAATTATCAGGGAGAAGAGGGTGATAAATAGTGTCAAAGTCTGAAGAGAAGTCAAGAAGAAAAAGGCTGAGAAAAGAGCATTAGATGATTAGGCAATTAAGACACTGGGGGGTGGATGGGGAGCAAAAATGGCAGAGAAAAGGCAGGGACTTACCAGAATTCCCCTTAATTCCTCTCCAAGTAACTTTAAATAATGCCTCAAAAGGAATTCTGGAGAACCCACAAAAGGACAAGGTGGAACAGTTTTCCAGTCCAACATAACTTTGAAGGTTGGCAGGAAAAGTCTTTCACACTGAGTTAAGAGTGGAGTGCCCTCCAGTGAAGGGCTTACCCCAGCAAATCAACAACAGGGCTTGGAGGTGACTGAATCAAAAGAAGCAGCAGTTTCTGGATGTCTCAGTCCTCAGATTGTAATCAGGTTAGACAACTGTTCAGAAGGAGAGTATAGAAGTCCATTTGCTGGCACTGGTTGTGGGGCTTGATTGCATTACCCATATCTGGATCTGAGTCACAGTCTGGGGTGGTAGTCCCAGGGCATGGAGAAGCACTATCACTCAGGAGCTTATGGTTACAGGGGAGTGGGATCCCTAGTCACAGTTCAAGGGCAGAAAAGAGTATTTCTGTTCCCTCACAAACGGAGAGCAGGTACAAAACCTCTCAGTAGATCATACCATCTTGGAAGAACTGAAAAACTATAAACCCCAGAACCAACTCTGAAATAAGCAACAAGAAAGACCTGAAAGTTGGGACAGTGCCCCCTCCACTCTGGAGCAGAGCCCTACTTTAACATATGTTACAGTTTTGGGGGGTCAGGCTGTGTAGGTTTCGCCTATACCCTTCCTCAACAGGCTTCGGGCATCCCCGGCTCCCGGCTTCCGCTTTCTCCAGGAGAAACAGCTGCACAGAAAACTTAAGACACAGGGCTTGCTTCTTGCTACTTTCTCTTAGGCTTGGCGTGGCTGGAACTCCCTCTCATTCTCTAAGCTTGACGAGGGACTGGAACTCTTCTTCAGAACAGAACACTTGCTTTTTCAGAACACAACACTTGCTTCTAGCTCTCTAAGCTTGGCGTGGCTGGACTTCCTTCTGCCTCCGGGTAGCCGGGTAGCCTGTATTTAAGTCCTTTCTCCAGGGCCCCTTAGGGCCCCTCCCCTGGCCTTGCCCTCGCCACAGCGAGCCAATCCTGCATAACCCCGAAGGCAGAGAGATAATCCTGCTTATGGCAAACAGGTGCAACCTTCGCATTCATGGGCCTCCTTTTAGCTGAAGACCAATTCAACCCATTACCAACAAGAGCCCCAACAAACATAGAGTTAAAAGTCAAGAAATCTGCTAGAAAAATGAGTAAGCAGCAAAAAAGAACTTGGATATAGAAAGTTATTATGGTGACAAGAAAGGTCAAAACACAAGCTCAGAAGACAACAAAGTCAAAACCCCTACATCCAAAGCCTCAAATAAAATTTTCAATTGGTCTCAGGCTAAAAGTATTTCCTGGGAGAGCCCTAAAAGAGTTTTAAAAATCAAATAAGAGAAGTAGGGGAACAATTAGGAAAAGAAATGAGAGAGATGTAAGCAAATCATGAAAAAGGAGCCAACATCTTGGTAAAAGAAGTGCAAAAATTACTTCAAGAAAATAATACCTTAAAAAACAGAATCAACCAAATGATAAAAAAGGAGCAAGAAATCCATTGAAGAACTCCTTAAAAAGCAGAGTTGGCCAAATGGAAAAAAGGATACACACAAATTAACTGAAGAGAACTCCTTAAAAAGTTAAATTGTCCAAATGGAAAAGGTGGGACAAAAGCTTAATTTTAATAATTCCTTAAATATTAAAATTGTGAAAATCGAAGGTAATGACTCCATGAGACATCAAGCAACAATAAAAATCAAAAGAATGAAAAAATAGAAGGAACTATAAAATATCACATTGGAAAAAATAACTGACTTAGAAAATTGATCCAGGAGAAATAATATGAGAATTATTGGACTATCTGAATGCCATGATCAAAGAATTAGAGAACAGAATAAAAATTGGATGAATTCAACACTTACCTCTGGAAAGAGATCAAAAATTGAAAACTCCCCGGAATATTATAGCCAAATTCCCGAGCTCTCAAGTCAAGGAGAAAATATTGCAAATAGCTAGAAACAATTTAAACATCATGGAGCCACAGTTAGGCTAATACAAGACTTAGAAGCTTCTACATGAAAGGATTGAAGGGCTTGGAATATTATATTCCAGAGCAAAAAGGGAGCTAAGATTACAACCAAGAATCACATTCCCATCAAAACTGAGTACATAATCTTCCAGGTGAAAAATGGATATCCAGTGAAATAAAGGACTTTCATGCATTCCTGAAAAATGCCAGAGGTTGATATAAAATTTGACTTTCAAATGCAAGACTCAAATGAAGCATAAAATGGACAACAGGAAAGAGAAAACGAGGGATTCAGTAAAGTTAAACTGTTTACATTCCTACACAATGGTGCTTCTAACTCCTAAGAACTTTCTCATTACTTGGAATATACATAGGTGAAAGGAATATACATAGGCAGAGGACAGGCGTGTGTGGTGAATATGATGGAATGTTATCTTAAAAATAAAATTAAAAGGTGAGAGAGTAATTCACTAGCAGAAAGGAAAAAGGCGGCAGAATGGGGTGCATTGTTTCACATAATAGAGTGCAAAATAGTTTTACCGTGGAGGGGAAGATGAGGAAGGGGGAGGGGGAGCTTGAGTCTTACTTTCCTTGGAATTGGCTCAAAGAGGGAACAATATACATGCTCAGTTGAATATAGGAATCTATCTTCACCTACAGGAAAGTAGTAGGGGAAGGGGGTAAAAGGAAGGGAGAGGGGACTGATGGAAGACTGAGTGGATTTGTAGAGGCCGTATTCAGAAACAAAACACTTTTGAGGATGGATAGGGTGAATGGGAAGAAATAACAGGATAAGCATGGGGAAATGGAATGAAGAGAAATAGTAATCATAACTGTAAAAAGATTTATAGCAAATTTCTTTGACAAAGGTGTTATTTCTCAAATATTTATACAACTGAGTCAAATTTATAAAAAATAAGAGTCATTTACCAATTGATAAATGGTCAAATGATGTGAATAGGCAGTTTTCAGAGAGAGTGATCAAAGTTACCTGTAGTTATATGAAAAAATGCTCTAAATCAATGATTAAACATGGAAATTAAATGCAAATTAAAATTACTCTGAGGTACCACTCCACACCTATAAGATTGGCTAACTATGACAGAAAAGGAAAATGTTGGAAGGGATGTGGTAAAATTGAGACATCAACACATTCCTTTCGGAGTTGCAAACTCAGCCATTTTGAAGAACAATTTGGAATGTTGTCCACAGGGCTATAAAATAATGCAGACGCTTTTACCCAGCAACATTGGTACTAGGTTTGTATTCCAAAGAGTTTTTTTTAAGTAAAAAGGACCTATATGTACAAAAATATTTATAACGGCTCTTTTTTGGTGGCAAAGAATTGGAAACTAAGGGTATGCCCATCAATTGGGGAATGAAATGACTGAATGTGTTGATATATTATTGTAATAGAATATTATAAGAAATGATGAGGAGAATGCTCTCAGAAAAACATGGCAAAACTTACATGGACTAATGCAAAGAGAAATGAGCACAACCAAGAGAACATTGCATACAGAAACAGCAATGTTGTATAATGATCAACTGTGAATGACTTAGCTATTTTCAGCAATACAGTGATCCAAGACACTTTCTAAAGGACTTATGATGAAATATGCGATCAGCCTCTAGAGGAAGAACTGATAGAGTTTGAATGGAGATCAAAACATGCTGTTTTTACTTATTTTTTCTTTTTTTGTCTCTGTTTTCTTTCACAGTGTGACTAATGTGAAAATGTGTTGTATAACATGTATAACATATTAAATTGCTTGCTTTCTTAATGAGGGGTGAGGGGAGGGAAGGAGTGGAGAGAATTTGTAGTTTAATTTTTAAATGTTAAAATTGTTTTATATATAATTGGTGAAAACAAAATATTAAATAAACATTTTTAAAAGAAAAAGAGATCATTGACAACTCTGGAGAGAGTAGTTTTAGTTGAATGGTGTGGTCAGAAGCTAGATTACAAAGAATTAAGAAGGAAGTTAGAAGAAAGGCACCAAATATAGATGGCCTTCTCAAGGAGTATGGCACAAAAAGGAGGAGAGATATAGGGTAATTTCTGTCTGAATGGACAGATAAATTGAAGGTTTTTTCTTGGGATATGAGAGATATATGTGTATTTTTAGGCAATAAGAAAGCAGCCAGTAGAGAAGAAGAGATTCAAGATTGTGGTAGAGTAAAAATGATGGAATTATGAGGCAGTCTGCTGGAGAAGACATGGTAGAACGTGATCACTTGAACACAAAGAGAGGTTTACCTGGGCCAATAGAAGCACCACCTCTTGAAGTCAGATAAGAGTGAAAGAGGTGAAAGAGGAGATGGTAGTGGAAGACATCTAATTGATGCAAGATGAAGAGTAGAGAAGAGGCTTCTTTGTGTTAATAGCTTCAATTTTTTTTTCAATGAAGCATGAGGGAATGTTCTCAGCTCAGAGGGTATGGAGAGAGTGCCATGGAAGTTTGATAGGGATAAAAATTTTGGAAAAGGTGTTGTGGTGAGTGGGATGAATCAACCAGGCAGGTATAAAAAGTTTTCCCCATCACAATAAGGGACCATTTGAGCTTATGTAACAAAAATTTATAGTGGACCTAGTCAGCATGGTTTTGTGATTTTCTTTAGCTCTGGTCAACAGCACATGAGCTGCTAAGTGGTAGAAGCAATCCAAGGTGGTGCTGGTCAGGGCAAGATCTTTGATAGAATAAAGGGGCAAAGGACTCAATAGAAGAGGATAGCCCAGAATCAAATAGGTTTACCAAGTGGTCAAGATTGGGAAGAGAGGAAAGTATAACTAGTGCAGGCATCCATGGCTTGTGAAGTAGAATAGGGAGACAGAATTAGTTTATAATGAGGATGAAGAATAGGGTTGGGGTTGCAAGATAGAGGGAAAGATGAAAGGATATGATCAAATAAAGGAATTTCAGACTTTATGAATATGGAACTGGAACATTTATGGCTTATGGCACAATCAAAGGTATGACTATCTCTGTGTTTTTAGATAAAGTAAAATAAGGAATAAGTCCTGGGAAGTGAATAAGTAGAAAATCTAGAAAGTTAGGGTGTTTGAGAGAATGTCAGTTTACTTTGATGTCTTCTATACAAGGGTAGGAGTTGGGTAGGAGAGAAAGACTGTGGACTAGGTAATGAGGAGATGAGCATGTCCTAGAAGATGGTAGACCAGAATCTTGATTAGTTTATAAATACGGTTTGCAGGAACCTAAAAGAAACAGAGGTTATAGTGATTGTGGTAGAGGGAAAGCCTAACAGTGGCAAAAAGGCAAAATGAGTATTCTGACAGACCTACCCTGCCCAAGAGATACCAAGGTATATGAGTGAAAGTAAAGTCAATAATGGAAATCCCTGCCTCATAAGGGAGACATATCTTATTGACTACAAGAAGACAGAGAAAGAAAAGAAAGGTTGAAGATGAGCAGAAATTTGTTGCCTATGGAGCAGGCATTTCAGAGAAAACAAAAGTAGTTATGTCTCAAATAGATTACTGGAGATTATTGGGTTGTAGGATATGAGAACATGGGAATGGGGGATATGATTTGTACAATGTGGACTGAGGAATCAAAATCACTGAGACTGTATGAGTTTGATAGTATGGAAGTATTATAATCATTGGGAATGATTTCAGGCATCTTATAATCTCCAGGGTGTCAGGCAATTTGATTTGGAAATATTCTAAGTCAGGAACCAATAATTGAGATAGCCTAAGAGTTGAGTTATCCCAGGGCTCACACAGGGATATGCAGTTGAATAAGGTAAGGAGTGGTATCCCTGAGGGGCTGAGGCCAAGGAGTAGTGTGGAATTGTTGCATATTGGGAAGACTAATAAATTACCCAGAAATATATCTCCAACTCAGTTGTTCCTTCCTTTCCAGGGATGGTCTCTCCCAAATCTCCTTCCTCAGTCAATTATGCCCCCTTTCCTCTCTTTCACCTCCCTACTCAGGACAAGTACTAATCTGGATGTTTTCCTCCCACTTGCAGGTGGTATAGAAGGGAGTCTTGTCCTTTACTGAAAGAGTAATGCTATAGATTGGACTAGATGACTCCTGAGGGCCATTCCAACTCTGAGATTCCATCCTTTAAGCAACTGTAGTAACCACTACAATGTATCTCACTCTGAATATTTGTTTCATATCATAACTTATGATGTTGATTTGAGGGCTCATTTGCTCTAGTCAGTTCTTGTCTTGGACATAAGTTCATAGTGGCTTAGAATTAAAGATAGAAAACACCTTAGAAGTCACCAAGTCCAACTTCTCATTTTATAGGTGAAGAAACTAAGGCCCAGAGTGGTTGTGACTTGACAAGAGTCACTAATTCAAACTCAGTTCTTCCTAAACCAGTCTAGCATTCTTTCCACTACACCATTCTGCCACTGACCAGGGTAATAAAATTACCATTTCCTGCTCTCCTCAGGTTTATATAGCATGATGGAAGAAATTCTTATTAGGTAGGGTCTCAACTGGGTGACCACTAAGTTCTCTTACAAAACTAACGTTCTGTTATATTATTATGCAAATCATCATCATGCTTGTTTCATTACCTGATGGTTTAGTTGGTTATATTTTATATTAAAATCTGAAATGAGGCCAACATTGCCCTTACCCCTCCTGTGCCAGTTTCTCTCTCAACATAGCCTGCAGAGTCTTTACTCAGGAGGCAAAATTTAATAGTCATAGTAACCCTCTGGTAAAAATAACTCTCAGATCAAGTCAAGCAAGATAGAGGGCATTGGTCACAGAAGACTTGCAGTAAATTTGAGTCAAATCTTTGCTATTACTGTACTGCTTCAAGGTAGCCAATATATTCTCTCAAACATTACCAAGAATTCCCAAAGAGAGGCCATTATCATTCCAGATGCATCCTTTTCCTGAAATTTCAGATGGAGAGAATTGGCAAATTCCCTCTTTTCCTTCTTTTTCACTTTTCCTCCCATATCATTCCGAGGTGTTGCTCAAGAATCCAATATATACAGAAGGATTCGGAGGATTGCTCAAAAAGTCATATTGTCTGAAAAAGTCAGGCTCACACGGCATTTTTCAACATAGGAAAAGGAGAATAAGAATTTAAAAGTAACAATGTTAGTTCCTTGAACCATATAGAATTATTGGAAGTTCTTTTTAAACCAGCTTTCTTTGGAAATGTATGTAAGGTGCTTTGATTAATTTCCATCATTTATTTTTCAGCTGAATTTTGGTGATAACTCCCAAAGACCAATAAAAATTCTTCCAGATCAAATAAAGGTTGACTATATATAGAATGTTAGTGTTAGAAGGGACTATTGAGATCATGTAGTTCTGCCTCCTTATGTTAGTTTGGAGGAAATTAAGTCCTACAGAAGAGGAAGTGACTTGTTTGTTGTTGCACAAATGGTTAAGCAAAAGGAAAGAACCAGACCCTTAATCTCCCATCTCCCCTTCCAATACCTTACCTTATCTACTAAAGAACATTGGCTATATACATACATACATACATATATATGTATATATGTATATGTACATATATGTATGTGTGTGTATGTATATATATATATATATCAGATTTTTCATTTGGGGCATTTTTTTGGTTGTTTCAACAGGTGATCACGATGGGGTTGGTAGTAGTAGTGATAATGGATATTAGCCATTATAGCTGGCATTTAACTTGCATTTTAAAATCTGAAAAAGTTTGTTTCACATACCTTATCTCACATCTCTCACAACAGCCTTTTGAGATAGGTAACAGGTATTATGATCCTCATTTCTTTGAGAAGAAGAAACTGAGACTCAGACAGCAAGCAACTTTTCTATATTATATAACAAAGTGCTAGAGCCAAGATTATACCCAGGAGTTTCTATTTGTAAGTTCACCACTTCATCCATTAAGCTTTTAGGTACCCCAAAAAATGGCATCATTGGGGAAAATAGAACCTTTTTTTAAAAAATAATTTTTCCTTTGCTAATAGAGATACATAGTCTTCTAGGGATGATACGGTCTCTTAATAACAGATTGGTGAATCTTCTTTTTTGTCAATTTAATGAAAAATATAGTGTTGAATAATAATTAAAAGATATGTGGGTGGTAATGTTTTTAAACCAAGTACTTCTCCTAATTGGAATTTTAGGAAGTGTGAAGATTTTTATAAAACTGTTATACAAATGACACTGAAGTGGAGTTAGATTGTTGTCATGTTCATAATGAGTAATTCTGGCACCTCACCCAAAGTTGGGGAGGGGAGCATAAGATAAGATGCAGAGCATATTCATGTTAGGCAAAGACCATATTCCAG
>CM053598.1:202729038-202741528 GCA_028646575.1 Pseudocheirus occidentalis
TGGTGGTGGTGGTGATTATGGAGGAGGAGGAGGAGGAAGAGGAGGAGGAAGAAAAGAAGAAAAGGAGGAAGAATATTGATGATGATGATGATGATAATGTATTGAAATGAAATACTGGAATCCAGGTCTCCTGTCACCAAGTTCAGAGGTTTTAAGCACCAAATTATATTTTGATTCTCCTACTCTAACAGCAACTGAATAGTTTTCCATTGTCTTAAAGAATGAAACCTACATTCTCCAGCCTGGTATTCAATCTGATTCCAACTTCATGTTTCATCTCACATTATTCCTCTTCACATACCCTATAACTAAAACATACTATAATAGATACTGTCATCTGAAGATGCCTTGTAGGTTCTCACCTCTATGCCTTTGTTCATGTCATTCTCTCCATGTAGAACATCTTTCCCTACATTTCTGCTTCTTCAGTGGCTGCCCATTATTCTTTTCCCTCCCACAACTGTCAAGCATTTCTTCTCCTTTCTCCTACCTCTTCTGAAATTGATCCCATTCTTTTTATAATACTTTTGTCTGTACCTATTTCTTACCTATCTGCCAATATGAGAAGTTCTGGGAGAGCAGTGGCTGAGTCTTATCTTCCTTGTATCCATCATATGACTTAAAACTCAATAGGTCCTTAATAACTGCTTGTTGAATGTAATGGAAGAGAACTAAAAAGGATATACTAGAAAGGCAGAAGTCTATTACTCATCTTGGCAACATAACAAAACAATATCCTGGCCCAGAGCTTTCTGCCTTCACAGATAAAAGTGTCAAACTGGTTGTCCCATGGATTACTGTGGATAGGGTAACTAATGAAGTTCTTCCCATCATGCCAGACTTTCATTCTGTCTTTATTTTCTTGCTAACACAGCCTGAATCACAAGGCTCATACTATGCACTGAGAGTGGAACAAGATAGCACCCAAGATGTCTTTGCCTTCCTGGCTGCCAAATGTGTATTTCTTGCATTACTAAAAGATTACTACAGCTTTTTCACTAAGAGATTAGTTCACCAGTTGAAGAATATGTGTAGCTGACAACACTTTCAAGCATTTACCCCATGAAAATGACTCCATAATTGTGTGTGTATACACATACATATATGAAAATGATTCCCTAATTGCCTTATATGTGTGTATATATCTAGATATACATATGTACATGCATATATGTGTATATATACATACAAATATTATATACATACATATATGTGTATGTGTGTGTATATATATATAATGCACACACACAGCCCTTATTTCTGTCCTAAAATGTAGTCTTCCATTCCAACTGCCTACTAGACACCTCCATCTATCTATGTCCCACAGACATTTTAAACTCAACATGTCTAAAATATTCCTCCTGAAACTCATACTTCTCACTTCCCTACTGAAAGCACCACTAACCTTCTAGTCATCCAGGTTCACAACCTGAAATCACCGTCAATTCTTTACTTCCTTTTACCCCAGACAACCAATAAATTGCCAAGTCTCATCACTTCTACTTCCATAAGATTTCTCACATCTACCCTTCTCTCTACTCATTCAGCCACCAACTTCGTTCAGAACTCTATCACCTCTCCCTAGACTGTTACAATAGCCTCCTAAATGCTCTTCTTCCCTTGAGTTTTTCTCCTCTATAATCTATCAGTTTCCACACTAATATTCTTAAAGTACAGATCTCACCATGCCCTCTCCTTGCTCAAGAAATCTCACTGTCTTCCTGTTTACCCTAGAAGAAAATACAAACTCCTCTGTCTGATTTTTAAGTCTGACTCAATCCTATAATTTTAGGCTAATTTTACATTTCTCCATCACATTCTACATCCCAGTTAAATTGGCCTACTCACATGATAGTCCATCTCCCATTATTCTATCTCCCTCCTCAGTTTTTTTCCACTGAGACTACTCCTATTTCCCATGTGGTTTGTCTTTGTGTCTCTGAATTCTAGTACTTCAGCACTCTGAGTATAGTACTTGGAACAAATGAGTGTCAGGTTGGGACCATCAGAGAATTATTTCCAAATTCTGCTGACTAGTGTGTTGGATGGTGGCTGCTCAATGCTTTTCTTCACAACTCAGATCTGATAAAGCAGTCCTTCAAAGTCTGACCCTGAGTATCACCACCTTCTTCCTCTTCCTCTCCTTTCCCTCACCTTCCTCTAGGTCAATCACCTTGCTAGAAGCAGAGAGGAGAAATTCTGCCTAGAGTGTGGAAGAGGTCTCTAGGTTCCTAGGGGCCTCTTGTGAGTGTGATCGAAACAGTTTTTGACAAAAGAATGCACTTTGCCTGTGATGTGAACCATAGCGGAAAGGTCTGCTTCAGTTGAGGGCCCGGTGCAATAGGGAGCCCATGGAGTTAAAAGAGAGGAGAGAGAAAGTAAGTCAAGAGGACTGATCAAAGTCTTTAGCTTCTACTGTCACAGAGATTTAGATGGCATTCCTGAGGAGCAATGGCAATGAGTATATACCCTCAGCCATAGCAACCAGAAAGTGGGGGCTGTTTCTGAGAAGCATTTAAAAACATCAGAATGTCTTGTATAGTCAATGAGAGTAAAGCTACCCAAAGTGACAGGCTACACCATATGAAGCCACAACTGCCACCCTGGCACTTGTTACAGGATGAGTCACTGCATGTGACTGCCAAGGTCAGTGGAAGCACCTCTAAATAGGGCTAAAGAGCCCTCAGAGGTTGGTGGTAAGAAATGTTAGGGGCTGAGGGCTAGGTAGAGGCAAAGGGCTTGAGCTGGGCATGTTTTTAAGAGTCTGACTTATGGGATGATAGTCCTAGAAGGGCATTTAGTGTCTGTCTGATTCAATCCCCTCATTTTACAGATTAGGCACTTGAGGTCCAGAGAGATCAAACAACTTGTTTGTGGATAATGTCAGTGAGACCTCAGGTCCTGTGACTCCAAGGTCAACAAGAAGGTTAAATAACCTTTCCATCACACAACACCTTCTTCCTCTTGCATTTTAACTCTGATCATGGGCAGCATAGTACAGTGAAAAGTCTGCCACAGTGGGAGCCAGGTGACCTTGACTGACTCAATAATTGACTCCAATTCAGGTTATGCCACTAACCGTGTGACTTTGGGCAAGCTACTTTCTCACACTGGGCCTCAGGTTCCTCATCTGAAAAATAAGAGGGTCTAATAGCTCTGACATTCTTCAATGGTGTTATTTCTAGGGCATATGATAATTGTAGCAAATAGGAGAGGCAGTGGAAAAGACAGGTATAGCGAAAGACAGAACCATCATCATTACTAAGTCAGATTCAAATGTGAATGTGTTTAATAATAATAAATAATAAAATATAAAGCACTCAGAGGAAAGCTTTCAGTGTGTTGTTCAGAATCCCACTGGAGGGTTTATAGAAAACCGTGGATAAACCATTATATCATGGATCAAAGAAAAAGAAATTTAGGGATAAGTCATTGAGTTGAAACCTTCATTTTACAAATGAGGAAACTGAGGGACAAAAAACCGAGTGTCTCACAAAGGTCAAGCAGCTAATGAGTGGCAGAGCCAAAATTTAAACTCAGCACTGGAGGCGAAATACACCTCGTGACTCTCCATAGAGGGATGGTCTACAAGAAGAGCAGAATAAATCATACAGTCAGACATGGCTAATGTCTTGATTTGTTTTACCACACATCTTCATTAGGGCCAGTTAGGTGATGCAGCAGATAGAGTGCCAGGCCTGGAGTCAGAAAGATTCATCTTCCTGAATTCAAATCTGGCCTCAGACACTAGCTGTGTGACTTTAGGCAAGTCACTTAACCTTGTTGGCTTCAGTTTCTCATTTATAAAATGAATGAAATGGCAAATTACTCCTGTATCTCTGCCAAGAAAACCCAAAATGGGGTCATGAAGAGTCAGAAATGATTGAGGCCAGGCAACAACAACTTCCTAGACCTGCTAAATGAAGATGCCCCAGGGAAACTCAAAATATCCTGATGGGGAAAACTGAATCACCTCATCAGAGTAAGAACCATAATAATGGCCCAAACTCCCTTTTTCCCCATTCCACCAGTGGGCCAGTGTTTCTACCATCTTTCTACCTGCCCTGCATTTTGTGAGTATCTCTCCTCAGTGAAACTTGTTTCATTCACTGTGTTGTGAAACCATAGTTCTTTGTACCAGGCCTTTTGTGTTTGAACCTTCTTGAATCTATATGATGATACTGATGCCAAGACAATAATAGTAGGTAGAAGACTGCAGCAAGCAGCAGGAGCCAGGGAATACTGGGGGTTGGGGAATGGTGAGAAGAAAGCAGTGCGAAAAAAAGAGTAAATATTATTTTTTTCAATTTTAAAAAGTAAGCAGTGAGGTAGAGGAGGGGGGAGAAAATAAGACTCAAAGACAGAGGCATGTAACCTTTTGTAGTTTAGGAAGGCATTTTTCTTGATTTAGTATAGAGGGTTCAGAACTAATTGCAAGCTCAAAAGGAGGTGAATTGATTAAGGAGATCAAAAAGGGAATTTTATAATTTATGAAATTTTCAATGGATATGTGGAGAGGAACATTTCATGAGCCACCTAGTAGAAGCTGAACGGTGGTTCAAGTAGTTTGAGAAACACTTTCTGACTCTATTTTGAATTACAGGATAAAAGGATGTCACAAGGAAATAATTGCTTCAGTGACAAATAAATGACAAAGACAAAAACAGAATAGAGTCCAAAGAAAGAAACCATCAGTAAAGTCTGACATAGTCAGTTAGGGCTTCATGGGAAAGGTAGGATTGAGTTGAGCTTTGGTGCTCCAGAAAATACATTAAGATAAAAATATCTTGTACAGTATCTGAATTGTCCATGTAACTTTTTAAAAAATCACTTTCACATCTATTATCTCCTTTGATACTCAATAATTCAGTAAGGCAAGTAGGGTAAATCTTATTCCTGTTTTATAGATGAGGAAAATGAAGCTACAACTAGGAAGACAGCTTGACCAAGACCACACAGTTTGCCAGGTCCAGAGCCAAGACTCAAAGCTAATCTAGTGTCTAAAACTCATAGAGATGTAGAGATAGAAGCCAGGTCTTCTGCCCACAAGTCTGACATACTTTCCATTGCCTCATACTACCTCATTTGGAACAAGAAAGTAAGGAAGCATAATGGAGATCTTTGCTTATTCTGCACAGGTCTTGTAGTGATGGTGGTAGTGGTGGTGGTGGTGGTGGTGATGATGGTGGGGGGGGGAGGGGAATTGAGGGGTGGGAGGTTGGGGTGAGGTGGGGGAGTGAGTGATAGTGGTAATGGTGGTGGTAGTGGTGTCCAAACAGGCCCAGAGCAGCAGCAGTAGTATGGATATTTTTTGCCCTGGATAACACTGGCATCCAAAGAAGGTGTTCTTTACTCATCAAAATTAACACCAACTTTTCATCAATGCCCTCTTGGGTTCACATCATCGCCAGCACCCTACTCCCAGTGCAGGAGGGGGGCCTATTGAGGACCCCCCTACGGCAGCTTCCTGAGATGAGACAAGGGACTCTCCTAAGAGTCATCTTAGAATCACAGGGTCAAAAATCTAAATCCTAGAGGCTGTCTAATCTAGTCCAACCTTCCTATTTTACAGATGAAAAATTATACTTGAGCACAAGAATAAAAAGGAGGTGAAAGTTGGATAGAGCTTCCAAGAGAAGAACTCTCTAACTCCTTATAGAGGAATTGTTTTATTTTTCTTTTTGTAACCCTAATGTGGATCATTGCCCCCACATAGATCAAACAAATTGCTAGTTTTAACTTGAAGATGGGATAAGTTAGGAAAAGGTTAAGGCAGGAATCATGAAGTTGGCCCTGGTGCCATTTTGTCTGTGAATAGCAGTGACAATTACTAGAGGAAGGTTTCAAGACTTCTGACAATGTTTTACTTTTTTGGAGAAATTTGGGAAGATTTATATAAATTAATGCAGAAGAAAGTGAGCAGAGCCAGAAAAGCAACATGCATGATGAGCAGAGCAATCTAAAGGCAAAGACTGAAAGACTTCAGCACCCAAATCAAGGCAGCGACTGATCAGAATTTCAGAGAACCTGATGATGAAATGTCAGGGTTTAGCTAATAGGTACAAAACATGGTATACATTTTCAGACTACGCATGCATATATGAGTTGTTTTTGCTGAATTGTACTCACTGGACAAAAAAAAGAGCATTCTACTGTTGTCAAAGGAGAACAAGTAAGAAATGAAGTTATTTTTAAAAGCATCAACAAAGTATAAAAATGAATAATTTTTAAAATTTTGTTCTCTATTTTTCCCCTACAATGGCTGAAACCTTCAGAAAGTCTCAAGTGAACCAAGTGTTTGTTTGGGAGAACTAGGGGCATGAAAGGGATGAAGAAAGTCAGCAAAATTGGTTCTGCTTTATAATAAGAATGAAAGGAAAAAAGTTAAGTAGAAAAATGGGTGATAACAGTGGGAGGGAGAAAACAATCTGTTCTAATTCTTGGCTCCAGAGAAGAAAAGACAAAGGATTAAAAGGGAACTGGAGTAGGACTGAGCAGACTCTTTTAAGTGCACTAGCAGGACCGGGATAGGCATGCCCTGATAGGCATGCAGGGATATTATGTGATTATGTGAGAGTAATAGCTATGAGTAAAAAGAGATGGATTTGGTGCTTCCCCTCATCCCCAAACCCAATCTCAACTGACTTAGTCACAAGATATAATCACAGATGATACAGTTTTAATATGTTAACAACTTGGCTGCACTCTTATCTCTATTAAATATAAATATCTCTCTGATTTTTGGCAGAAGGGAGCAGTACCATTAGATAAGCGCCTCCCCCCAATCGCTGTGTTTGCATGGCTTTAAAATACCTAAGCCCTGTTGAGAATTCAGGACAGTTAAACAGACTGAGGATTTTATGGAGAATTACCTCAACAAAAGAGGAGGAGAAAACTTCTTGCTCCATCCTCCATGATAAGCCATGGCATCTATCAACAGAGGTACTTGCCCAGATGGAGAACCTCCATCCAGTCACTGGAATGTCAGTTTGAGAGAATCTGAGCCACAATAGAAAAATCAAAGGTATAAATTCCAGAAATTAATACAGAAAAGTGGCCTCTCAAAGGAAAACAGAAAACAGGAGGGAATCATCTTACAGACATTCTCAGACAGAGGTCTCATATCACAAATATATAAAGACCTTTGTCAAATCTATAAAAATATGAATCATTCTCCAATTGATAAACTGTCAAAGTATATGAAGAAGCAGTTTTCCAATGAAGAAATCAAAGAGATTTCCAGTCATATGAAAAAGCTGGAAAACAGGAGAATGATTTTTGGTGTGTAATGGCAAGCACAGAAGTAGCCCACACCTTGTTTCAGCTATTGAATTAACACCTTGTTTCAGTTCAAGTTTCTTTTGGGCCTTGTATCAAGTTTTTTTAAGAAACATAATTGTGAACCCCACAACTTGTGAACCCTAGGACTCATGAATTCCTGCAACAGGAAGGGGAAGATCTAATGACCATATATAAAGAGAGGTCCAAGCTAGAGACAGCAGAACTGAGAAGAAGACTCTTGTGGTGGCACATTCAAGAGGGAGAAAATTTGTGGTATCCCAGCACTCTGTTTTTCTGCTCTGTCTGTGTTGATGTTTGTTTGTGATACATTGTACAGAAGCCCTGGGACATTAATGGGAGCCCTGAAAGAGGATTTTCTGGTTCTGTGTTTACAGAAGTCCTGGAGGAGGGTGTCAGATATCCTGGGACTTTACTGATGATTTGTGTTGACATCTTTGACCTTTTTTGTGGGTCTCTGTTGATTTCTATATTGATGATTTGTGTTGAGTTCTCAGACCTTGTTGGTGGGTCTGAGTTGATTTCACAGGCAGATAGTGAACTGATAATGGTGTTGGCAATATGGATGAATATTACTGTGGCTCTGTTAAGCTTTGTCTTCCCAGAAACAGGAATTGTGAAGGACTTGAGGTGTACTGGACACTGTGAGCTTCAATATGGAATGGGAACTGGATGAAGAACTGGACATGAAGCTGGATAAGGAACTGCAAGTTGCCTGCCTTTGAACCCAGGTGACAGTTGGAGCTGAGACCATGGAAGAGGAACCATGGAAGCTGAGAGTCAGCCTTGAGTCAAGCTGAAAGAACACTTTACTTAGATACTGTGTGCTGACTGAGAAGATTATGACTTACTGTGCCCTAGGGGTAGAGAACTTTGACTTTTGTACTGTGTGTCCCTTAAGGAGGCAAGTGTCCTTAAGGATGATTGAATGATTGAATTACTAAATGATTGTATTTTGTTTAAAATTATGTGACCACTTTGGTCAAAACTATGTAACCATTTTAGTGATAAGTTGTTGAGTTGTGACATAGTGAATGCTATATTTCGATTTGCTGTGATAAATTGTAACATTGTGAATGCTGTATTTTGATTTTCTAGGAATGTTTTGCTCTGATTTGTTATTTAATGAACAGAGAGCTCACTATACTATGTAATCAGAACCTTGAAAGCTGTTCACAGCAGCAGTCCTCTGGAAAGCTGCTTGTGTGTAGCTTTACATGGTGGCAACAAAGAGAATCAACTATGGACTTCAATGGGTGCTAGCTTTGGATATATATAGAAAGAGATGAACTACAGAGAGGAACAAGCTCTCAGTGTTTGGCTGAACAAACTTTTCAAGAGAGATTCTACACCAATGAGAAAGTTTTGTGAGAACTTCATAGGAAAAAAAGAACTTCTAGACCCAGTAGTATCAGTAAGAAAATGAGTAGGATTGGCCACTTAAGTACTCAACACCTGCCTTACTATCATTGTTCCCAATCTTCATATGGGTGCTGTATATATTGATGGGCAAATGTTACCCAGATTTATGGGAAAATTATTTCAAAACTATTTTACTTACTGTCCCATTGTAATTATTGCTTTTGCTATTGGATGACTGGGAAGCACACCAATTCAGGTTGAGAACCAACAAATAGGGATGTACTGGTAACTAACAACCAAAAAAATTCTATGTGTGTGTGTGTGTGTGTGTGTATGTGTGTGTGTGTGTTCCAATATATTTTATTTATTAAATATTTCCCAATTACATTATAAAACACATTCATTTTTAAACTTTGCATCCCAAAATCTACACTTCCCTCCTGCCCCTCCTATACCCCTTGAGAAAGCAACCAATATGATTTTGATCATACATAAGAAGTCATACAAAACATTTCCATATTAACCATGTTAAAAAAGAAAACCCATGCAAAAAACTGGAAAACAATTCAAAAAGTAAAAAAAAATGCTTCAGTTTGTTCTCAGAGTTCATCAGTTCTTTTTCTGAATACTGATAGCATTTTTCATCATGGGTACTTTGGAATTGTTTTAAATCACTATATTGAGAAAAGTAACTAAGTCTTTCAGAGCTGATCATCGTCACAATATTGTTGATAATCTGTATAGTGTTCTCTTGGTCCTGCTCACCTCATTTTGAATCAGTTCATGTAAGTCTTCCTGGATTTTTCTGAAACCATCCTACTTATCACTTCTTATAATACAGTAGTATTCCATTACAATAATATACCACAACTTATTCAGTCATTCCCCAACGGATGGACATTCCTTCAATTTCCAACTCTTTCCACAACAACAACAAAAAACCTGCTATAAATATTTTTGTACAAAAAAAAGTCATTTCTCCTTTTCTTTGATCTTTTGGGGATACACACCTAGTAGTGGTATTGCTGGGTCAAAGGGTATGCAATAATTTTTAGGTCTCTGAGTATAAGTCCAAATAGTTCTCCACAATATTTGCACACAATTTCACCAACAGTGCATTAGTGTGCCATTTTTTCCTCATCCCCTCTAGCATTTTTTTTCATTTTTCTTTTCTGTCATGTTATCCAATCTGATAGGTGTGAGGGAGCATCTCAGAACTGTTTTAATTTGTATTACTCTAATCAAAAGTGATCTAAAGTTTTTTATGTGACTATTAATAAATTTGATTTTTTTCTTCTGAAAACTGCCTGTTCATATCCTTTGACCATTTATCAGTTGGGGAATGGCTTCTATTTTTTAAATAAGTTTGGTTTAGTTCCTTAAATATTTGAGAAATTAGGTCTGATCAGAGAAATCCGATATAATTTTCTTTTTGCCAGTTTCCTGCTTCCCTTCTCATTTTGGCTACATTTGTTTTGTTTTGTGCAAAAATGTTTTAAATTTCATATGATCAAAATAATCCATTTTATCTCCAATGATCCTCTTTATGTCTTATTTGGTTATAACTAGTTGCATTATTCATAGATCTGACAGGTACATTTTCCATGCTGCTCTAATTTAATTATGATATCATCTTTTATGTCTAAAGCATTTATCCTATTCGACTTTATCTTGGTATATTCAAGATAATAGTCTATACTAGGGGTAGGGAATCTGTGCCTCAAGGCTACATGTGGCCCTCTAGGTCCTCAAGTATAGCCCACTGAATTAATCCAAATTTCATAGAACAAATCAAAGGGGTGCACTTGAGGACCTAGAGGATCACACATGGTCTCAAGACTGCAGGTTCCCCAACCCTGGTCTATGCCTATGTTCCGCCAAACTGTACTCCAGTTTTCCAGCAATGTTTGTCAAATAATCAGTTCTTGTCCCAAAAGCTTGGATCTTGGGGTTTATCAAGCAGTAGATTACTATGACCATTTACTGTTATGTATAACTAATCTATTCCACTAATCCACCATTATAATTTATTTTTTGCCAGGACCATATTGTTTTGATGCTGACCAATTTATTATGTAGTTTGAAGTCAGGTACTGCTAAATCACTTTCATCTACATGTTTTATTTTCCATTGATTTCTTTCATATTGTTGACTTTTTGTTCTTCCAGATGAATTATGTTAGTATTTTTTTAACTCCAAAAAATAATCCTTCAGTAGTTTGATTGGGATGGCACTGAATAAGTAAATTAGTTTGGGTAGAATTGTCATTTTTTTATATTGCCTTGGCTTACCCATGAAGAAATTACTGTTTTTAGGGTTTGTTTTTGTGAAAAGTGTTTTGTAGTTGTGTTCATATTGTCTCTGGGTGTGTCTTGGAAGGTAAACTCCCAACTATTTTATATTGCCTGCAGTTATTTTTAATGGAATTTAATGGAATTTCTCTTCCTATCCCTTACTACTGTATTTCATTGGAGATATATAGAAATGCTGATGATTTAGGTGAGTTAATTTTACATCCTGCAACTTTGCAAAAGTTGTTAATTATTTTAACTATTTTTAATTGATTCTAAAAATATGCTATTATATCATCTGCAAAGAATGATAGTTTTGTTTCCTCATTGCCTATTTTATGCCTGTAATTTCTTTTTCTTATCTTATTGCTGGAACTATCATTTTTAATACAATACTGAATAAGAGTGATGATAATGAACATCCTTGCTTCACTCCTGATCTTATTGGAAAGGCTTCAAGATTATCACCATTACAAATAATGCTTGCTCTTGGTTTGAGATAGATACTGATTATCATTTTAAGAAAGGCTCCACTTATTCTAACACTTTTGAGTATTTTTAAAAGGAATAGGTGGTATATTTTGTCAAAAGCTTTTTCTGAACCTACTGAGATAATAATTTTTCTTACCAATATGTTCAATTATGGTTATAGTTTTCCTAATATTGAACCAGACCTGCATTCCTGAATTACACCCCACATGGTCATAATGTATGATCTTTCTAATATATTGTTTCAATTTCCTTTCTAGTATTTTATGTAATATTTTTGTATCAATATTTATCAAAGAAATTCGCCCACAGTTCTCTTTCACTGTCTTTGTTCTCCTTCATTTAGATAACAAAACTACATTTGTGTAATAAAAGGAATCTGGTAAAACTCCTTCTTTACCTATTTTTTCAAATAGTTTATATAGTATTTGGATTGATTGTTCCTTAAGTATATTGAGAATTCACTTGTAAATCCATCTGTTGCTAGAGATTTTTCTTAGGGAGTTCATTTATGGCTTGTTCAATTTATTTGTCAATGATAGAGTTATCTAAGTATTCTATTTCCTCTTCTGCTAATTGGGGGAATTTACAGTATCAGTTTTATGGGCATGCAAGTAGGCTAAATAGCTTCTAATAATTGTTTTAATATCACCTTCATTGGTGATATATTCACCCTTTACGTTTTTGAGACTAGTAATTTCATTTTCATTCTTTTTTCAATCAAATTAACCAGTGGTTTAATCTATTTTTTTTGCGATTTTTTTTCCATGAAGCCAACTCAAAATTTTATCTATTAGTACAATGGGATTTTTTAATTCATTTTTTAAATTAAATTTTATGTTTATTTTTAGTCTACATCATTCATTTCCACAAGATTTTGAGTTACACTCTAAACTGTGTATCTTGCCACACAGGAGAGAAGGGGGAATGGGAATGAGAGGTGGGATGATGGAGGGGAGGGAAGAGTGGGGGAAGGGTTGCTGGAAGTACACAGTATTGTAAAGGGACAGGGACAGGGGCAGGGTAGAGAACAGAACAAGGGGAGGGGG
>CM053598.1:202742028-202758380 GCA_028646575.1 Pseudocheirus occidentalis
GATCAACAAGGTCCCCTTTCCCCAAAGGTCTCTAGCAAAACAAATAAATAAACACATCAACAAGCAAATGAACAAAGAAATAGAGATAGATGATAGATAGATAGATACATAGATACATAGATAGATACATAGATAGATACATAGGTACATAGATAGATAGATAGATAGATAGATAGATAGATAGATAGATGATAGATAAACAGATAGATAGAAGGATGGATAGGTAGATGGATGGACAGACAGACGGGTGGACAGACGGATGGACAGACTGATGCATGGACAGATGCGTGGACGCATGCATGGATGGATGCATGCATGGATGGATGGATGGATGGATGGATGGATGGATGGATGGATGGATGGATTGATGGATGGATGCATGGATGCATGGATGGATGAATGGATGGATGGGTAGATAGATAGATAGATATGAGAGAGAGAGAGAGAGAGAGAGAGAGAGGTAGACAGATGATTGATAGATCCACAGATAGATGATCTTGTTTCTTGTGTTTGAGATATAAAGGAATTTTCATAAGGAAGCAAGAAGGGTTCCTACTTCTGACATCTGGTTAAGGAAATAAAAATACTTGGGAGGGAGGATAGATATATTTCTATAATCCTGGAGCAACAATAACTGGAATAACAAAATAAACACCTAAATTTTAACTGGAACAGGAACTTCTTTGGAAAAAATCCAAATTCAAAAATCTAAACCTACAAAAAAAAGAGATAGCTTTGGAAATTATATTTCACATAACCACAAAATTCTTTACTCTTCCTCAGTGGTGTGCCTGAAAACTGCTCCTGACATCTCCAGCCATCTATGTTCCCCAGACCTGAGCTGCTATTTCCTTCTAGCTCAGTGGTTCTCAACCTGTGGTTCGCAATCCCTTTGGGGGTTGAACGACCCTTTCACATGGGTCACCTAAGACCACCAGAAAACACATATTTCTAATAGTCTTAGGAACCAAGACGCCTCTCCTCTATCTGTCTCCAGGTGAGTCTGCCCACATGCAGATACACCCACATACGAGTATTAAAAGGTCTCTGCATTAGGAAGGTTGAGAACCACTGTTCTAGCTCATCTCATCTTGGCAAGGGGAAGGTTACAATAACAGCTTTATCTCCTGAGGAACAAAACTGCCTCCTCCAATAATAATCCCACGGAAATAAAAAAAATAAGAGAATAGAGGGGAAGAAAAGGCTGAAGAATCCCAAAGCCCAGGTAGAAGAGCCAGACGCCTGACTGTTCAAGAACCCTTCTTTGTTCTCAACTCATCATTAAGGATGCCATGATTCCTCCCAACAAAATACAAAACAAAACAAAAAAGCAACTCAGTGACATGAGCAAAAAGTGGTTTGAGAATCACTGTTCTAGATTCATTTTCTTCCTATCAAGTCTCTTCTCTGTCTCTCATACACACACATACACACACACACACACACACACACACACACAAACACACACACCCATACTTCAACGTGTTCAGAACAGAACTACTTTGAAAATTGAAGAACTATTTAAGGTCTTAACATCTTGTTCTTTTTTGTAAAAGTCTTTTGCCTCAAAGTAATACAGAATAAACTTCACTGTTATGTATCAGTCCAGGTTAAATCTAATCCAATCAGTCCAGCAGCATGCACTGAATATCTTCTATATGCTGTGAGTAGGAGCCCAAACTAGTCAGGCTCTGTTTGAGTTTGTGATTGTATATTCCTTCTGAATGGAAAGTTGTTGCCGTTGTTGTGTTGTTTTAAAAGGCAGATATGGTATTAAAACGTATGCTCTAGCTACACATGTATTGATGGGATTGGTTGGGTAGTTACAAAGAAGAATAAATTAGTTCTCTCTTTAATGCTACACATTTTGCCAACCTGCTCTTCTGACCCTGTCATCAAGCTTGTTTTGGAGAACACGCAGTTTTTATTTTGTTTGTTCACTGTCGTGTTTTCCTTTGACCTCCAAAATCTCCTCATCTCCTGTCTTCCACCTGGTCTAACAAAAGGATCATTCAATAGTCACAACTGAGTTACAATCACCAATACACTTTGCAATGCCTCTTGCTATAAAGATGCTTTGCTTGTATCACCAAGACTATAGTAAGAGAGGCTAGGTGGGGCAGTGAAGAGAGCACCCGCCCCGGAGTCAGGAGGACCTGAGTTCAAATGCAGCCTCAGACACATAACACCTACTAGCTATGTGATCTTGGGCAAGTCACTTAATTCCAACTGCCCTGCCTTCCCCACTTCAAAAAAAAATGTGATAGTAATAATAATTATCATGGGCGTAACTGATATTTATATAACACATGAGGACTTCTGAGGCACTGCACATGCATTGTGATCAGCAAACTTTTAAAACAGCCCTTTAAGACACAACAATTGGGGCGGCTAGGTGGCGCAGGGGCGGCTAGGTGGCGCAGTGCATAGAGCACTGGCCCTGAAGTCAGGAGTACCTGAGTTCAAATGCGGCCTCAGACACTTAACACACAAAAAACTAGCCGTGTGACCTTGGGCAAATTCACTTAACCCCAACTGCCCTCAAAAAAAAAAAAAAGACACAACAATTACAGATAAGACTGTCCTTCCAATACTCTGTGAGATTTCTCTCTTAGGACAGCTAAGTGGCACAATGGATAGAGTGTATGACTTGAGTCAGAAAGACCTGAGTTCAAATCTGGTTTCAGATACTTACTAGCTGTATGACCCTGGGCAAATCACTTAACCCTGTTTGCCTCAGTTTCTTCATCTGTAAAATAAGCTGGAGAAGGAAATGGCAAACCCCTCCAGCACCTTTGCCAAGAAAACCCCAAATGGGATCACAAAGGGTCAAACCTTACTGAAAAATGACTAAACAAAAACAACAAAATTTATCTCTAAGATCTATCCACTTTTAAGATTGGTGTACCATTAGGTAGCATGGTACGGTGGGAAAATCACTGGGTCTGCAGTCAGAAGACCTTCATTCACATGCTACCTCTGGGGCTCATTGTTTCTGTGACCTCAGCAAGTCATTTAACCTTCTTGGATCCAAGTCTCTTCTTGGTTAAAAACAAGAATATGGATGAATCTGGATGATCTCTGAGGTCCTTACCAGCTCTAGATCTATGATTTTGTGTCAGTATTTAAATATACAGATGCTGTTACTACCACTTTCCCAGTAATGAAAGGGCTTTGAGCTATTTGTTCAAGAGTAGGACTGACCATCCACATTTCCTTGTTTGGCTATTGACCTGCATTTGTGAGAGAACAAGTCTTATTGATACTTACAGAAAATGAATTCATGACCTTCCTCTCATATAGAGATTTCCAAACAAATGACCCACCACACCACAGAAATACCCTCATAATAGCGCTCTCTGTCTCTCTGTCTCTGTCTCTGTCTCTGTCTCTCTCTCTCTCTCTCTCTTTCTCTCTCTCTCTCTCCTGTCCTCCCTCCACCTTTTCTTTCATACTGCAGTCTTTTCCCTAATTAACTAGCTAGAATTTCCCACCCCCTCAGATACTGACAGATGTTGACTGGAAGTTCTCAGAACATCCTTTTCATGTTCTTGCTACCCCTAAATGCTGTTTCCCTTGCCCTTTTTCCTTGGGAGAAAAGTTATTAGGTATTAATACAAACTGCTTGCTGAAAACTATGTCCAAGGAAAGAATAAACCTATAATGATTCAATCCAGAGTAATGTTTTTGAAATCATATTTCGTCATTCTAGGCAAGAAGAAAGTGGGGGAAAAGAGATATGGAGAAAATTTTTAAAAAGAATTTGGAGTATATATGAACCCATATATAAGGGGAATATAGCTTGTTCTCCTTCCTGAATTTCAGATGAAAGTTTCCTGAAGGCAAGGACCATGTCATTTTTCTCTCTGCATATCCTCAAACCTAGCACAATATTTAGCATTTAATAAATGCTGGTTCAATTGCTAAATTCAGCAGGTCGGTCACTAAACATTTGTTAAATGCCTATTATGTGCCAGACACTGTACTAAGTGCTAGAAATTCAAATAAAAAAGGAAAATATAATCAGTACTTGCTTTCATGGAGCTCACAGTCTAACTGGGGAGATAACATGTGAATAACTATGCACAAATGCACTATGTACTAAATTAATTGGGATCAATTATCCAATCACCTGGAAGTTCTAGGTCTTTAATTACTTAGGGAGTTCATATATAAATTAAATAGTACTAATAAAGGGGAAGCTAGGTGGTGCAGTGAATAGAGCACCAGCCCTGGAGTCAGGAGGACCTGAGTTCAAATCTGACCTCAGACACTTAACACTTACTAGCAATGTGACCTTGGGAAAAATCACTTAACCCCAAATGCCCTCCAAAAAGCAAAATACTAGCAATAGGTTTCATAGCATGTGCTGTTCCAAGCAGACCATTTCACTCCTGTGATTCCATTTTGGCATAAGGGAGTTCTTCCTGGGAGAATGTAGGATTCCCCTAAGTAGTACCAACACAATATTCAGTGTGGATGGTGACTGTAAATATGACAGCATAGTGCTCAATCACAAAATATAACAGACTCTCCATACATAAGACAGAAGCAAAACATTTACTCAAACACCAGGAAACCAAATCCCAACACAAGGAAACCAAACCCATCATAGGAACATAGAAGTTAATACACTACAGCACAACAGAGAGCCACACCATCCGTTAGCCTTCCCACAAATGAACACTCTCCCTGGGTAAGTCCTCTCCTCCCTCCAACTCTAATTGTTCTGACTCCAGTGGGCTCTGCAGCATCCTTTAGTAAACTCCTGCCACCACAGGTTCCATGTGATTACATTCAGCCCATTAGGAGGCAGGGAAGATGTCCAAATCATGGAAGATCTTCAAATTCCCTTCACCATTATATCCTACTGACTTTTGCCTTCGACAACTGAGCCCACACTTCCATACTCCCCCAGCATAGGTAAGGCTGTCAATGGGTTAAGTCTTTAGCCAAGTTATCAGTTCATATCTAAGGAAAGATCCATGGGTAAGCCAGAGATATCAGGGAAAACAATCCCTTAGCGAGTTTGGGGGCTGAGAATAACAATCAGTTCAATATAAAGTTTTATTTCAAGTATTGGGGAAAATGGGAAAGGGAAAAGAAGAAAAGGAGACCCTATATACTACTCACACATAGACATCAGTATAAAATATAACTCACATAAGGGTGGAGCTACACTGGGAGCACACAGAGAAGCATCTATTAAGCTGGGGGCAGGGAGGGGTGCTCCATTAGGAAGATAGCTCCTAAGGAGTACCTTTCTGAGAGTCAGGTTCTTACACTCTGATTCTGGGTGGCCTCCTTAGAACTGGCCTATTTGCGTATCAGGGGTCAAAGCAAAATGTTATTTAAGGGGTTTGTGATTAACAGGGAGAAAAACAAGCTGGTGGTAAATATTATTTGAGGGACACAGCTGTACTAACCTTTGAAAAAATATGATTGTCATTATTTTTCCGTAAGTATGCTCTAAAAGCTTACAGCCTTCCTTAAGGGGAGACTATGAGGCTTAATCTTAGAACAATAGTTTCCTTGCATAGATTCTAAAAACTACAGCCTCCTTTAAAGAGAGACTATCGTGTTGGTCTTAAGACCACCAGGCCCAATATTAGTGAACCCAATGTTGGTCTTCATCTTAGAACGTGACAGAAACTTTTGTTAATTCTTGCCCAGCGCCTACTTTGGAATAAATCCTCAATTTAGTCAACGAATCAAAGAGAGGCCCAGTTCCTATAACTCTTTACACATCTTGAATGGAGAAGAAAACTCAAGAAGTAATGCAGTTAACATTAAATTTCACCGTCAAACCTTCAGGTACAATTTACAGAATAAGAGTAGGTTAAGATGATACACAAGAATGTGTGATAGCTGAAAAGATAGCTCCAGGGGGTGCAATATGACTGTGACATATGAAAAGAACAGAACCAGTTTGCTCTGAAGGAAATGCATTCGAGGTTATAATATCCAGTGCTATGGGTACAGCAGGTAAGTTATTTCACCTTTAAGGATGTGTTCAGGGAAATAGATTTAAGTGCTGAAAATTGAATGTGAGAGGGAGAGGACTGCAATTGAGAAGAAAACCAGTTGGGTCTTGCCAGAAACTGTATGGAGCTAAGTCTGGTCCCGCTGTGTATGAACATGCAAAACGAAAGTCCTTCCTTGCCTTCTTTCCCCTCCTACTCCTACAACCTCACCTGCACTTCAGTCGTAGAGAACGTTTAAATGTTTGGTTTTTTAAAATTCATTTCCTCTGCTCTGTTAGGCTTTGTTCAGTTCAAATTTAACTATTAACGGGCATTTATTAAGTATCTACTCTTCACAGAGCAGCACCTCAGAAGATATAAAGTTCAAGAAGATATGGCTGGTCCCTGCCCTCTTGAAGTTTATAGTCTAAATACACCATTAAGTGACAAATGTAGATTATTAATGCACAGGAAAGGCAAAATACAAGGTGCTAGATGAGGTCCAAGAAGGAAGAAGTCATTGCTGACAGAATTAGACATTACTCCTTCTAAGACAGTGGTTCTCAACCTAATGCTGGGATCCTTTAATATGCGTATGTAGGTATATCTGCACGTGGGCAGACCTGCCTGGAGACAGATACAGGAGCGGTGTCTAGGTTCCTAAGATCATCAGAAATATGTGTTTTCCGATGGTTTTAGGTGACCCCTGATACCCCTGTGAAAGGGTCGTTCAACCCCCAAAAGGGTCACGACCCACAGATTGAGAACCACTACTCTAAGAGGTATCATTTGAGGTTAGAATTTAAAGAATAAAGAGGAAATGAAAAGGTAAGCATGAAACAGGAGGGCATTCCAGGCATTGGATCAATGACTAAATGTACAAAAAGGAAAAATAAAAATTAGATTTAAGGGATATTGCTCAGTTTGACTGGAGTATCATGAGCTAAAAATGCAAAAATTATGGAGGGTCTTGAATAGTCAGCAATTGTACCTGAACTTTGCTCATTAGACAATAAGAAATCACTGGCGATTTGGGGTAAAGGAGTAATAGGCTAGATTTTGGTGATCTTCTCTACTATGCCTGACTCATACTATGAACTCCCTAGACACAGGGACCAGCTTTGAACCTTTGTCACTCAATAACGGAAATATGTCATTTTTTGTTCCTTCTTATCATGTTAAATCACCATTATTTTATGCAAGGAATCACTTATAAAGGAGACTGATGAAGACCTCACAGATCACATCTTGGATTCATTCATTCATTCATTTATAAATCTGTTCATTCATTGGGGCAATAAATATGCCTGTATGGCCTACCACATGCAAGGCCCTGCTCTAAATGTGTAAGGAGATGGACCCTGGAAAAACAGTGTGGGGCAGAATTTGGAGTCCAAAAAGAACTAAATTAAAATCTTGTCTCTTTGAATTATTAATTGTAGGATGCCAGGCTATTTATAATCTCTATTGATCTCAATTTCTCATCTGCAAAGTGCACATAATAATACTTGCTTAGCTTCTCCCTTACAGTTACCTTTGTGATAAAATACTTTCTAAACCTTAAAAATTCATATTATACATAGTTGCTGTTGTTACAGAAAGATGAATAAGGAATACTTCCGGTCTTCAAGGAGCTAACTATCTGCAAGGGTGGGGAACTTACGATCTCACATGTGGCCTTTTAGGTCCTTGGGTGCAGCCTTTTGACTGAGCTCAAGTTGTACAGAACAGATCCTTTTATTAAGGGGATTTGTTCTGTGAAGATTGGACTCAGTCAAAGGGTTGCATTTGAGGACCTAGAGGGCCATGTGTGGCCTCCAGGCCTCAGGTTCCCCATCCCTGACTAGAGCCTATTACTTCCCTTCAATGCACTCAATGTTCTAGCCAAACTGACTTATTTGGTAACCTCTATTTCTTGCTTCTATGGCTTTGAGCAAACTATCCACTCATGCTTGAAATACCTTACCTCATCCTCTCTTGAAAAGTCAGCTCCCTTCAAGATTCAGCTCCATAACCCAACCCTCTAGAAGACTATCCACATTCCCCTGGGTACCACAGAGTGGCAATGCTATCCTCCCCATGAGCTACTCTTATTAATTTTGAATATTTTTTAATATTTACTTCTCTGTGTACATCTGTGTTGTTGCTTTTTTCCTCTCCTTGAGGAGAGGAAATGCTTCTTTTTGTTTTTATCCCCAGCACCTAGCTTGGTGCTTGACACATAATAAATACTTCATAAATGTTTGCTGAATTGAATTAGAGGTGGGTGGAGGCTTGCTTTATTCCCTGACTTTGTTCTTACTCTGGATCCCCCCAAATACCTGCTCCCTGCACAGTTCATCTGCATTTCATTTTCCTGGAGTAACATATCTCAGCAACATAGCTCTCCCTCCAACAGAACACATTCTGCCGCCTCAGGAAGGATTCTCTACAACCCTAGAGCAAGACCAGACACCTATAGTAACAAAGCCACTGAGCACTGGAGGCTAGAAGGGGTTTGAAACTTTTCTCTGTGGAGCCGCCACACGGCTTTATGACAGAGGTGAGTACCCATCAGCACTGTTCCACAATGCTGTCAGTGTCACAGGTCAGAAGCATCTCTGATCGTTACCAAAAAAATCTCGTGTTCAGCTCCTGGGTGTCCCATTTCCTAGACAGAACATCCAGTTTGAGGATGTTGACACAATGTACAATACAGGGAACACATGTATTATCTGTTCACTGCAAAAATGTTTAGCTAATATGAATACACAAAGCTAAGAAGTTAGACATTCCCTCAAGAACTGGATCCTGGCACGTTTGCTAAAGCAACCCTTCAGAGACAAACCTTCATTTCAAAACCATGAGTTAAAAAGACAGGAAATGGAGTCTGAAACCAGAAAACTGCCTGTAATTGAATCTGCATCATTTCTTTTATTTTTTCTGCATGTTAATGATTTTCCATTATTTTCTTGTTAATCCACGTAAATATATTCAGTCTAAAGTTCTCCCTCTCTTTTAATGCCCTGAATGAATGGATGAATGAATGAAAGAATCAATGAACAAATAAATAAGAAATAGGGCAGGAGAAGGAAGTGGAAATACATCACTGGAGCATTTTTTACCTAAGCTACAACTATAAACTTCCTCAATTTTAATGTGCTATGCCCAGAAGGTGTTTTAGATTGTATTGAATTCTGGTGAAGATTTCTCACACAGCTCCTGAGACTTCTCCCTTAATGTGGGTGTTATTCAATTGAGCATGATCAAATTAGGAGGCTGGGGGAGTAGGGAGACAAAGAAATAAAACCCCACCAAACTTGCTGAGTTGTCATTTTCTTGTCATGAATTTTAGAAAAAAAAATTTAATAAAACACAAGCCATCCTATAATTGGATTTGAGACTCAATCCTGCCATTACATTTGCCCCCTCATACTGCATCATACAACAACTCTAGCTGGAGAGCTGGGAAATGCGTCTCTTAGGATATTTGCTATTTGGCTATCTTAAGGAACCAGTCTCTTTCTAAAAGCCTCCCCATGAGTCCCATCTGGTCACAGCAAACCAGCCTTCAAATCTTAATGCAGCTGAGGGGGATTACAGCAGTGCCTGTGAAAAATGACTGGTCCCTGAGTGCCTAGAACAGACTGGTTCCCAGGAGGGCCTAGCTGATGGGGCAGGCAATAACCACCCTCTCCTCACAGCCAGAGAACCAAAGTCTGGCTAGTTTTTCTTATCCTCTTGTAGAAAGGAGGTACAATCCAAACTAAATGATTTGCAGGCTACATCCTTTGTAATTTCCCATCAGGGACGGCTGGAATGGTCTTTATCCTAATGCTATTCTACAGATGTCAAGAACAGCTTTTAAGGTCATAATTTTGGATTGCATTAAATATGTACAACATAAGAAGGAGGAAATATGTTCAACCTCAAAACTCTTGGGGAAGCAATCACAAAATATACACAAAACAATAGACCAGACCAGAAAGGGCACCAGACTGGAAGTCAAAAGACTCGCATTCTAGTCATACTTCTCTCTCTAAATAACATTCTGTCCTTGGACAAGAAGTTTCTCCTGCCTCGGCCCTAATTTCGTCATCTAAAAGTGAGGGGGCTGGACTAGGGAATGACTAAGCTCTAACATTCTAGGATTATAAAGATCATCCTGGATAAATACGCTGCAGCAGTCTAACCATTGGAGGCTTTGGGAAAAGAATCTACAGATAATTCAAATAGCATTGAGAAAGATTAGAGATTTAGATTCTCGAGGGACCTGAGTGGCCATCTAGTCCAACTCTCTTATTTTACAGATGAAGAACTGAGGGTCATAAAGTTTAGGTGACTTGCACAACATCACATAGGTAACAAGTGGAAGAGGCTGACTTTGAAGGCAAGTTAAGGGGCTGAGACGGGTTTTAGACAAGGAACGAGACTCTTTATGCACAAGAGCATACAAGAGGGAACTGAATTCAGATCTCAGGAGAAGACTTATGTCTGGACAAGAGCTGGGTAGCAATCTAAAAAACCAAGATCACCAAGGCAGGTGCTGAATCTAAGCTGAAATAGATCCAAGATCCAAGATTCCCATCAGGAAGATGAAGCTTCTGGTTAAGAATATCCTGATTAAGTACAAGGCAGTTTTAATGGCAGTTTCAGGTCTTTCTTGATAGGCCTAAGCCATAGCAAAGGCAATATAAGCATGCTTAAAGGACCTCACATACACAAAGAGTACATCTCCCTCAATTAAGCAAGTTGCTTCTTTCTTTCTCAACTCAGGAATTCTTCAAGTTGGATGTCACAGGCAATGATCATTTGCCAGAGTTAGGATGAATGTGATCTCTCTCAAGTTCTGAGTGCCACCTATGTCACAGGGGTATGTGGGAACCAGATCAAATGGATTGTTAAATTTTTAAGGTGAGTATTTATACCTCAGAAATCACCAAATGCTATAAATCACAGTTTGATTTTTTTTTTGTTTTGTTGATTGTCTAGACATAAGAAAGTGAAGGAGAGTGTTAATAATGCATTTTATGCTATCCTAGGTCATGTGTACTGTGGGTATTTTTTTTTCAGAGAACTGATCATTAAACATTTATCAGCATACTCCTACTTGAGTGATTTTTCCACTAAGGATCTAGGAGTGGCTATATATGGAACTTTTGCCCTAAAGCTCTGACATCTATATTTATAATTTTTAAATTTTTGTTCCATTCTAGTAAGTGGTACTAAAGCCACTGTCACATAATTGAGATATTGGGCATGTAAAAAGAAAAAAACATAGAGAGCCAATCAAAACTTACAGCTAATTCAGAGCCTACAGACCATAAAGAATTTAGTATTTGGAATACAATTCTTTACCGGAAAACAAAGCTATGTCATGCTATAATGTAGCAGTAAATTCAGTCTTTAGGGAAGGGACAAACCAGAGATTCCCTGGATACACCTCAAGACATTTTGTCATTCTCAAGCCATTAAGAGTTCATTAATTTATTCATTCAATTAATATTGATTAATATTGCAGGTATTTTCTGCTATCTTCAGGGTACTAGGCACAGCACTAAGTGGGATGCACGGAGGAGTGAAGTCAAGTCTCTAAATAAGGAGACGTACAGGGTAACAGTTGAGAAACAGGACCATAGATTGAGAGCTAAAAAGATGAATCCAGAAGTCAGTTAGACCACTCTCTTCAGTTTTACAGATGTGGAGGAAGGGGGGAATGAGGCTCAGAAAAGTAAAACAAAATAGTTGCCCAAGGTCACAATAGGTAAGTAAACAGCAGAGCCAGGATTTGAACTTCTGGCTCCAAATCCAGTGCTCTTTACACTGTACTATATATTACATATACAAAAAAAACCTGAAATGCAAAGTAGATTGTGACAGAAGTCTTCACAAGTACAGTTCAATTAAAAAAATAAGCAGAATTGAGATTTATCTCGATTTTATATAATTTATGATAGAGACCCAATCACTCAAGTCTTACATCAGACTAGACTAGACAAGCACTACCTAGGAATTTAGACAGGGAAAGCAGCCAAGACAGTACCATAATTACAAATGACAATCAGACAGACGAGTCTCTTTATTTATTTGCCTGCAAAAAATATGATGAAAGGGCACTGGATTTAGATGAAGCCTAGTACTAGCCAGAGTATTCACTCAGAAAAAGGAGAGGAGAGGCGACCGTCCCATTAAGACCCCGGATTTTCTTAGTTCAGCCCTTGATTTCAAAAAGTCCTTGCTGTTTTGGTCTGAATCACAGCACTATGCTCATAAGAAAAATCAGAGTGACTTAGTAGGCTGACACCTCCAAGGTCTAACAGTTTATGTCCAAAAGACCATTCAGACATAAAAGACAGACAATACAGAAAATAAAAAACAATAATTTGATGTTTTTTCTCTCCAGAAATCTCCCTAAATAAATTTTCCCACTACAAAGGCCTGCTTCTAGGCTGGAAAAATTTTGATCCAACTTGGTCTGTCCCTTATGGGGTCACCAATAATTGTGACAAAAATTGCCCAAGGATTGATACTATTGCTAATTATACAATTAATGACACAGGGATATGGAATTATCCTGGTTTATTATACCGAGAGCACAGATTCATTGTGTACAAAAACCAGGGAGCCCTGAGAAGAGGTTTCAGCAATGTTATATGTTGCTTCTGGTTACACAGGCAACATGGATACAATGGAATTTCAAAGAGTAAATAAGGGAACATGATGCTGTTGAGACAAACAGAAAGAGAAGATGCCAAAAGGGGAAGATTTGTGCCAGGTGAAACAGGAAAATAGGTGGCAAATATCAGAATTACCATAGTTGGTAATTCACATAAAGACAGAGCATGAGCTAACCAGTTAACACCAGGTCTAAAGCTGATGTATCAGACTGATTTTGCACTCAAGTTAGTTCCACAACCTGTTTATCTTAAGTAAATGGTGGAAATAAAGTTGAGCCAGAAATTCCCTTATTACACAGGCATTGTGGGATAAAAAAGAAAAGAGTCCTTGGCTGCAAAAACCTTATACTCTAAGAGGAGTTTACATGCTACATATAAATAGATAGATAAATAAATCCAAGGTAATTTGAAAGAAACCAAACACTAAAGGGGGAAAATGTCTCATGGAAGTTTTCATTGAGATGACATCTGACCTGAGCTCTGAAGGAAAATAAGGATTTTAACAGTTGAACATAAAGAGAAAGTACATCATAGGTATGGAGAATGACCTGTTGAAATATCTGAAAGAGGGAAGATTGCAGGAAAAGATTTTTAAAAACATAGGCATCATAGAATTTCAGCACTGGAAGGAATCTCAATGTTCATCCAGTTCAACTTATAAGCAAAAAAGAAGCCTCTGTACAACATATCCAACAAGCAGTCATGCAGCTTTTGTTTAGGGACCTCAAATGATCCAGACCATTCTAGTGTGTAACAGAGTTAATTTTAATGGAAGAAAATGAAAGAAACATTTAATGTTTACCATGTGTGTTGTACCATGCTAATAAGCACCTTACAAATATTATCCCACTTGATTTTAAGAAACCCAGAGCAGGGAGAAAAATTTTGCAGCTGAGGAAATCAGGAAAGCATTCATGGAAGAAGCAATATTTAATCTAGGTCCTGAAGTGTGCGAGAAATTGGAAGGGAAGGAGAGGAGGAAGTAGGGAAAGAAAAAGTGCGACTATTGTAAGAGAAATTAGGATATCTCGGTAATAGGAGGAAAAAAAGAGAGGTGGGGGTCAGGGGGCAGAGCCAAAATGGTAGAACAGAAGCAGTAACTTTTCTAAGCTCCTCCACGGATCCAGTCAGTAAACTTTAAAAAGTGAATCTGAATGGATTTTAGAGTAACAGAATACATTGGGAGACAGAGCATAGCAGATTGCCATCCCAGGAAAAGTGGCCATGTAGGTCTGGGCAGGGGGAGCGCAGAGCACACATGGGCTGCACCAGCATGGATCTGACACCAGACAACAGAAGAGTGAGAAGGAGCCCCAGCCAGTGGAATCACCCATCCCAAGGGCAATTTGCACCCATTGCACTACAGGACAGAGGATTAGTAGGAGCAGGATAAGAAAAAGCACAGAGCCCAGAGAAGTGACAGCACCTTCTCCTGTGGCTACTAGCCCACAGCCTGGATGCTTAAAAATCACATACATGATCTTCCAGGAGCCAAGATGGTGGAATAAACCCTAGCTGCTCTAGTTCTCCCTCCCTGACCCAGAAAACCCAGAGATAAATGTCCTATCCAGAGCAAAATCCTGAAATAGCGGAAATAGCCTCAGGCTTAGGAGTCACTGAGAAAGGGTTTGACTGAGGCAGTACAGAGTCTGAAGTGAAGGGTTGTCATGGTAATGTAATTTGGAGATGCCCCTGAATTGACTTGGCTTTTGGGTTGAGTGTTGAAACCCAGAGCTTGTGAATACCACTTGTGGGATGGAATTGTTGACGTGAAGAGAGGGGGCTGACCTGGGAGGAGCCATGAATGGAAAGGAAGGCTCAAACCCAGAGAGGGCCAGAAGAAGATGGACTTTTGGGAAGAGCAGTATCCAGTGGTACCTGAGTTGCTGAGAGAGATTTCTAAGAGATCATTGGAGCTGCCCAGGACTTTTGAGGACAGACACCTAGAGCTGCTGAGAACTGAGGAGGCATGGCTGTGATGCTGGTATTTTGTCTGTCTGTGTTGATGTTGTTTTTCCAGATTCACCTGATGGTGGACAGTGCTGCTGTTGTAGAGGTCCTGGAACGTGGCTGTTTGTGCAGAAGCCCTGAAGAAGGACTTTCTTGTTGTATGTTCACAGAAATCCTGGAAGAGGGCATTGCTGATACTTTCAGGGGTTTTTGGACTGTTCTACAGGCAGAGTGTGACTGGCAATGGCTTTCTTGAACCTTGTCTCTCCAGGAATTGAGATTGCTGAGGGCTTGCCTCCAGTGAAGATGAAAGAAAGGCCTTTCCTTGGCCTTTCTATGCTGAGGTGTTATCTTGACCTTGTTATGGCTTAAGGGTGGATGGCCTTTTGCGCTCTCCTGCTCCCTTTTGAGAAAGTACTTAGTGTTAATGGATGGTGTTGTAATTACTTTGAGTCTGAGGTGGGAAACCTTGGTCCTTTTGTGATGATTGGAAACTGATCTCCATTTGAGAAGAACTCTCCCATTTGACAAGAGACTTTGACTAAAAGCACGTACCCTCTAGAGGTGGAGTAGTACCTGCACTGAATAAAGAACTTACTTGTGAAATGTATGAGTTATACTGTATTTTGACTTTCCCTGTTCTGTGAATGTTTGCTGAATAAATGGGGTTTGTTTTGCTGGTAATCCGAACCTTGGAAGTTGCCTTTGCCTGGCATTACAGGGTGGAAGGCATCCCAATAAGCCCCACTTCAGCTGACCAGCAGAAGCTCTGGAAGCCCAGGAGCCACCAAGCACTAAAACCACAAGTCCAGGTGTGCCTCAGCACCACAAGGGAGAGTAACTCAGGGGAAACACTGAGAGTCCTGGCTTTGGCCTCAGTCTAGATATTTAGAGGCTACAGCACACAAAGTTAACAACCAAACCCCTGTCTCCCAGCCTGAGAAGTACAACATATCTGTACCCCAGAAGCAGACCTCCACTCTAAAAATTCAGGACACAGGCAATCACAACGGGCAAGAAAGTATCTATGAAATCTAAACCAATACAATCCTTCTATAGTGGGCAAAAACAACCAAATACAGAGGACAACACGGACTCTATGCTCACACTGGAGATCACAGAAGGAAATATGAACTGATCTTGATCCCAAAAAACATTCTTGGAGGAGCTCAAGACACATTTCAAAAGTCAATTTGGAGGGGTAGAAGATAAATTTAAATCTACAGTGACCAAATTAGAAAAAAATCTCATTGAAGAAAACAAATCCTTAAAAAGTAAAATTGGTAAACTGGGACAGGAGGTTCAAAATCTAACTGGAGAAAATATCTCCCTAAAAATGAAAACTGAACATATGGAAAAGGAGCTTCAAAAACTAACTGACGAGGAGCAGGGGCAAGATGGTGGCATAGAAGCAGCAAGGTTCTAGGGCTCTCAAACTCACAAAAATACAGAAAACACATTTCTCACTGAGGGCAGCTTTGCAGGAGGAGCTCATTGCAGCAGGCCAGGAGCCAAGGCCAGCCCAGCCCAAAAACCAAAACCACAGCCAGACCCCAGGGTAGTCAGGAGGAGCCAAGTCTCCAAAGCCTGCAGCTGAGTCTACTTCAGAGAATATCTACAGCATCTGAAGGGATCTTCACATCTAGTAAGCCAGGATTAAAGATGGTCAGTGAAAGTAAAACTTTGAAGCTAAATTTGGGGGCGGAAAAGCAGTTCGGCCAATCTACTCCCAGGGCAAGGAAGCAGTGGGAGAAGGGCAGGAACTGCTATAACTGCCCCCACT
>CM053598.1:202758880-202868535 GCA_028646575.1 Pseudocheirus occidentalis
CAGGAGAGTAGGGGGCATGGGGATGAGAGCAGGGATGACAGAGGGAAGGGCAGGGTCTGGGGGAGGGATGCTGGAAGCACACACTTCAGGAAAGGGACAGGGACAGGGTAGAGAACAGAACAAGGGGGGAAGGGATAGGAAGGAGGAACATATGATCACTGTCACAATATGTCCACTATGAAGATGTCCTGTATAATCACACATCCACAGCCTGTATTGAATTGCTTGTCCTTCCAGTGGGGGTGGGTGACAAGGGAGGAATCGAAAGAATCTAGAATTTAAAGCTCTGCAATACCTACAACTAGGAATTAAAATATACAGGGGCTGGGGTAGGGAGACCCTCCTTGCCGTACCAGAAACTAAGAGAGTTGATCAGGGGAGGGGCTTTACACTGGGATTGCTGTTTGGGGGTTGGGGTAGGGGAAAGATGGGGATAAAATTTGTAATTCAAAAATCTCCTGAAAATGAATGATGTAAACAAGAAAACAAATAAAAAATCAATAATAATAAAAAAGAAGTTAAAAAAAGAAAGACATATAAAAGTTAACAAGGAAAACACAGTTACACACACACACATGCACATAACTTGGAATACAATAAGAGCAAACCGTTTACATCACTATGTGAGAAGCTGATACCTATCAATACTGAAATTTTGACCATTAAAAGGAATATACATAGACAGACAGCATGTGTATAAAGGAACTAAACTGATGATTAAAAAAAATCTTATTAAAGAGTTCAAAGGGACCATAATGAAAGGATGAGGCAGAAAAAGGTAAATTATGCCACACAAAGAGGCATAAAAACATACTATAGTAGAGGGGAATGAGGGAGGAAGATGAATATCACAAGAACTTTATTCTCATTGGTTCTGGTTCAAAGATGGATCAACATAATCAGTTACATTTAAGATTCTAACATGAAAAAACACAAAAACTAATTATAATAGAGGGAAAGGAGGGAGGGAGAGGAGCACTGTATGAAATTTACTTTCATTGGTTTGGGGTCAAAGAAGGAATAAAATACTCTGATAAGTATAAAAATCCATTGTGCCCTATAGGCAGTAGGAGGGATGAGGAGAGGATAATAAGGGGGGGGTGGTTAGAAGGGAGGGGAAAAGTGGAAAGGGAAAAGGTTAGGGAAAGAGGGGGGTTCACAGGGAGGGAGTGGTCAAAATGAAAACTCTAAAGTAGGGGAAGGGAGAAGGAAGAAACAAAAACATAAACAGGGGAGGGAAGAGGATGGAGAGAAAGACACAGATAGTAATCATAACTGTGAAAGTGAATAGGATGAATTCTCCCATAAAACAGAGGGGGATAGCAGAATGAATTAAAAACCATATTCCTACAATACTCTGTCTACAAGAAACACATTTGAAAGAAGGGGATATGCACAGGGTAAAGGCAAAAGGCTGGAGCAGAATATATTATGTTTCAACTAAAGTAAAAAAAAAGGAGGGGTTGCAAGCCTTATCTCAGATAAAGCAAAAGGAAAATTACATCTAATTAAAAGAGATAAGGAAGGAAATCATATCCTGCTAAAAGGCACCATCAAGAATGAAGCAATATCATTACTTAACTTATATACACCAAGTGGTATAGCATCCAGATTCCTAAAGAAGTTAAGGGAAGTAGAGGAAGGAATGGATAGCAAAACTATATTCGTGGAGGACCTCAATCTCCCCTCTCTGAACTTGATAAATCTAACCTCAAAATAAACAAGAAAGAAGTTAAGGAGGCAAATAGAATTTTAGATAGGCCAGGTATGATAGATCTCTGGAGAAAAGTGAATGGGGATAAAAAGGAATATACCTTCTTTTCAGCTGCACATGGCATATACACAAAAATCAATCATGTACTAGGGCATCAAAACCTCACAATTCAGTGCAGAAAGGCAGAAATATTAAATGCATCGTTCTCAGATCGTGATACAGTAAAAATCACAGGCAATAAAGGGCCATGGAAAGACAGCCTTAAAACTAATTGGAAACTAAATAATTTAACCCTAAAGAATGAGTGAGTCAAATAAGAAATTATAGAAACAATCAGTAACATCATACAGGAGAATAATATTAATGATACAACATACCAAAACTTGTGGGATGCAGTAAAGGCAGTTCTTAGGGGAAGTTTTATACCTCTGAGTGCACACACAAATAAATTAGAGAAAATATAGGTAAATGAATTGGGCATGCAATTGAAAAAGCTAGAAAAAGAACAATCTGAAAATCCCCAATTAAATACTAAATTAGAAATAATGAAAACCAGAGGAGATATTAATAGAATTGAAATGTTAAAAGCTACTGAATTAATAAATAAAACTAAGAGCTGGTTTTATGAAAAAAAACAATAAAATTGATAGACCCTTAGTCAATATGATAAAAAAGAAAGAAGAAAAACAAATTATACGTCTCAAAAATGAAAAGGGTGAATCTACCTCCAAATGAAGAGGAAATTAAAACAATAATTAGGAATTATTTTGCCCAACTGTATGCACATAAATTTGACAATCTTGTGAAATGAATGAATATTTACAAAAATATAAATTGCCCAGATTAACTGAAGAGGAAGTAAATACTTAAATAACCCCATCTCAGAAAAAGAAACTGAACAAGCCATCAGCAAACTCCCTAGGAAAAAATCTCCAAGGCCAGATGGATTTACTAGAGAATTCTTTCAAACATTTAAAGAACAACTGATTCCAATACTCTACAAACTATTTGGGAAAATTAGTGAAGAAGGAGTCCTACCAAATTCTTTTTATGGTACTGATACCTAAATCAGGAAGAGATAAAATGGAGAAAGAAAATCATAGACCAATCTCTTTCATGAATATAGATGCAAAAATTTTAAATAAAATATTAGCAAAAAGACTACAGCAACTTGTCCCAAGAATAATACACTTTGATCAGGTAGAATTTATTCCAGGAATGCAAGAATGGTTCAATATTGGGAAAAACCATCAGTATAGTTGATCATATCAACAATAAAACTAGCAGAAACCACATGATTATTTCAACAGATGCAGAAAAGGCTTTTGACAAAATACAACATTCATTCCTATTAAAAACACTGGAAAATATAGGAATAAATGGAATCTTCTTTAAAATAATAGATAGCATCTATTTAAAGCCATCAGCAAGTATTACGTGTAATGGGGATATGCTAGAAGCATTTCCAATAAGATCAGGGTTGAAACAAGGATGTCGACTATCACCCCTGTTATTCAAGCTGGTACTAGAAATGTTAGCAGTAGCAATTAGAGAAGAAAAAGAAATCAAAGGAATCAAATTAGGCAAGGAACAGATTAAGCTCTCACTCTTTGCAGATGATATGATGATATACTTGGAGAATCCTAGAGAATCAAGTAAAAAACTACTTGAGACAATAAATAAATCTGGCAAAGTTGTAGGATATGAAATAAACCCACATAAATCCTCAGCATTCCTATATATTTCTAATGAAATCCAACAGCAAAAGATAGAAAGAGAAATCCCATTTAAAGTTACTGCAGACATTATAAAATATTTGGGAATCTACCTGCCAAAACAAACCCAGGACCTATATGAATACAACTACAAAACACTTTCCATGCAAATAAAGTCAGATCTAACTAATTGCTGAGTGAGAAGAGCAGAACCGGGAGAAATATGTACACAATTACAGACACAATGTATGTGTGATGACCAGCTGTGATAGACTGGACTCTTCTCAGCAATGCAAGGTTATAAGACAACTCCAAAAGACTCATGATGGAGAGAGATGTCCACATTCAAAGAAAGAACAGAGTTTGAATGCAGATTGAAGCAAACTACCTGCTCTCTTTCTTTTTCTTGTTTGGTTTTGCTTCCTCTTTCCCATTTTTCATTCCACCCATTACAATCCTTCTTTATAACCTGGCTAATGTCTAATGTGAAAGTATTTGCAGATCCTGTACTTGACTGCATGCCACCATGGGGGGACAGCAGGGGAGGGAGGTGGAGAAAATTTGAAATTCAAGGGACTGTGGAACTGAATTTTATAAACTAAAAGTAAACAAACAAATTAATAAAGACAAAAAAATTTAAATAAAATAAAAAATGTATTATTATATTTTTTAAAAGAGAGGTGGCAAAGTATGGGATGTATTTGGGAAAGAGTAAACAGAATAATTTGTCTAAACCACAGAATATGTAAAGGAGACTACAGTGGGGACAAGACTAGAAATAACAATTCCTACAGACTAAGTGGTCCAAAGTAATATAATTCCCAAGTAGATTATGATGGCCCAGACAGGCTTGCTCACATGAAAAGATTGCATACAGTAAATATTTTTAGAAAGAATACACTCCAAGAAAAACAATGTTAAATTCTTGCTTTTCTCAACATATTTATAATAATCTAACCCAGGAGCAGCAATCTCTCCATGTTCCATATTACAAGCTCTCAAGTCACCAAATAAGTAGACCCAGGCCCTCTGAAGAAACTGTGTCCCTTGACAGCCCAAACTTTCAGATATAGTATTCAATTGCCTCCATTCAGATGCCAGACAAAGAACTCTTCCAGTTATAAACATAAATGACACATCATCTCAGGAAAGAGAAGGCTGTACAGCTTAGATTTCTCTTTTCTTTTCTCTCTGGAGCAATCAATACAATTTCTGTCCAACAACCATGTTTTAATGCTTGGGACATTCAGGCTGAGTTCCTTTGCCCAAAGTTAGGTCTTAGGAGTTTGGGGAAGACAGAAACAGAGTCTTGATGAACCTTAAGAAAGCCTGGGGTTAAGCTTGAAAAAGTTGAACAAATTTTATAGTGTTCAGACACCTCTCTTCCATTCCATAAAAATGTATTTACTTGATACAACCTGTCTTTCTCTTCAGTTCTGCTTCCCTGACTGCATACATAGTCAATAGGTTATCGAAAGCTAACAAAAGGAAAGCTGCATCAGAGAAGAGTGTGTAGCAAGTTAGTGACCTGAAGAAATGGAGCTTTGGAGGCCAAAAAGGATCTGAAGGCTTAATGGGGCATTTCTAGGCCAAAGGTCATATCTAGAGTTTAGCACCATTTAGTGCTAAGAGCCTGGGACCTGGGTTCAAGTGTGATTTTGATACCTGTTAATTGTGTGACCGCAGGCAATGCACTTCACCTCTCTATGGCCATTTCTTCATCTAAAAATGATAGAATAATGTGACCTCACATTACATGATTATAGTAAGTGCCTTATAAAGATGATGTCTACAAGTCTCTTCTCTTACCACCCCAAATTCTTAAGAAATACTTAAACATTTCCCCCAAGTGAAGAAGACAAGCCTCCTCCTTTCTTTGAATGCTTTATTGAGGTACAGATTAGTTCATCTCATCAAAGATAAGTCTGCTGGGAGACAGTTCTCCTCTAAGACAAAGTGTGAGTGTCTTGCTCAGGGGATAAACATTTTCCTACCTCAAACCTAGCAGAGAATGCTTTTACAAAATGTTATTCAAAAACTCAAGTAACAGCAAAAATGAAAGGAACTGGTTCTATTTCAGTAGAAAGTAAGCTCCTTGAGGGTAAGGGCTGTTTCCTTTTTGTCTTTGTATTCCCAGCACTTAGCAAACCATCTTGTACGTATTAGCTCAACTGTTCTATGTTGTTTGTCAAACTGACCAAATTCATCCAGATGGATGAATGAATGGATTTTTTAAAAATATCAATGTCTTATCACAAGACATGTCAGAAACTGTGTTAAGGACTATGGTTACAAATATAAAAAGAAAGATAGACCTTGTTCTCAAGAATTTATGTTTTAATACAGGTGTCAATATAGATGGGGAAGAGGTGGTGAGGAAAGGGTACTTTGGTCAAGGAGTCACAGGGAAGGTGAATGGAGCTATAGGGCAGGGAAGGATATGTCTTTTCCATAAGGAATAATCAAAATTATTTGATTACTGCTCCGAGAGAAAGAGGTGTGGTTAACCGAACTACACTTACAACACAGCAGAGAGACGAATGGAATGGGGTGTGTGGTGGTTGGGGAAAGGAAAACAGAGAGCCAGAAGAGAATGCAGGGTCTCTGTTTATAGCACACTTAATTTGGAGTATGATGTGATAAAACAACGCTTGAGTAAGAGCCAGGAAACTTGGGTTTGAATTCTCATTTCTGCATTGACTAATTGTGTCATCTTGACCAAATCTTGGTTTCCATGTCCTCATTCCTCATTGGAGGAACTAGTGCTGAGTGCAAAGACCGCTAGGTCTGGCGTCAGGAAGAGATGAAGTCAAGTCTATTTGCCTCAATGTCCTCACCTGTAAATGGGGATAATGACAGCACCTACCTCGCAGGCTTGTTGTGAGACCAAACAAGATCATATTTGCAAAGAGAGCCTAACACGCTGCTCAGCACACAGTAGGCGCTCTGTAAATCATATCCCCTTCTCGTCCCTTCTCCCCACCCCAGCTCCACATACACACAAAGGAGAACAGTAATTCTTTTACTACCTACTTCACAAATTTGTTGTGAGGAAATTTCTTTGTAGGTCATAACTCACTGTAGAAATGTGGGTCATTGCTATAATTATACTTTTATTTCTTTTGAATGCACCTATGTTTGTGTACTTGCTATAAAACCTAGAGCTACGTACGAATTTCTTGAGGACTGGCACTGTTTTCATTTCTGTCTTTGGAACCCTAATACCTAGGACAGTACCAGTGACATAACTGACACTTAGAAAAAATACTTGTAGCTTTTAACTGAATTACAGGAGACCATTAGTTCTTTAAAATGAATCTCAGAAAGATAACTCCTAGTATCATGTCCATACAGAGCAAACCATTTCAGATGAAAGCTTTCTCTTGGCCAGAGGAACTTCCTCATCATCCAGGGAGCTCCTCTCCCCAGCCATCCTAGAAATCAAAGAGATAAGGGATGACAAATCCTTAGCATGCAAAGCATGAAAGGTCTGACTGCCTGGGAACGACAAATGGGAATGTATTTAGTCAAGCAAAGAAAAGAGCCGGGGAGAAGAGGGTCAAAGGTGTAGCCAAGGTGCTTTTGCATGAGTTGGAAACAAAAGAGTTCTAATGAGACTACAATCAATAATGACTCAGCTATAAAACCCTGGAAAATGGTTTAGCATTTTTCCCATGACATCCCCTGAAGAACATTCAGCCAATTTCACAAATATCCACTTCTCAGTATTGAACCCTATGGGGAGAACCTTCCACCAGACCTGTGGTTTCTAAATTAATAACACATTCTAGGTCCTGTTGTGCATCAGAAACAAACTGTGGTAACAATTAGAAACGGATCTGAGGAGCATTTTAATATTCTCCCTGTTTCTATACAGAGCCTTATTAGCAAAATCCCAGAGATCCCATGTTGGGACCTAATCTAGGTTCTGGTGCCAATTCTAATTTTAATATTTTAAATTATCTCATGACAACATTTCATTTCCCCAGAAAAGGAAAGAGAGAATGGAGAAATCATGTAGCTCTGTGACAATGGTAACTTAATGACCACTTTGAAACTAAGGTTATTACTAGCACAATGCTGGGCACCCAGTACGTACTTAATAAACTCAGGTGGATAGAGTACATCTTAATCCTTCTTCTCATTGTTATAAAACATCCACCTCCTCTTACCCCACGGTTGCAAACATAATCAATCAACTCCCTTTTACAAATTGAGCCAAAAATATAACTGAACTAATAATTGAAGGACAGATTCTAATACCACATTAAGTCAATTTTTCATATTAAAGATGGATGGGCATACACAGAAATGCTTTATTGCCCAAGCTAACACAGCAATACCTTTCCCTTTTCTGTTTCATTTTGTTTTTAATTTCTTTTTTCACTTAAACTTGTCATTTCGTTGGTGTAAGGAATTCCCAGAGAAGAAATTCTTATTACCCAAATAATACAACCTACAATTCATGCCCTTAGCAAGTTGTCTGGGACACTGAAGGTAAAATGACTTACCTTAAGACCTACCCTTTTTGTGCCAAGGGCAGGGCATTGATTCAGGTCTTCCTGATTCCAGGACCATGTTTCTATGCCATGCTCCCTCTCCAATACCATAGGATTATAGATATAAAGAGGAAAGGGAGCTCAGTGAACATATAGTCCAACCTCTTCATTTTACAGTTGATGAAAAAGAGTCAAGCTCACAGAGGCAGTTAGGATCAAATGTGGGATTTGAACTCAGGTCCTCTGAAGTTAGAATTCATACTCAGGTCCCATGACTCCAAAATCTTTCCCCTTTACACTGCACCATGCTACATTTTCATCACACTCCAAAAGACCCATTCTAATAGAGATTTATTTTATAACATAAGAACTGTTAGTTTTCACATAAGAATCATCCGATGCTTGAAGAATAAGAGATTCCTATTAGAGATGATCTGGAAGAGATGATCTCTGATATCCTTTGCAGTTCTGATATTCCAATCTGTAAAAAAAAAATCCATGCTTGCCTCCTCTTGGTCTTCCCCTCACCCCTTCTTTCCCCAGCTCTTGGAAACCTAGACATTACTGATATCTCTTCTTTTTCTGGGACTTTTATGGTGCAGTTTAGAATTATAGGATATAGAGTTAATTTAGCCCAGTCTCTTTATTTACAAAGAAACCAAGACCCAGAGAGGAGAAACGTCCAAAGTCATGCAGTTTATAAGGAGTGAAGCTGAAATTTACTTCAGATGTCATTTTATTTGTATGGACTTGTATATATCTAGAAGACACATCTTAGGGTTTTTATGCTAGAGAAAAGAGATTAGAGGAGCTAAGCATTATTATAATTGACATATTTATCAATTACTGTAGAACACTTTACATACCTTACATACATGTAAGCCTCACTATCAGTCTGTGATACAGGTACTAGAATTATTATTATCACCATTTTAATGATCAGGAAATGGAAGCTTTTAGACATTAAGCGACTTGTCCAAGGTCACATAGTAAGTGCCAGAATCAGGAATTGAACCTGGATCTTCCTGAATCCATCCATTATACCAGTTATTGTCATACAGACACAGACACAGACACAGACACACACACAGACACACACACAGTGGAAAACAGTAATTTGGGGGGAAAAGGGAGAGATCTTGACCAAAATTACTCCTGAAACCCACACTATATGTATTTCTCTAATCAATACAGGTTATTCTTTTTTGTTTGAATTGAAGGAAAGATCAAAATACATATTGTGATGCTACTCTCTTCTTAGAGAGTTGAGACCACTCTCCACAAAACTGTAGGTGTTCAATTATAGGTATGCAGGCGTTAAATTTGTTTGACATTTGTATCATAGGTACAAACACACACATCTATGCATTTATGTGTATGTATTAACAAATAGCTAACACATCTATGCATTTATGTATATGTATTAACAAACAGCTAACTGATGACATGCCTTGATCTAGTTCTTATTCTAGTTACTGTTACTGAAAACTTGATCAGAAAAAAACTCAACCCTTCTCTAGTTTTAGTAACTCCTAAATATATGTATACATACATTACACACAGAGATAGTATGAGGCATTAAATGAAAACTAGATTTAGAGTCAGGATCCCTGGGGTTTAAATTCTACCTTTGATATTTACTACCTCTTTAAACATGGGAAAGTCATTTAATTTCTTTGGACCTCAGTCTCGTCATCTGTAAACTGGGGATAATATTACTTGTTTTTCCAGTATCACAGGATTTTGGTGAGACTCCACTGCAGGTAAAGTGCCTTGCCTGTCACAGGTTACCTTACTGTTCCTAGTGATGATGAACATGGTTTCACTAGTTTTTACTCCTCTATTTGTAGCTATGCCGCCAATGACAAGTTACTTTGTGTTTCAGGATTTATGCCATACCTTATGGATAGATTTTTGTTTCTGGTTGGCAGAGATCAACAAATAATAAACCCATCCCCAATCTCAGATCCTTTAGGATTCATGGGTTTTATGCACAAGCATGTGATGTGCATGGACCGATCTAATTGTGTTTATAATAGGCATAAAAGCCCAAAGGAGTGCTAAGGTACACAGTCATTTCCTCCGTTCCTAGAGGAGATGGCCACAGGTTACAATTCCCTCTCCTCTTAAGGATCTCAGATTGTCAAAGACATCTAAACAACTGTAAGAGGGATTATTTTCCTTAAATGACATATCAGGTCACAGAAAACTCAGTAAGATCTTTGTAAAAGTTGTGGATGGAAGGGGGAGACCATGCTATAAATAATCACTAACATACATATTCATCTTAAGTGTGCTAAACTCACTGGACAAGTCTCTTCTGAAGAAAGCTGGGCTGATCTGAATATGGCACTTTACAATTTCATACATATTCAATTCCAGAATGCTCCCTAATCAACTAATCAAAGCTCTTGACTAATTAAATGTTGATTGCTTGTTGCATGAGGTTGAAAGTCAACTATCCTAGCCGAAGCTGGAGTTATTCTAAGAAAGGATAAGAGTTAATTTTTCCCCATCATTTTATGCTTAATGAGTGCATTACCCTTAATGAAACGTCATTTAGTTTAATGATTACCTTGGCTTAACAAATAGCTAACTGATGACATGCCTTGATCTAGTTCTTATTCTAGTTACTGTTACTGAAAACTTGGTCAGAAAAAACTCAATCCTTCTCTAGTTTTAGTAACTCCTAGACTTCATTCTTCTCCATGGTGACAGTTCAGGCCCATCAGAGAGTACTAAAATTCTTGTGATACCTAGTCTGGTACTTGGACTATCTGTGTTTATGTGGGGTCTAGTCACCCCAGAGAGGACATTCCAGAAATTGTCTGAAGAACTAAAGCCTTGGATTATAAAAAAAAACACAAGTGAATTTAAGATTTGGAATGAATTCCAAAGCTATTTGTCTATTTTTTTCTTCTGCACTCCACCCCCACCAGGGAAAGTCCCTTCAAAAGAAACAGCTTCTAATTACTAGTTTTCAGTTTATGATTTTCTATCATTACTGGAATTTACCCATTTGTCTTAGCATGGTATTACCATGTTTATTTCAAGCGTGATGCATAATTTAGCTAAATGAGAAAATCATTTTGTCTCCCTAATCCTTAGGAATTTAGCATACGGTGCTGCTTAAATGAGTTTTAAGCATCTTATCAAGTTCGTCAACAGAAATTATTGCCTTTACCTTACTTACAACTTTTTGATTTGTAGTATGAGTTTCAATTCTACACATGAAACCCACTTGGATCTGGGACAACGCTTCTGGGGTTTAACTGTCTCTCAGTTATAATAAATTAATCACATTGATTGGAGGGACATTAAACAAAAAACTCTCTTGAGTACTATGGAATAATGATGTGCCTAGAGTTTCAAAACAACTTCAAAATCAGAGAATTGTTCGGTCTGGAAAGGACTTCAGAGTACAGAGATTTAGAACAAGAATATCTAGTTCAAACCCATGATTTTCCAGAGGATGAAACCGAAGACCAGAGAGAAGAAAGGACTAACTAAGGTCACGGTGCTAGTATTAGATAAGGTAGGACCTAAAATCGGTGGCATTTGATCACAGGGCAGGATAGATAGTTAGAATGACTCTGAGTTAGAAGACCTGTGTTTGAATCTTGTCTTTTGCTTAACCTTTCTTAAAATCAGTTTCCTCATCTGCTAAATGGTCATTATAATGGGATCTACCTTCCACGGCATTGTAAGGATTAAATAAGATAATATATGTAAATATTTTATGAACTTTACTGTATTATACAAACATTACCTAAGATAATGATTTATTTATTCAGTAACATGGTTCTCAAATCCTGGCAGACCATCTTAAGGTCCCCAGAGCCTCTTTTAAAAAGCAATGACAGCAATTCTGCTGTCAGTTCTGAGGAGACAGTGACTGAGCTCTGGCTAATCTACTTCTAATCATTCTTCCCTTCCCAAAACAATGGAAGCTCCATAAGCAGTACGAATGGGCCACTTGACAAATATCACATGAAAGATGGGATACCAACCTCCTTGAAGACCCCGTGCTCAAGGTCCAAGCAGGAACACAGATTCACCAATCATTCTGAGAATTAGCAAGCATTGATTAAGAGCCTCCCATACGACAGTCATTACGTCAGAGAGGAGAGACAGACAAATAGACAGACAGAGAGACGGAGAGAGACAGAGAGACAGAGACAGAGAAAGAATCTCTGCTCTTAAGCCACTTGTGTTCTAACAGGAGGTAAGATTAATGGACAAAGAAGTGAGTTTTGGTTTAGGACAGGGATTTTTACCTGGATTCTCTCAACTTAACTTTTAAAACTTACTTTGCAGGCAGCTAGGTGGTGCAGTGAATAGAGCACCAGCCCAGGAGTCCAGAGGACCTGAGTTCAAATCTGACCTCAGACACTTGACACTTAACTAGCTGTATGACCTTGGGCAACTCTTTTAACCCCAACTGTCTTGTCTTCTCCCCTTAAAAATTTTACTTTAATAACTGCATTTGAATATAATTGATTTCCTTTGTAATCCTACATTTTTAATTTATATATTTAAAAACATGGTTCTGAGAAGGGATTCTAGGTTTCACCAGGCTTCTAAAGGGTCCATGACACAAAAAAAGTTTAAGAACCCTTTATTTGTGACAGTCAGCTAGATTAAGGCAATAGATAGCCCTGCCCTTTCTATCAGCAGCGGTAACACATATTTTATTATTGTTCAGTGAATCGACGGTAAGGAAAGGGAATATGCATGAAGTGACAGAGGAGATGATAAGATTCACATTTAGTCTCGTAGTCAACCATCATTCATTAAGTATTTACTAGGTAACGAACATTGGGCTTAGTACTGGCAATACAAATACAAGCTTTTTAACTTGATACGGCAAAATGTTATTTTTCTGATATGGATGTATATGCATGTATGTGTGTATACACACATATGCACACACATATACATACGTACATGCATGTATATGTGCACATGTGTGTATATACACATTCACATAAGAATAACCTAATATATACACACGTGACACACATATATACATGTTATATATATACACTATATATACACATATATAGTATATAATACTACACTTAAAGATTAACCAGTGACAGAATTTTCAAGCTCATTTTATCTACTTACATATAGATATACATGTAGATATGGATATACACACAACTATATATTGTGTATGTATTATATTATATTATTATATTATATTGTATATATTAAATATACACAAATATATGGACACATATATTATGTGGCATATTTTTCTGATATATACAAATATATAAGATGTATGTATGCATGTATGTCGGACACACACACATACACATACTACTTAGGATGACAGAATTTCTAAGCTCACCTTATACTGGGTTTCCATTTTGAGGTCTCCAAACTGGGTTGGCTTCCCAATGATACTAGCCTAACATGTAACTCAAATCACACAGCATGGGATAAGAGTTAAACGACTGAACTTGGAATCAAAGATATCGGTTCAAACCCTAATTCTCACCCTTCGTCTATTTGTTAACCCTAGAACGGAAAGCAGCCTACAGCGTAGACTGAAATTCCAGTACAGAGAAAACATAGTTTAAAAAGCATAACTAGGATTATGAGATGTGGGCAAATCCTGTGGAGTTGGGGACAAGAACTAGTCCTCAAAGAATTGGCTAAGGAAAACAAGGGGAAAGATGGAGGGAAAATGCCAGGCTTCCAAGGCTTAAAGAGAAGGGGGTACCTCTCAAGTACCCATAAGTAAGTTTCATACATGAATCCACAAGCAATTAATGAGCTCCTGCTGTGTGCTCTGCACTGTGCTAGCAAATGGAGTTAGGTTGGGGAAAAGGGACCTGAGATTAGGATAGAATAGGAAATCTCCTTTGGAAATACAGGTCAGGGTGGAGTCAAGATGGCAGCGTAGAAGCAGGAAAATTCTGTGAGCTTCCCCCGTAACCACCTCAAATACCTATAAAATATGACTCTAAACAAACTTTAGAGCTACAGTACCCACAAAGAAACACATCTCCCACTGAAGGCAGCAGGGCAGGCAGACAGGAAGGGTCCATCACAAGCGTTCTGGGAGCCAAGCCCAGCCCCACGCAAGCCCACAGTTTTAGCCCCAGCAAGGGCTAATCCACCCTGGCTGGAGGGACTTTGGAAGAGTAGATCACCAAAAGATGTGGCCGTTTCCAGAATTATCAACCCATAAATGCCAAAGAAAAAGTGAAAGGTCAGTGGAACTCTGCTGGATCTGGGGGGTAGGGGGTGCAAAGCGAGGTTGGGCCTCTGCTCCCAGAGTGAGCTGCTTCATAGCTCCCAGACTGCAGATCATGGGGGGCCAAGTGACCATTCAGAGGCTAAGTGCTCTTGCCTTAACCTACCTGGATCAGGATCACAGTACTGGGCAGTGGTCCTGAGGTGTGTGACCAGTGAGCCAAAGCTGGTGGGAGCTGTAGAGATGGTGCCCTCTTAATAGCTCTGGCAAATGAGAAAACCCAGCAATTTGGGACAAAGCTCTACCCTCTGGAAGCAGACTCCTACTGTGGCAAAAAGCTCAAAAGTCAAGTAATTGACTGACAACATTAGCAAGCATAGGAAGCAAAGCAAACACAGCCATCCAACTTTAGATTCCTTTTTGGGGGACAAAAAGGATCAAGTCGTAGAATGGGAGGAAGACAGCAAAGTCAGAACTCCTGCACAAAAAGCTTCCAAGAAAAATATGAACTGTTTACAGGCTATGGAAGAGTTCAATAAAGATCCTGAAAATCAAGTAAGAGAAGTGGAAGAAAAATTGGGAAGAGAAATGAAAATGATGCAAGAAAATCATGAAAAGAGAGTCAACAACCTGACTGAAGAAAATAACACCTTAAAAAACAGACTAACATAAATGGTAAAGGAGACCCAAAAAAGCCAATGAGGAGAAGAATGCCATTAAAAGCCAAATTTGCCAGATGGAAAAAAGAATCTCAAAAGCTCACTGAAGATAATAATTCCTTCAGAATTCGAGTGGAGCAAATGGAAGCGAATGACTTTATGAGAAATCAAGATACTATGAAACAGATCCAAACAAATGAAAAAAAATAGAGGCAATATGAAATATCTCATTGAAAAAAACCACTGACCTGGAAAACAAATCCAGGAGAGACAACTTAAAAATTACTGGACTACCTGAAAACCATGATCAAAAAAAGAACCTAGAAATCATCCTTCAAGAAATTCTCAAGGAAAATTGCCCTGATACTTTAGAACCAGAGGGCAAAATAGAACTTGAAAGAATTCACCAATCACCTCTTGAAAAAGATCCCCAAAAGAAAACTCCTAGGAATGTTACAGCGAGGTTGCAGAGCTCCCAGATCAAGGAGAAAATATTACAAGCTGCCAGGAAGAAACAATTTGAATACTGTGGAAACACAATCATGATAACACAGGATCTGGCAGTTTCTACATTAAGGGATCAAAGGGCCTGGAATATGATATTCCAGCCATCAAGGGAGATAGGATTAAACCCAAGAATCACACACCCAGAAAAACTGAGTATAATGTTTTAGAGGAAAACATGGACATTCAATGAGGTGGAGGATTTTCAACCATTCTTGATGAAAAAAACAGAGCTGAATAGAAAATTTGACATTCAAATACAAGAAGCAAGAGAAGCATGAGAAGGTAAACAGAGAAAAGAAATCATAAGGAACTTACCAAAGTTGAACTATTAACATGCCAACATGGAAAAATGATAATTGTATCGTATGAAACTTTTCTCAGTATGAAGATAGTCAAAGGGAATATAAATGTGTGTGTGTGCACATATAAATATATATACACATATATGTCTATAGAGGATGGTCTATATGCATATGAATAGATATGTGAGTGTGTGTTTATATGTGTACAGGTATACATAAACAGAAGACACAGGATCAATTGAATAGGAAGAGATGATAGTTAAAAGTGAAATTGAGAGGTGAGAGAGGAATATAATGAGAGGAGATGGGGAGAGACAGAATGGGGTTAATCTCATACAGAAGAGGCAAGGGATAATTGTTACAATGGAGAGGAAGAAGAGGAAGGTAAAAGGGAAAGGGTCAACCTTACTCTAATTGAATTTGGCTTAGGGAGGGAATGATGTACACTCTAAAATGGGTATCTCACCCTACAGGGGAGTAGGAAGAAAGGGGATGAGAGGGGGGGATAATGGATAGGCGGGCAGTTTAGGGGGGGTAGTTAGAAGCACACACTTTTGTAAAGGGACAGGGACAAAGTAGAGAACAGAACAAGTGGAGGGTGGGAGTGGATGGAGGGAAATATAGTCAGTCTTTCACAGTATATCCACCATGGAAATGTTTTGCATAACTACACATGTACAGCCTAATTTCAATTGCTTATCTTCACAGTAAGGGTGGGTGATGAGGCAGGAAGGGAAAGAATCTGGAATTCAAAGTTTTAAAATAAAATGTTTTTAAAATATTATTGTTGTTGTTATTATTATTATTATTATCATTTTTATTGTTATTTACATGCAACTGGAAAATAAGATATACAGGCACTGGGGTGGGGAGATCCATCTTACCCTACTGGAAAGTCATAGGGGTAATTGGGGAGGATACAGAAAAGAGCAGAGTGGGAGAGGGGGTATACAGTAGGATTGCTGTTTTGGGGTAGTGGGTAGCGTAAAAACAGGGAGAAAATCTGTAATTCAAATCTTGTGAAAATTAATGCTATAAACTAAAAATAAACAAAGAAGTTAATTTTTTAAATGAAGATAAAACCACAAAAAATTAAAATAAAAAAATAGAAATACAGGTCAGCTCTTTCTCTGCAATTTATCATCTTAAAAACCTGCCTAGGGTACCATCCTGTTTGATGACTTGTACAGAGTGACACAGTCAGTGTGGATCAGAGGTAACTCTTGAATCCAGGTAAAGTGCTAAGGGTTGTTACCTTTTCCAAGCTGTCTCTCTAATACTAACTGGACTTAGATTTCTTCCTGCCTGCTTGCCTTTTTTTTCTTTGAAGATTTTCATTCCTGACATCCAACCTATCATAAAGAGGATGCAATACTATGAAAGGAACACATCACTCTCATTGTCAGCAGCATCAAAAGCTACCACATGCCATCATTGGGCAGGTTAACCAGTCTAGCAAAAGCATCAAGGTCTCCTAAAGGAGAGACAGGCATGTGTCAGTGAAGTTAAATCATCCCCTCTATCATCACCTTGACCTCCCATCAGACCCTAATGGAGACAGCCTGGGACCTGTAAGCTGTGAATGACAGAAAGACAAGCATCACCCAGATCATCAGTCCTTCTTCCAGCCCCACCTCCACTCACTAACATCTAAGGGAGCAACACCTATGGAGAAGGTGCCCAGTCATCCCCACTAACTGCCAACTACCTGCCACCTATGAGATAAGCAAGCTGGCCTTACTTAAGCATCAGGTAGAACAGAAATGTGCCAGACAATTAAAAATACCACCTTGATATCCCAATAGAAACAGCCCATGTGCAACTCCCATAACATCAGTGCTCCCATAACAGCAGCCCAGGACTCAAAGTCATCCTCTAGTGAAGTAATCCCTTTGATGATGGAACCAGACAATTTCTTCTGAAGGTGCTGCTGCCTCCTAAAGACCCAGAAAAGAATTCACAACCAAAACCCTTGGCACCATCAAATGATTCATCATCAGAAAACAATGTAGTCTTATCAATGGAAATAATATTGAAGAAGAATCGTGACTATTTGTTATGACCCTGTCCTCTAATTACCGTGAGACTTGACTATTTGACTCCGCTGAAATCTTCTACATAAGTTGTGCCCCCATTAGAACCTGAGCTCCTAGAGAACAGAGATTGTCTTCACTTTTCTGTTTGGATCCCAGGGCTTGGCACAATACATTGCACAAAGTAGGCACTTAATGCCTTATCATTCATACGAAAAAGAAAGAAAGAAAAGAAAGAAGGAAAGATGGAAGGAAGGAATCAAGGAAGGAAGGACACACATGAATTAGTGCAAAGTGAAACAAAGCCAGGAAAACATACACCCAATAAATACAATGATGAAGAAAGAAAGAAGAGCCATGAAATAGTCACAAAATGAATGTTGTGGGTTTATAAAGAACAAATTTATCCCAAAAGAAAAGATATGGAAACACACACGCTTTTTTGAGCCTGGGTCTCATCTCCCTATTGCACCACAATCGGAAGTTCTGTAGTCACTAAAAGACCCAAGCCCAGCAGTGATCAGCACAAAAAGTCTGACCCGCTCCATTGCAACACGGACCAGGTTGTCCCTCTTCAGCATGATGGCTCCTACTCTCAGGGGCCCTCCATTTTGGTGCCAGACTTAGCGGGGACACTGGATCAATGTAGCCCACTGCAGCTCAGAACTCCCAAACTCAAGAAATCCACCAGCAGCTTGGGCCTCTGTGTCAAGCTCTTTTACCCTTTGTCATTAATAAATGAACAAAGCATTTATCAAATGCTCACTAGGTGCAACGAGTGTGGAATATTATATATAATATCAGATTTTTTAATGCACTCACTGATTGGTTGTATTTAATTTTTTCTCTTCCTCCTCTTTTTCTTTTTCTTTTAAAGAATTTGTCATAACACAGTAATGTCAAACACAAACAGACACGGGAGTCACTACCAGTCACATACATAAGGAACCTTGTGAATTTATTTTGTTAAATATTTCCCAATTACATTTTCATCTTGTTCAGGCCCACTCAGGAATGTTGCAGCCAGCGAGCTGAATATTTGACACTTTCTTTTAAGGGATGACTTTCTAGATGAGAGAGGAAAAATATAGGGGAAAATATAGGTGTTATAAAAATGAAATAAAACCAGAAAAAGAGGGTTTTGTAGTTGCTGCTTTTTAACAGAATTAAGTCTGAGAGCACTATCTCCCCGCAAATTATACTGCTCTGTGTCAGTGAGAGGTTGGTGCCTGGAGCAAGAAGTCTCCTGAAGAATGGACCTCTTCTAGACAAGTCTTGGAAACAAAAAGGGAGATCATTCCTCACAGGAAAGGGAAAAAAGCTAGGAAGGCTTCCTCCACCCAAAGAAGACTGCTTTCTAGTTCGATGGCTGGGTGTTAAGGGCTTCTCCTTTTTAAGTAAGCTACAGAAAACTTTAAATCTTTAAAATAAGAGAGAATGCTAGAGCCCATTATTTCTATAAGGAAGAGACAACCCCTTAGCTAAGGACTCTGTGTGAAACCATAACTAGACTCCACAGATTCATTCCTCAGAGGAGGTAGCCAGCAGCAACTAGCAATGACTGCCTGAGCAGTAAGCCATACAAGACCAGAAGCACGCAGCCTTGGCAGGGGTGATGCCAGGTGATCATACCACCAGAAGAGACAAGTAGCCCTGCAGTATCACAGAAAGAAGCAGTCCAAACACCTGTGTGCCTTGGCCACATGCGTTTCCTATGTGTGTGGTCTTCTATGTATATGCCCCCCATGTGTGTCTAATCTACTCATTGGTGGTATATGAATTCGTAAGAGAGTATGTCCCAAGTTCATGGGGGTGGGTTTTATCGCTATTTTTACTATGTTTTTTAATTAAAAGCCTTTGCTTTGAATTAATTGTATCATATTACTGACTAATACAGGTTAACACCTACGTGAGGACCCATGAGCTATGGTTTTGAGTAGATGTGGACCCACAGACAACTTTGAATTTAGGGCAATCTTATCTAGGCAACCCATATGTAAGGTGAAGTGGGGAGCCCCAAGTGCCATCTGGGGCAATTCACTGAAGAATACCAAGGGACTACATATTATTCCTACTAGAGATTGTTTGGATATTGGTACTCACCAATTTTTCCACTCTTCTTATGAAGCAAATCACCCCAAATGATAATAGATCCTTTGGAATCATCAGTGTCCCCTTGTTCAGCCATGAGGACTTAAAGGCTGTAAGTATGGTCACTTTCAAGATTTGATTTCAGAGGCCATCTTGCACAAAAATCACTACCCTACTTGGAATCTACTTTGGATACCTGAAATTACACCATTAGAGAATATATCCTAAACTTGCAGTCACAGAATCCTAGTACTTGAAGAAAATTTAGGGATCACCTAAGCAGCATAGGATAATTTAAAAAACACCTGGACTTAGAGTCAAAAGATTCATGTTTGAATCATCTGTCAATTCAATGGCATAGGGAAGATTATATCACCTTTCCAAGCCTCAGCTTCTTCACCTAGAAAATAAAGAGGATACATTAAGTCTTAGGTCCCTTCATACTCGATAGTTAAAAAGTAGAGAGGGAGGGCAGGCAGCTGGAGTTCAAACTCCTCATTATAAAGAGTAGGGGGCTGAGACTTAGAGAGAATGACCTACTAACGTTAAAATGGTAGAACGAAAACTTGATTTGGAATCTCCCAGCTCCCACTTTTTGTACTGCCCAATATTACTATTCTCAAATCCACAACATGACCTCATTTTTTCAGTATGTTCCAGCTTTATTTGGGTAACCAGCGTAATCACAGAGATCACTGAGTCCAATTCCTTTCTCCCATAATCACTTCTAGCTCAAATGTTCTATAATTCAAACCTTCTGAACCACATGTGCTCTTTGGAAGAAAGACTTGCAATGAGTCTTTCCAATTTCCAATATTTCTTACCCATCAAGGAACTCAAACATTATTTACTCTGTCAAAACTATAGATGACAAGAACATATTCAAAGCAGTAGCAACCACAAATGTACCGAATGACCAGCCCACTGTAAATGCATGGTTGTTAAAATTTAAATAGATACGTGCACACCACTTACAATTTTCCTTCAATAGGGCTCTAGCTGACAGAAGCATTCCAAATATGCTTAAACAAAGTAAGAAAGAGAACATTACTATCAGCAGCAAATACAAAACCATTTTCATAACAGTTTGTTTAGCCAATGTCTGCAATGAGTACGTGAAATAAATGATGAGAAATTGGCCCTGATTGAATGTGACTGACCACATAGCGTTTGACTATACTTTGCTTCCATTACGGGCCTCCTGGGAAGAGAGTACCATTGCCAGTCCAAGTTAAGGCCCAATAGAAACCCAAAAGGCTTTTAGAACTCAGAGTAGGCATATGAGTCAAGACAGCTTATCAACAACAGAATTGATTCATAAAGTCAGTGAAGATGTGGTTACTTGGTTCAAACTGAAGAGAACTGACCTTCATGTAACAAACAAGGTACTCCAATAGAAAATCACAGGAAATCCACAGAAATAAAAAGCTACCTAAACGTTCACTGTAATAAATCCCTATTTTATGTTTTTAGACATTAAGGCTCTGAGCACCTTTACTGCCTCCAATGTTCAATTGTAGCCTGTTCTAACTTGTGTATTTGTCAAGTGAGAAAATAGATTTGTTATTGATTTTTAGTTACAGAACTAGCAACAGAAGCAGCCTGGGACCAAATATATTACCCAGAGTGATCTTTCTTCTTCTTCCTCTTCTTCTTCTCCCCTAGCATTTCTATTTCAATCCAATTCCAGGATGACAATTTTGCTCTGTTGAGCCAAAGACAGCTCAGCAAAAGAACAGGGAAATTTTAGTCACAGGAGATTAGTTAAATGAGTTCCAATTTTGCATTATATTAGCTTCACCTTTTCTTCTGATATCTCTTCCTCTCTCAATCCTCTCTCAAAAAATAAAAAACCACATAAAACTGGGATGAGTAATTGATCAGGCTGTTCTATACATGCACCATAATGAGACCCTAAAACCCGGCCGGCATACCAATTCAGAACAGTAGGTTCTATCAGGTTGGCAACTTCCATCCTAAAAAGAGCTAGGTCTGGTTATTGGATCATTCAAGTCTTCATATGAGGCAAACGCATCATCGTTTGTGTGTCCCATCAATGGGAGGCGCCCTCAAAGACACTGGATCCCTTTTGCTCCCTCTCTGCTTTTGAAAGTAATGCCACAAGATGATTAACCACCATACTGGCAGAATCCTAAGTCTTGCATGCTATTTCTTTCAAGGGTTTTGATGCCTTTTTCTCTCTCTCTTTCCTTCTTCCTGTCTTTCCTTCCTTCTTTCTCTTTCTCTAAAAGCTGACCTGATATAAATGGTTAAACATTCCATTTAAGGTACTGATCAATGGCCCCTAAAATCAGGGGAGTACAAAAAGTAGGGGCTCTAGCCAATGGCAAAGAAGAGATGCCCCCTTCACGGTACTGGAGAACTCTGGCGGAAGAGTGGAATGTAATAGACTTGGTCTTTAGAGAGCTAGGCCAGAGTGAACCCATGTTACTTTATAAATGTTTGTTGACTAACTTACCTAGAATTGTGCTTTGTGCACAGCAGGTATTTAATAAAAGTTTGCCAAATTACATTGTGTTGGAAGAAAGAATTTATCATTTCTGAGTAAGTAATTATTCACTTCTCCCAGTCATCCCATGTAATCAGTGATACTCCAGTGCAAAGGAAATAGTGAACTTAGCCCTTTTGTTAGGGAAGGTTTCTGTTTCAGCTTGGTGCAGCAGAAAAAGCATTGGTTCTAGACTCTGAGGACCTAAGTTCAAATCCTGCCTCAGTTGCTTACTTCCTGTGTAAACTTTGATTTGTCACTGAACCTCTCTGGGCTTTTCTTTCTACATTTATAAAAATTATTAGGTTGGGTTAGATGGCATCCAAGCCTTTACCAGATGAGCTATGAACCAGAAACCCTTCCAAATACATGGTAAGGTAAATACATAGTAGCCTAACAATTTTGCACAGCAAGCTATTTACATAAAAATACACCGTATTCTTTATACAAACAAAACTAATAATTGAGTTACAAAATCTCCCATCCTGAATACCTGCACAGTGGTCAATAGTCAGAATTCTGATAATCAAAATCTCAGAGGGCATTTTCAATAAATATTAACAATGAGTAGTACAAGGTAGAATATATAGAGGTCTGGGGGAATGTGATGGAAAGGAGATCTGGAAATACAAATGTATCTAAAAATTCTTAATAACATCTAATATCGTGTGCCCCCAGGTGGAAGGAAGAATCCCCAATGCCAGTTCTGGCATAATGAAATGGAAACTGGTATTTCTGCAAATATGTTTCCCCCTAAAAGTAAAACTCATTATTTCCAGGAGTAGCTTTGTTTGAATTCATGATGGCAAAATTATACCAATTAAGAATCATGGGGGGGTTTTACATTGTTTTCTTGCACAACAATGAACATAAACTCACAATACTGTCATGTAAAAACTAGGTAAAGCCATGGGGGATCACAGTCTGCTGCAAGAATGGCAGACAAATATGGAAAACATTCCTATTTTCACACTGGCAGAACAAAGTAGTCCTGCTATCATTCACAGATGGATTCTGAACATTCACTAAAAAACCTTCCTCAACTCTTCAATGTGTAAAGGCTATTAGACTTTGTCTTCTTGCTGGGTCATTACTACAAAGCCGAGCTCCAACAAGTACACTAACTTGGAAAGGCTTTAAGTAGGGGCCAGCAATTGACTGGTATCCAGTTACCCACGCAGACAAATGCTGGGAGGTTCATTATCCAAGCTCTAGCTACCAAACGATTAATTTGGGGTCTACCCCAAGCCACAAATGGGTCTATCACACTAAGTTACAGAAGTGTTCAATGGGTTGAGAGAACAGTAAAACTTAAATAAAAACTATTCTAAAAAGGGAGATTAACCCAAGAAGCACGAGTAGCTCTCATAAATAAATTCCCAAAGTTACAAGCAAAAATAATTTCAATGAGGAGGGAAAAGGGAGGTTGACTAAAGAGATCAGTGTGGCTACTCAGAGGAACTCAATAATCAATCAAGATTTAATGATGGATATAGAAGACAGAAGTAAAAAAAAAACTGACAATAAATAGAAACGGATAACATGGAGCTAAAAGAAGAGTTCGGGAATGCCATAAATGGGGACTGGTAAGTATAATGGGAATGGGAATCTGAAGGTCTTCCCTGCCCCTTAATAGATCTAGGGGGGAATTTGAAGACCTTCTCTCTTTTGAATGTAAACTCTGCCCCCTGATAGGCTGAATGTAGTAACATGGAGCTTGTGGTGAGAGGAGTTTGCTGAAGGGAGCAGAGCCCACAGAAAGATGGTAGTCAGAGTCAGAGAGATGGTGGGAGAGAGAGGAGGTTGAGTCAAGGAGATAGGTTTGTGAATAAATATTGATCTAATATTGGTTTGTGGGAAGGCTGAAGGATGCTGTGGCTCTCAGGGTTATTATGGCTTCTTAATATCTTTGGTACTATGATAGAATTGGCTTATTGGTGTGGGGATTGGGTTTTCTGGTGTCTAAATAAATGTTTCAGTTCTGTCCTCTACATGGAGAGTTTGGTATATTTTGTGATCAAATGTCAGGTGACATTTATAGTCATGGTCTTGATCATGATTGTGGGTGCTATAAATATTGCAATGGTGCTACAGTAATGAACCCTAATGAACTAAAAAAGAGTGCTTTCTGTTAAGTTTTACTATCAGGGCACCTGTGGAATGCATACCTGCCCTTAAAGTAGGAAGATCCACGCACAGGTGCTGTCTCTGACAAGTAACAACTGGGTAACTCAGGCCAAGTCACCGAACCTCTCGGTGCTCTAGGCTAGAGGTACCAAACTCAGAGGAAACACTCCAGAACATAATCGTAAACAGATTAAAATGTAATTGGGGAATATTTAACAATATAAATAAAAATACAATAGAATACAGATAATGTTGATATGTGCTTTTTAAGTCAGTATGCAGCCACAAGAATACTTATGAAGAGTCTGGGGTTTGCCATTTTTATTTATTTAATACCATTTCTCAAGGGAATTTTCTAAAAAGAGGCCCTGACTTACACTGGCAGAGAGAAGCTTCCTCATCTGTGAGTTCCCTATACTGATGAAATCACAGAGGCAGTAGTTAAGAAAAAGATCAAAATAAATAGAAAACAATGTTTAGGATAGAAGGGACAATGAAAACAGATAAAGGCAAGAAGACTGAACCATTCAATTGTCTTTTATTCTCTTTCTCCTTGGAGGACGATGCTCTTTGGACTGGGAGGAACAGAACAAAAAAAAATGGCTAGAAAGAAGTGGAAATCCAAGATAAATGAGGAAATACTAAGGTAATATCTAGCTCTTCTCAAAAGTTACAGGTACTAGGTCCTAGACAAACTACAATCTACGATATGGAAAGAACTGAAAGGTATGATTGCTGAGAAACTGTTAGAGAGTTTGAGAAAATCTAGGGGAATAGAAAAAGTCAAAAAAGGGAAGAGAGTATGTACTGTAGATCAGGGAACTTGACCTCTATATCTGAAAAAAATCTAGAAGCTATGACAGAGCACAAATAGTTGAAAGAGAACTGGCTGTGGAATAAGGAAGGCCTAGGTTCAGGTACAGCATCTGACTGGCTAAAAGACTTCATTTCTCAGTGCCCCCCTCCCCCAGCAATTTTCTGAGCAATTACCAATCTGCTTTGGGTGAAAACATTTCCTCATTGGAGACATTCGGTTTCTCACATTTCTTTTGATTCTGAGAGTCTGTGGCACCACACTGGTGCCACCAAATGGCACCATTTGGCATCAAGGAAAGCGTTATACACACTAACGAAAACATAGATCTTTTGAATAGTATTGCAGTAAGGTATTTGAGGATAATGATGACCTAATTCTTTCTGTGGTGATATTATAAGTATTTAGAGTTGTTTCTTTTTTTTTCTTTTTTTTTGCTCTAGAAGCTAACTATATTTTGATGTCTCTAAGAGATCTGTGCATCTTATGAGATACTACTGACCCTGAGAACAACATCCTTTTGTATCTTGACAGGTGAGACAGAGTTAATAAATATTTATTAAGAGCCTACTATTAGGACAAGTTCTGGAGATACAAAGAAAGATAAAAGACAGACCCTCCTCTTGAAGAACATAAAGTAAGTTCTCAATAAATGTTTGATGAATTAAAATTGTTGAATTCCAATTATGACCAGACTTTGGAGAACTAATTCAGTGATGTAAGACTCCAAGAATCATGGTAGCATCTTCAGTTACTGTTCTCTTGTCAGGATGGACTTGGTAATACCTCCTAAAATTGTTCACATCAATAATACCTGTTTAATCAAAAATAGCTTCATAGCAGAAGCAGGGGTATGGAAGTCTTATTAAATTTTTGGATAGATAAATAAGGTCATGATTATTCACTTTAAAAATAACTCACTACAAATTTCTTTTTTTCGTGTTGGTCTTGTAATAGTATTTTATTTTTGCCCTCGTTACATGTCAAAAAAATGTTATAGAATTCATTTTTCAAAGATTTTGAGTTCCAAATTTTTTTCCCTTCCTCACCTCCCCTCTTCTGAAAATGGTGGGTAGTTTGATATAGTTTATATATGTATATCATGTAAAAATATTTCCATATTAATCAAGTTGTAAAAGAAGAAACAGGTCAAAAGAAAAAATAAGAAAGAATAAAGTGAAAAAATATGCTTCAATCTGTATTCAGTCCAGATATTTATCTGGATGTAGACAGCATTTTCCTACTTGAGTCCTTTGTACTTATCCTGGATCACTGTGTTACTGAGAAGGGGTGAGTCATTCATAGTTGACCATCCCACACACTGCTGCTGATACTGTATACAATGTTTTCCTGTTTCTGCTGATTTCATTTTGCATCAGTTCATATGGGTTTTCTGAAATCTGCCTTTTCATCACTTCTTATTGCACAACAGTATTCCAGTACATTCATATACCAATGGTCTGTCATTCCCCAAATAATGTATATCCCCTCAAATCCAATACTTTGCCACCATGAAAAGGACTGGTATCAATATTTTTGCACATGTAAGTCCTTATTCCTTATGTTTCTTTTAAATAACTACTACGTTAGCGATTATATTTACAACTTTTTGATTCGGTGCCACAATTATTTTATAAAAGCTAAATTCTTGACATATTTACAAACTTCCATAACTCCCCTTCAAATAATTATAGATAGAAATTATTTTAATTTAGCAAAGGACTCATTCATAGTAAAAATATTTATGTGACATCTGTGTGCCCCACACTTGACACTTGTAACACTGCAGTAATGGCATTCAGCATAAAATCATCTCATGCATTGCCTTCCTAAAACTTACATAAAGGCAACATGTCCCTATATTAATTATCCAGCAAAGGGATACAATATGCCGCCTTACCAAATGGTATACTCCTTCAGGCATCATACTGATAGCCACCTCTGTTTATCTTTACAAGGATCAGCCTCCCTAATTGCTAATGTATAATGGCCACAAAGGGTACTTGATATGAAAATGCCTCGGCATTCATCTACACAAAATAGCCCAAATCTACTCTGGCTAGGTTCAGCGTTATCTACGGGATGGAGTGACATAATACTTAAAACATATATCCCCAGACATTTGTATATGTGTTTGTATATATGTATGTTTACATACATACACACATGTACACACAAACACTTATGAGATTTAGAGCTCTAAAGTCAACACTCCTCTGTTGGGTGATTTCAAATACTCAACATACTATTTTCATATAGTTTATTGAACATAGTAAAAATGGAATAAGAACTACCACACAGAGCATAGGCCTCCAGTTGTCTCCCTAAATCTCTTCCTCTCAATTCTTCCAGGATAGCAAGATTTTATCTTAAATCAAGTTATGGAAAGAGAATGAGAGAAAAAAAGACAATTATATGTGTAGGTCACATACTCTTACTCTCACTATCACTCTTGCATGTAAAAACAAGGGAAGAGTAATGAGAAAACCAGTTTCCATCACCCACACCTGTCTCCTCTGCCCCCTCCTCCCTGACACACACTCCAGCTCACCAGGCTTCCAAGAGTCAGTGGCAGACTCAGTATTTAGTATTAATCTGGATTTCCCGCTCTCTTCCACCCCCATGGAAGTCTCTAGAAGCTTCTATTGGCCACTTAAGTCTCTAGCTGCCGCCTCCATGGCAACCGATGTTGCTGTGGCCCAAATCACTGCTCTCACCTTACAGGCATTTATAATCTCAGTACCAAAGTGAACTGCTACTTGCTTACACGTCTGGCTTCAGCAACAGCCACCAAATATGACAAACCTAAGATAAAGTCTGAAACTCCGGGGCAACGGGCAGAAGAAGTAGATCATACTAGATCCAGCACACAGATTGGTGCCCCCTTCATTCCCTCCTGAGCATCTTCTTGCCCCAGAGCACAAGAGTGCCCAAAGCAGCAGCATTTCCCTAGGCTTCAGAAATGCTGTCTCTCTGTAGGAATTTCATGAGCCTCAGTTCCCCTGCAGAGATGAGAGAGCACCACAAAGATGGTAGCTACCTCTAAAATTAACACCAAACAAATAGTACTGATCAGGTTTAGTCTCTGGTTAAGACAGTGAAAGCAATCAGGCCCTGCTTTCCGCAGCTTCTGACCACTCTCAGGACTTCTTTCACACTGCCCAGAGCCCTTTCTTAATGTCTTCCTCGCTCACAGAGGGAGCTCTCAGAAATCCAGTCTCACTGATCCAGCTCTCAGAAACCATTCTAATATCAGTATTATATAATATAACATATTATATAATATCTAATATCATACTTCAGTGTAAATGAAAGTAGAAGTCTGTGCTCCCTTATCCCTAAGGAATTTTTGCTTCCTAAACCTTACCTCTCATTTCAGAATAAAAAGAAGCAAGCAGAGGGGTATTGGGGGTGGGGAAGATGACTGATGTCTCTCCCAGAACCCCCGAAATCACCTCTTCTCTTGTTTAATCAAAGCATTACACCAGACACTTGAAATAACGTCTCTCCCCATTTCTCATGCAGAGGGCCACCTCTTTCTGGATACGTTATATAAGTTAGAATACAAGGCAAACGGTCCCCCTATGCCTTGAATGACCCCACTGTCTATCAAATCCACAACCCTCTATTCATAGCTTACATGCTTCCAGATAACAAAAGCATAATTTGAAAGCATTATTTTCTCTTTCTGTGCAAACACAGAAACAGTAAATACTCAACTCGCCGAGGTTTCTCATTCACATAAACCCAGTAGAATTTCCTGGGGGCCCTGAACCTCATGGCATCAGAGCAAACTCCATTTTGCTCTGAGAAAACAGGACTGAGAACGTGCCACTAGATACATAAGTGCTCTAGCTGATGCTGAAGGGACAGAGATAGTGAATGGCTGAACAGTCTAGCTCCAGATGGTAAAATGGGGAGCTACCTGTCATGATTTGTAACCATGAAAACGGGAAATGGTGTGCTCTATCTTGTAGAAAACAAAGCAAATACAGGGAGCATCATGACATCTCTTGGATACTCTCCAGAATATTCTGTAGACAGAACATTCGCAATTCTAAAGTACAACAATTAGTTCAGAGCTATTTCTGACATATTTGATTCCAGTTTCATCAATATCCAAACTAGGCAAACAATTCTAGAATGAAGAAATCTGTGCTTTCTCTAAGCAAAGAAAAGTTGGTATGTTCTACTTTTTAGACACAACTTCGTGATGTCCCCACTAATTCTTTCCTCCAGGGCCTCCTTTTGAGGAGGATCCTAGGTTTTTTGAATGCTATGCAAAGTCAGGTGGTACAGTAGAGTCAGGAAGACCTGATTTCAAACCCAGCCTCAGACACTTATTAGCTGTGTGACCCTGGGCAAGTCACTTAACCTCTGTTTATCTTAATTTATTAGAAAAAGAAACAGAAAACCACTCCTGTATCTTTGCCAAGAAATCCCCATGATTTGGGGGCATGCTTTGGTCCACGAGGCCACACAGAGTCAGATGCAACTGAGTGACTGACCAACAACAAACACCAAGCTGGGAAGACCTGGAACGGGGCGTCCTAGGACCACTCTAGTTACATTTGTGGAGACTCCCTACCAGAGGGTTTGTCCACAGCAACTTCTCAAAATTCCTGCTGAGATGAAGAAAAATGACAATCTTTGATAGTTGATAGAGGAATCAACCAGGAGTAATCATGGCTTTTGGATGTACTGAAACTCATCACGGGGAACATAGAGTCAGAATCAAATAGTCTGTTCATAGACTCAGAGTCTAAGTAGGGAACTAAGAGATCTCAGTAGCCATCTAGTCTATTTTTTTCTCATGATGGAAATTACCATTAAAAAAATTTTTTTTTCCTTTTTGGAGAGGGGAAGGCAGGGCAATTCAGATTAAGTAACTTGTGTTGTGTCTGAGGCCTAATTTGAACTCAGGTCCTCCTGACTCCAGGGCCGGTGCTCTATTCACTGAGCCACCTAGCCACCCCTAAAATATTTATTTGGAAAAATAAAGATGTCTACTTACTATGACACACAGGTGCAGTTGTTAAGTATGCTCAAAGGGAAATGCCACAAGTGATCCGTTAACAGCTGAGCTTTCTTTTTACTGCACAAAGATGCATACAAACTGTGCTACTTTGCATTTCCTTTCCAGTAACAAATGCTAACATGTGAGATCTACTTGTTTTGTCCTCTTCAATGCAAGAGAATTGGCCTGGCTTTTTTCAGGCCATCATTAAACTATACAGAACAGTCACATAGATTGTCAAATAAATGATCCTGACACCTTCAAAATGCTAGAATCAATCTGAGACGTTCCAAAGTTGATTAACTGACCAGGCTCTCCGGGGCACTTGTATTTTTCCCCTTATGATACACAGAATAAATCTGTTTAGGTAAGGTCATTGTCATATTTCAATACTGTTAATGTTCACTAAAAATGGCTAATATCTAGAGCCAGGAAGAAAAATTCACAAATCCATGAATCACTGTTCAGTTTACATTTTTATTGTAAAGGCTAAATAATCTGACTCTTGATTCCATGTATCAGAGATGATTTATTCACTCAATAAATATTTTAAAGCATCTTGTACTAGGTATTAGGAGGGGAAGGTGGGAAGGCAGCTAAGTGGGACAGTGAATAGAGCACCAGCCCTGGAGTCAGGAGGACCTGAGTTCAAATCAGGCCTCAGACACTTAACACAAAACTACCTGTGTGACCTTGGGCAAGTCACTTAACCCAAATTGTCCTACCTTCCCCCCTCCAAAAAGCCAAAAAAAAAAACCAGAGGGGAAGATATATAAGACATAGCTCCTTCCTTCATATAGCTTATATTCTGGTGACAGTATTCATTCACTAAGCTGAGCTCTCTACTGTCAAATGTGAGACACTAAAATTCAAACATATTATTTACTCTAGGGAAACACGTTTAATGAAGGCGAATCATTCTAATTAGAAAAAAGGACCATCTTGATAACAAAAGTATAAAAGAACTTCTCATAAGGCCATTCCTCAGTGTTTTTCCCATACCTCAGCTGTTAAGTGGCATAGCATTAATATGAAGAAAATAGTCTTAGAAAAAGTATTAATTGCATTATAGTTACTAGTTCCTACCTTTGCTGGATAGTAGTGAAAGCCATTAATAGTCAAATCTTGAAACATTGCTATGGGAGTAACAGCAAGATTGATAAATTTGAAGCTTAGATTTGTACACTAAAGAAATTCATTCTCCCTAGGATAGAAAGAGAAGGGAGTATCTCTTCTCCCCTTTCAGGTTTTCCACATAGTTTCTATGAGAAAATTAGTAAGAAAGTCATAGATTTGATGTGATTATATTTCATATTCAAAAACTTATAACTACTTGGGGAAAAGAAAGACTATGGAAATTGGACCCATTGATGAGACCTCATCACTACCAAGATGAAAACTAATGTGTCAAGAAAAGTGACCTTATCAATAGCTCATTTTATAGTATTCTTTTATTGAACTATAATATAATATGTAGAGAACTTTATTTTCCCAAGATTGGAGTTTTCTTTTGGAATAGGTGAGACCCATGGGGAGTAGAAGGCATAAGATGAGGAAAAAGGTAAGAAGCAAAACAGAAATAAGCTAACGGAACAACCCAAAAGAATTAAGCTGAAAGAGAAACGGAGCTTACATCAAAGCGTGGCCAGTTTCTGAGATACAATCCAACCTATCCATCAGCTTATAGAACTAAAAGTAAGTGGAACACTATAAGAAACACCCATCCAGGTAGCAATAGTTGTTGAGGTTTAAATTTGTGCTTTCTGCTAAATCTAATCAAAAGCAAATAGCCACAATCACAGAGTCCTAATGCCAAACTCTGGGGTCGCCTATGTTAAAAGGAGCTGCCTTTTAATAATCAGGGGAAATGTCCTTGAAAAGGTCTTCCATGGCCTTTAGGATGTTAGCAATTCTTCAGACTCTTCACTTACGCTGATGAGCTTTTTCTAACATTGCTGGAATGCAATTAGCTACCCCCTCACCATGGTCTCCACAGAGAGGACCTCTGATAGGGAGATAGGAAAACCCCAAATTTCTGCCAGCTTCCTGAACTAACTGACTTGTTCCCTAGTGACTGAGTAGTAAATAAATATGTCACATCACAGCTGCCCCAAACCATCAGCCCATCACATTCTGAACCTCAATTACACTTCAATAAGTGGGTACTATGAGAAAGAGCCTTCTTTGGTTTTAGAGGGGACCCTTTCTAAGTGATGAATTCCAAATCTGAGAGAGCCTTCTCTTTCTCTGTCCCTCCACATGTGAAAAGCTTTTGTGGGAAGGTCGAGTAAGCACCACTTTTCCAAGACACTGTGAAACGTTCTTCATGTCTTGTCAGTTTGTAATGCTTCCCCCTGGCATACATCAGGCAAGCTGAGGCCAAGTAAGATATATTTCTTCCTTCCTTTATCAAATACTATTAGACTTTTGTAATGGACAACTGGTGAGCTGCAAAGATAAATATGATTTACTCCCTGCCCTCAAAGAACTTACAAGTGAGTAGAGAAGAACTAGGTACAGTGAGTGGGAGTGGTGATTGGCATATAGTAAGTGGTAGCAAGAAATGTCATCTGAGAAGGAAATATTCTTTTCCTGCTGAAGTCGAATTTGCTCCAATGGGTAATAGAGGATGACTCCAAGGGCTTAGAAGAAGAGCTGACCCTATTCTTCCTTTTTTTTCTGGTTGGATAGAGAAAAATGGTCTACGCTTCTATAATCCCCAGGGATTTGGGGAATGGTACTCCAATGATACCATCAATATACTGTCTCAACTAAGCCATGGCCCCTCAAGGCACTGACCATTCATTCCATAAATATTCATTAAGCACCTACTGGTATCAGGGCAGTATACTGCATTGCAGGGGATTTCTCCCCTAAAGGATACCACAGTCTAATAAGAGATGTTATAGCATATCAAAAAGAACTATAACACTAATCAGAGCATGACAAATACAAAATGAAACTTTAAACTGCTATTTTCTCAGAAGAGGAAGAAATCAATTCTATCTAGAGCACACCAGGGTTTTAATCGAGAAGCCCCTACTATGCTCCGTGGCATTTGAATGAGACCTTGAAGGTTGAGTAGGGAATACTCCAGTTATAGGTTACAATATGAGTACATGAGGGAGAACATAAGAAAAGACTGGAAAGCCTAGAGTCAGACAGTATAGGGCCTGAAATATCAGAATAAGGAAAAGGCTTTGAATAGTCATTAAAGATTAATAAGAAATTCGACTCCTGAAAAAGACCAACCTTTAATGAAACTGAAAGGAGCAAAGTCTTCCTTTGGCACCGTGTGGCCTAATTTGGGGTATTTTCTCCCTCTTTGAACAATTCCCATGTCTTCCCTACCTAATTAACACAATGCTTTTTACAGACAGCAACCAATGTTTTGAGTCATTCCCCCCCTCCCTCTCTCTCTGTGTCTCTCTGTCTCTGTCTCTGTCTCTCTCTCTGTCTCTCTCTCTCTCTCTGTGTCTCTTCGTCTCTGTCTCTGAGTCTCTGATTCTCTCTCTCTCTCTCTCTCTCTCTCTCTCTCTGTCTCTGTCTCCTTTCCTCCTCCTCTTCCTTTCCCTTAATTAACACATAAATAAATTGAAGTAGGACCAAAGTTATATGAGGATTGTGAAGAGGAAGAGAGCATATCTCATTGAGGGGATCAGGGAAGGCTTCATGAAGGAAGTGGCATTTCCAGGCAACACACAAAGTCAGGGAGGCAGAAAATACATAACATAATTACAGAAAAGCGAATAGTTTAATGTGGTTACATTGCAGTATACATGTAAGGGGCAGTATGGATGATAGGATGGGGCTATTATGAAGAGGATTTCAAATGTTACACTAAAGAATACGGAATTTATCCTATGGATAATAAAGAAGCATAAAGAAATAAAGAAATGGAATGACGAAGGCTATACAATTGCTTTTATTGAGTTGGTTGGTACAATCTATTAGCTATTGTTGCTTATTGCGTGTTCACAATGGGCAAGAACACAAGAGTAGGCCTGGCAGGATGTCTTCTGGGGGAAAATAGAAACTACCTTTGCCTTGAGCAGAGAACAGACAAATAAAAATAAGAAAACATGCCACAGGAACGTGTACAAAACTAAATATTTCCACAAACAAGTTCTGGTGGATATGAAGGGTAACTGATCAATAGGAAGCCCCGTGAGGACTGATTAGGCAATACTCTTGAGCCAAAGTATTCTGTGCATACTTCTGGCATTTAACATGAGCTCAAGCACAAAGCCGAAGAATGAATGCATGCATGCATGAATGAATGGAAAACATTCATGATGAAGGAGGACATTTGCTTAAAGGGTAAATGAACATGGACTAGTGTGGTATAGTAGAAGGAATGCTGGCCTGTGAGTCAGAATCAGCCCTGACAGTAACTTATTTTATGATCTTGGATAAGTCTCTTCCCTTTTCTAGACCTCCATTGACCAATCTATAAAATGACCTGGATGGCCCTTAAAGTGTCCTCTTCAGCTCTGAGAGTTCTGTGATTCCATAAGATGGGCCCTAAGAGGTGAGTTTCTGACAGATACAGGTTTATTAAGGCCCCTGAGACTCAGTCACATGACTCCAGGGTTGATGAGAAAATGGAAGCATGAAAATTGAGGTTGCCTGGGGAAGGGCTGAACCCAGAAATTAAAGGAGCTTCTTGAAACAAGGCTATCTGAGAACTGCACACATCTCTGTTCCATTATCTGGCCTCTTCCTTGGTGTTAATACAATTCTGCAACATAATACTCTGTTATGGAGATTGATGGGCATGCTTCATGCTCATTCTTTTTTAAAGCTAGGAAGCCTTTCTTTTCCCCATCAAGGAAAAGATGATAGCAGACATCCTAGCAGAAATGCCATTGCATTCTTTAAAATGTCATTAAGCTGCCACCCAAATTAAACTATTGACCAAATTAATCTATTGACCACACAAGACAAGGGCTGATCCTCTTGCATTGAGGGCTGAAATGACACCCTGAAGAAGTATCTACATTCATTCTCTATTAAGTGACACTCAGACTGTAAAGTGCCCCACACATGGGCCCTGTTACTGGGGATGTGCCTGGGAGGCACCAAGCAACAAGAGCTTGAGACTCAGGAAACTGGGCTTAAGTCCCAGCACTCCCCTCAATTAACTACAGAATGTCACAGAAAGCTTGGCTTTAGAGCAGGGAGGGATCTCATGTCTCAGCTAGTTCAACCTTATCTCTCCCCATTTTACAGATGAAGAAATTAAGTCCCCAAAAGGTAAAAAGACTTGCCCAAAGTTGTAGGCTCACAGGACCATGGAATTATCATAGGACCATGGAATTCAAGCACAGCCAGAAGTCAGGCAGGCAGGAAGAAAGGCAGTCAACACGCATTTGTTTACAACTCTACAAGTCTCAGAATGAAAGGAGATATCTACATTCAGAGAAACTCAAGTGATTCTGGAACTGAATCTTGTAAACTAAAAGTAAATAAAGAAGTCAATAAAAAAAATTTTTAAGTTATTATGTGTCACAAACTGTGCTAAGCAATGGAGGATCCTTTTTAAAAATGACCATGATACCTAGCATTTTTACAGTGCTTTAAAGCAGTGGTATAAAAATTAAATAGAAATGGATTCCTGTTGGGAGCATATTGACTTAGAAAACCACAAATTAACATCATCTCTGTTGTACTATATTTTTATTTATTTTATTAAACACTTTTCAATCACATTTTAATCTGATTCTGGTAGTTTTGCACAACTGTCTGCTTTAAAGCTTGCAAAACACCTTAGAGACATTTATCTCATGTGGATATCACAACGTCTCTGAGGAAGGTACTATTATTACATTCCCATTTTAAAGATGAGGAAACTGAGGTTTGAGGGAGTTGAAATGACTTGGCTAGGATGATGCAGTTAGTAAGATAGAATTTTAACTCATGTTCAAGACTCCATACGCTCCTGGCTGCAAAGACAAAAGCAGCCCCTGCCTTTAATAAGCTCATATTTTCATGGTAGAGACAGGATATAAATAACCAGGGAAATATAAAATATAGGCAGAGTATACAGGAGGTAATCTCAGAAGGGAAAGCACTTCTAGCTCAGAGACTGGGGAAAAAACTTCAGCAAAAATGTAGTATTTGAGTTAAGTCTAGAAGAAAGCCAGGAAAACTAAACAGCAGACATAAAGAGGGGAAGTATCTGGGTGTTGGGATATGACAGCACAAAGTATGGAGAGGAGTGATAAATAGTTTGCAACAAAAAAGCAGGTAGGGCAGAATGCCTAATCATTGAATGTTTGATGGGGACTAAAATTCAAAACTACGGGGAAAGAAAGTTGCTCAGTCATTTTAGTCATATCTGATGCTTCATGACCCAGTTTGGGGTTTCTTGGCAAAGATAGCGGAGTGGTTTGCCATTTTCTTCTCCAGCTCATTTTACAGAGGAAGAAACTGATGCAAACAGGATTAAGTGACTTGCCCAGGGCTAAATACCTAATAACTGTTTGAGGCCTGATTGGAACTCTGGAAGATGAGTCTTTCTGACTTCGGGGCCAGTGCTACGGTGCCACGTAGTCACTGTGAAGGAAGGTAGGGGCCACTTTGTAAAGACTTTGAAATGGCAAGCATAGGTCTTCATATCTGATCTCAGAAGTAATAAGGAGCCACTAGAGTTTACAGGGCAGAGAAAGGGAGGTAACATAGTCAGACCTGTGATTTAAAAGGCTCTAGCCCATCGAAGAAGCGAGGAGGGCCTGAACTAGGTTTTCTGAATAGAGAAAAAGGGGCACATATGAGAGATGTTTTGAAATAAGAAATGATAGGCTTTGACAACAGATTAGGTACACAGGTAAGAATAAAGACCTCAGGATGAACTGAGGTTGCAATTCTGGATACCTGGGAGGAAAGTTCTGTCTTCAACTGTAATAGGAAGACTTTTGAAAGCCAAGATGGTAGAGTAAACATTAAATTGCTATAGCTCAGGGCGGCTAGGTGGCGCAGTGAATAGAGCACCGGCCCTGGAGTCAGGAGGACCTGAGTTCAAATCCGGCCTCAGACACTTAACACACACACACACACACACACACACACACACACACACACACACAAACTAGCCGTGTGACCTTGGGCAAGTCACTTAACCCCAACTGCCCTCCAAAAAGCAAAAAGGAAAAAAAAATTTAAAAATTGCTATAGCTCTCCCATATTCTCCTCCCAACAACTATAAAATGGCACCTCAGAACAAATCCTAGAATAGCAGAGTCAGTGGAAAAATAGGATGGAATGGTCTTTTAGCGTATAAGACTTGGAGGTTTGATAAAGAAAGGTCGGTTACATTCATGTAAAAGAGGAGTATATTCCAGGATAAGAAGCATCACAGTAAGCTCCCCCTCAGCGAACAGGTCAAAGATCCTGACCTCCAGTGTGGTACAGCAGGCAAACGTTAACACCAGGACCCAACACATGCCTTAGCATAGCCAGGGAAGCCAACACACTCTAGTTCCAAGAACCACTATTTGCTTCAGCATAACCCCAGGAAGACATCTTAGACAATCTTCAGCAGCCAGACCTTCATGCACTTCATTGTAGCCAGGGAGAAATGCAGAAACATCCCATCAGGCCTCAGTACATGCCAGACACTACCACTAGGACTCCAGCTCAGCACCAGATAAGCTGCCAGACCGGTCACTCCCCAACCCTACCCTCTCAAAACAGAACCAGACATGAGGACTCTCTGTGGGCCTTAGGGCAATATCAGCACAGCACCAGTTAAACAGCCAAGGCCTACAGTCCCTGGCACAAGAAGCCTGAGGCAGTGCCCCTTCCACCTGGGGAGCAAAAAAAAAAAAATACAAGCACAAAGCAACAAAAAAAGAAATCTGACCAAATAAAGTTATTATGGTGAGAGGGAAGACCAGGACACAAACTCAGAAGAGGACAACAATGTCAAAACACCTATGGGCAAAGCCCCAAAGAAAAATAGGAAGTGGTCTTAAGCCCAGAAAGAACTCTTGGAAGAGCTCAAAAAAGATCTTTAAAATCATACTAGTGAAGTAGAAGAAAAAATTGGAGAAGAAATTATAGTAATGAACAAGAATTATAAAAAAAAAATGTCAACAGTTTGGAAAATTGTGTAAAAAAATAGAATCGGTAAAATGGAAAAGGAAATACAAAAATCCACTGAAGGAAAACAACCCTTTAAAGAATACAATTAGCCAACTTGGAAAAAAAAGAATGAAAGTTAACTGAGGAAAATAACACTTCAAAAGGAAGAGATGGGCAAGAGGGAGCTAATAGCACTATGAGACATCAAGAATCAACCAAATGATATGAAAAGAATGAAAAAAAATGGAAGAAAATGTAAAATGCCTCATTGGAAAAAATAACTGACCTAGAAAGTAGATTCAGGATAGACAATGTCAGAATCAGTGGATTATCTGAAAGTCATAATCAAAAAAAGGACCTGGACATCATCCTTTTATGACACAAACATGGAGTAGACACCTAAACCAGGGAGAACTAAAACAAAGAAAAGAAAATTATAGACCAATTTCCTTAATGATTATTGATGAAAAAAATTTGACAAAATACTAGCAAGGCAATTGCAGCAATATATCACAAGGATTATACAATATGATCAGGTGGGATTTATACTAGGAATTGAAGAAATTAGAATATGCAATAAAAGAAAAAAACTATCACTCCTTGCAGATGACATGATAGTATACTTAAAGAACCCTAACCAATCAACTAAAAAATTACTTGAAATAATTAACAACTTTGTGAAAGATGCAGAATGTAAGATAAGCCCACATAAATCATCAGCATTTCTTTATAAGAACAATAAAGCCCACATGCAAGAGAGAGAAAGGGAAATTCCATTTAAAATAGCCATAAACAACATAAAATACTTAGGAGCCTACCTGCCAATACAAAGCCAGCAACTATATGAATACAATTACAAAAAAAAAACACTTTTCACACAAATAAAATCTATCTAAACCACTGGGAAAATATCAATTGCTCATGGGTAGTGCAAGCCAATATAATGAATATGACAATTCTGTCAAAATTTACTTATTTAATACCATATCAATCAGACTATAAAAGATTATTTTATAGAGATAGAAAAAATAACTAAAAAATCATCTGGAAGAACAAAAGGTCAAGAATATCAAAGGAGTTACTGGGGGAAATTCAAAGGAAAAAAAATTAATGGAAAAAATGTAAAAATGCCTAGCAATACCAGATTTCAAAGTATATGTCAGAGGGGAAGAATTCATGGTCAAACAAGAGAGAGAGAGGGCATTAAAATGGAAAATGGACAATTTTGATTATGTTAAATTAAAAGATTTTTGTACAAACAAAACCAATTCAACCAAGATTAGAAGGAAAAAAGAAAGCTGGAAAACAATCTTTACAGCAAGTATCTCTGATAAAGGCCTCATTTCTCAAATATATAGAGATCTGATTCTAATTTACAAGATTATAAGCCATTCTCCATCTGATAAATGGACAAAGGCATTGAACAGGCAGTTTTTAGATAAAGAAATCAAAGATCTATAAACATATAAAGAAGTGCTCTAAATTTATTTTGATTTGAGACATGCAAATTGAAACAACTCTGAAATACTGCCTCACACCTATCCAGATCAGCTAATATGATGAAGAAAGAAAACAATAAATGTTGGAGAGGATGTAGGAAAATTGGGACACTGATGCATTGTTGGTGGAGCTGTGAACTGAAAACAGTTTGGAATCACAGTCAAAGAACAACCAAACAGCACATATTCTCTGGTCCAGCAACACCACTACTCGGTCTATATCCTAAAGAGATCATAGAAAAGGGAAAAGGACCTACCTGTGCAAAAACATTTATAGCAGCCCTTATTGTGGTGGCAAAATACTGGGAATTAAAGGGATATGCATCAATTGGAGGATGGCTTAATAAGTTGGGTTAGGTATACGAATGTAATGGAATACTATTGTGCAATAAGAAGTGATGCACAGGCAGACTTCAGAAAAATCTGGAAAGACTTATATGAACTGATGCAAGTGAAGTGAGCAGAACCAAGAAAACATTGTACACAGGATCATCAACATTGTATGATGATCAACAATGAATGACTCAACTCTTCTCAACCCAATGATCCAAGACAAGCACAAAGGACCCCCACATATAAAGCACTGATACATATGGGGCAGCTAGTGGCTCAGTGAATAGAGCACCAACCCTGGAGTCAGAAGGACCTGAATTCAAAGCCAGCCTCAGACACCTAACACTTACTAGCTGTGTGACCTTGGGCAAGTCACTTAACCCCAACTGTCCTGCCTTCTCCCTCCAAAAAGAAAAAAACAAAAGAAGAACTGATGGATTCTGAATATAGATAAAAGCATATTTTTTCACTTACTTTATTCTTTCTCACATTGATCTGTTTCTTCTTTCATAACTGTGGCTATTATGGTAATATTTTTACATGATAACATATGTATAAACTATATCAAATTGCCTACCATTTTTAGAAGAAGGGAGGGAGAAAAATTTGGAACTCAAAAAATTGTAAATAAGAATGCTAAGAAGTTTCTTAATATGTAACCGGAGGAAAAATAAAATGCTACTAAACCTAAAAAACAGTAATAGGAAGTTTACAAGAGGGAAGGGAGGGTCTTGAGGTAAAGATAAGAGTTCTGTTTTAGACTTGCTGGTTTGAGATGTTTTGGTGACATCTGCTTTTAAATGTCCAAAAAGCAGTTGTGAGGAGGATTATAGCACAGGAGAGAGAGACTAGAGCTGAATATAGATATCCAGGAATCATCCATTTAATTGAACCTACAGGAGCTGATGATACCACCAAGCATGAATGAAGAGAGAAAAGACTTGACAGAGACACAAGGGCACCCACTGTTAGTGGCCATGACCATGAAGAACCATCAAGAACTTTGTGGATCATTTAATTCAACCCTTTAGTTTTACAGATAAAAACCCTGAGGTCCATTGAAGGAAGTGACTCGTCCAAGGAAGCACTGGGAGGGATGCAAACCCAGGTCCTCCTACTCATACGCTCCAATCTTTACTCTATCTGCCTCTCCCAGCTCTGCACTTCAGATAGCTCTCACACTGTATGATTTTGAGCAAAACCTCTGGGTCTCAGCTTCCTCAGCTATAAAATCATGGAACTGGCTCTAATGATCTCGAGAGGCCCTGCTTCCTCTAGCATCCCAGAAATGCTAGACTTAGTGACTTTTGTTTTCACAATATAGGTGCAGAAAAACCCCGAGAAAGGGGGTTTTAGAAACTAAGCCTACTACAAAGGTCAGAAAACCCCCATTTTTATTTGCCCAGGCTGGTCCCCAACTCCTTTCTCATCTCCACTTACTTAAATTCTTCTCTTCTTCCACCACCTCAGGTACCACTTCCAATCTGAGGCCCCCATCCACCTTTCTTCAAATGTCTCTACACTAAGGAGCCAAGGTGGAAAGAGAGCCTGGGTTCAAATCCTGATGCCTACATGACTTTGGACAAATCATTTCATTTCTTTGGGTCTCAGATTCCTTAACCATAAAAGGGGAAGTGCCGGCGAGGGGAGGTGTTGTCCTCTGAGTTAGCTTCTAGTTCTCAATCTGTGATTCCTTTGTCTGCATCTCACCTTCATTCTATTCCATTCTACGCTGCATCACGTTGATTTGTGCACACAACATTATCTCCCTAGGTCTACTAATTTGTAAACTCCTATATGACCGTGACTGTCACTTTTTTACCAGCAACAAGCATAGAGAACTTGCCTCACTCACCTTATATTTATTTTCTTGTATTTGTTGGTTGTATATACTTGTGTCTGTGTGTCTGTGTGCGCGCGCATGTTTGTCTCTCAACAAGGCATAAGCTTCCAGGAGATGGGAGATGGAGAACAAAGAAAAGGCTGGCTTGACTGGTTTGTGGAGTATTGAAAGTGGGCTAACGTCCAGTGAGGCTGGAAAAAATACTGAGACCAGGTCATGAGGGACACTAAAAGTTAGAAAGATACTATATTTCATTCCGGAGACAAAAGAAAGTCACTGAAGGTGACTGACATGGTCATATCTGTGTTTAAGTTGTATGTGGGTTGTGTTGGTTGTATGTAGAATGGACTGAAGGGGGGCAGAGATTTGAGGCAGGGAGACCAGTTGGGAGACTTGAAATAATCTAAGCTATAAGGATATAAGGAATGGGGGTCACAAGAGATGGAAACCAACAAAAAAGTAGCTACACTGAGGTAGGCATTGGCGACAGAGATGGAGACAAAAGAATGAATTCCAGGCATGTGGTCCAGTCAGTGCAAAGGCACAGAGAAATCAGCGGTGAACAACGGCTGCCCCCCTTGGCTGGAATGAACTCCCTCCTAGCCTCAGCCTCACGGAATCTCCCTCTTCCTCTAAGGCTCAGCTTAAGCATCCCCTTCTACATGAAGCCTTCTCTGATCAATCCCCCTTCCATTCAACCACTGGCGACCTCCTTCCCAGACTATCTGGTATTGAACTGCTCCATCTTTATTTGTGTTTATTCACTGTGTTGGATGGTTGTATAAATAGGTACTTGTGGCTCCCATTAGAAAGGGGAGATAGATTGTTTCATTCTCGGTACTTGTATCTCCTGCCCCTAGCATAGGGCCTGGTATTTGGTGTTTAATAAATGCTTGAATAAATGAGTCTCGATTGATATATTCAAGGACCCGCAAATATTTGTAAGACTGATCCGAATTGCTTCTCGTCTCAGCTCTGCTACCGTATAACCCTCTCTCCACCATTTTCCAGCAGCAGGGAAAATCTCTAAGTTAATATTTGCTAAAGCATCAGCCCCACAAATTGACGGGGGGCAGGAAGAAGACTGGGCTGCTGCTGAATCAAACACGATTTGTGTAATGTAGCCTGAGCCAGATAAGTCCTTGTGAGCCTAACATAAGCCAGCAAACATTTATAAAGAACACATCTTATGTTCACCACTGTTGGTGGGGCAGAGGAGACAGAGATGCGAGAATCATGATCTTTGACCAAAAGCAGCTTGTGATCTAGATGGAGGTAGGAGACTAACATCTAGGATGACAGCTAAAAAAATAATCAAACACAGGAACTCATTATGTACTAGGAGCATTAATTTTTCCAAGAGTAAACAACTGACCAGAATCAGAAGAACTCTGCAGAAGGTGGCTCTGAGAGAGTTCACTAAGCGCCCTAAAGTTCCCTGACAGACTTAGGTAACTGAATTCTAGACATCTGGTCAAAATTTTGCAGAATATTCTTTTCTTCCAAATCACAGACATGCCACTATGATGCACCCTGAGGAGGGGAACGGGCCTTAATACCGGTTTGCTTCTAAACACAGGTACCTTTTTGCTTTCCCATGAAGATATCCAATACGGGATAGTAGAAAGTGCTAAACTGGGAAGGAGGATCTGACGCAAACATAGGTAAGTTTCTTACTCCCAAAGTCTCAGTTTCCTCATCTGTAATGTAGAAATGATAATACTTGTTCTACTTTCCTTACAGGATTATTTTGAGGAAACTTAAGGTACTTAAAAATGATTCGTATCCTCCATATAAACCTCATAAAAGCATACATTACATTAAGCAGATTTTGCCACGGCCAGCGTTGCAGTAAGACTCACCAATCAACCCTGTTTTCTGCTCCTTTCTGGCTTCTGATTTACATTCCCACATTTCTAGAAGGAAACCTAGCTGAGTGGTAGGACTGAGTCACTGGTTTCTGAACAGAAAAAGTTGACCAGGAGATCCATAATACTTGACCCACCTGCAAGTCCTGGGTCCTGGGAGCTGAGGCACTGATGCTCCTGTTAGGTTGGTTATTGAATGTATCATATATAATTATGATATATACTTATATATAATAACGCCAAAGTCCCAGAAGGATCATTAAGCTGCTCAAGTCCCAAATATGAGACATGTCTGTCAGTAAATAAGCATTTATCAAGTGCCCACTACAAGCCAGACACTATGCCAAGAACTTGGGCTACAAAGAGTGACCAAAAACCAGTCTGTGTTCTCAAGGAGCTCACAGCCAAATGGGGAAGAAAATGTGCAAATTATGTACAAATAATTTGTACATAAATGGAAGGTAATAAATAAGGGGGTGTCAGTAGCATTAAAGAGAAGCACTGCCAGGCCTGAAATCAAGAAAACTTGGGTTCAAATGTGACCTCAGACACTTATTATCTGTGTGACCCTGGGCAAGTCACTTAACCTTTGTTTGCCTTAATCCACTGAAGAAGGAATTGACAAAGCACTCCAATATCTTTGACGAGAAAACCCCAAGGACAGTATTGCCATGCTATGGTTCATGGGGTAGTGAAGAGTCAGAAACTACTGAATGAATAAACAAGAAAGGAGAATTAAAGAGGAACAAAAAAGGCTTCTTGCAGAAAGTAAGATTTTAGTAGAGATCTGAAGGAAGCCAGAGAAGCCAGGAGGCAGACACGACAAGTGAGGGTGTTCCAGGTATGGGGAAGAGCCAATGAAAACGCTTGGAATTAAGAGATAAAGTGTCTTTTGTGAGAAGCAGGAAGGAGGCCAGTATCACTGGACAGCACAATGCATGCTGGGAAGGAAGATATAAAAAGAAAGGAAAAGGAAAAACGGGAGGAGCCCAGTTCATGAAAGTCTTTAAAAGCCAAGGGGGTTTTAGATTTGATTCCAGAAATAATAGGTAGCCACTAGAGTTGACTGAATGGGGGAGTGATGTGGTCAGTTGTACACTTGAAAACTGATTGGAGATCATTTTGACAGCTAAATGAACTGGAGTGGGAAAAGAATTGAGGCAGTGAGGCCAAGCAGGTGGCAATAGTTCAAGAAGCATTTATGAGCACGATCACTTCAGATTGAATGCAATGCAAAAGTGATGGCTTTGAATCCTCATCCAAGCCTTATGTTACTCTCCAGCCAAAATGTGTAGGAAAAAAATCATGCTTAAAATATCACTAAATGACACCCAGCTAAAATGTTAATATTAAAATGCAAAGAAGTAAAAATCCATCTTTACTATCACTGAACTCCAAAGCCCACTGGTAAGGGACTCTTTCCTCATGTATGGAGATCAGTGCATAAGGGGTGTGTGAAGGAAGCCCTTGCATAAGGAAGTGAACAGAAAAGAAGAAATATTCAGTATCTTTGGTTTTTCGAATGTCCTTATGTGGCCTCCAGCTTCTAGCGGAAAAAAAAGCAAAATAGCCACTCTCTTCTGGTCACTGAAGGGAAAGAAAGACTCTGGGAAGAAACCATCATAAGAGAAGATAGCAATCTCCACCATGTACCACAATTTGCTACAATAGAGATCTGGGGAATTTTCTTCTTGGGTGAGATTTAGGACTTCTCCCAGTTGAGCTGAGATATCTTACTCCCAATGGGAAAGCTCCTTCAATCTGTATTGTCCGATATATATTTTCACATGTATACTTTCTCTGACTTCTGTTTTACTACTGATTTTGGAAAATTATTATTTTGCTGTGTGTGTGTTCATTGTGGAATTGGCATTTGTTACAAAAAGGTCAAACCTCGAATATGGAAATTGGGGTCCTCCTTTCCTTATCAACAAATAGGAATCAGGAGTTTAATTTGAACCTGAAAATTCCATCCCCTAGACTAATGATACTTAACGGGAGTAGACAGATATAATTCTAGTCCCATACCCCACCTCTCTAAGGAGAATAGAATGGGTCAGCCTCCACCTTCCACTTTCCCTCTTGGCAGGGATTAAAGTCTCCCTCGGAGATGGGTGGGTGGAGGATATACTAGAGATATACCTATTTGTACCTCCTTGTGAGCCACATCAAGATGGCCTCACTATTTATGCATATTTAGCATAGTGTATCAACAATGCACTACTCACAATGCCTACAGTAACTATAAATATAATGATATGGTTATTAATCACAAAATGTAACAGGCTCTCTACATGGGAAATATAGTTAGAGCATTTATTCAAATACCAGAAAACTGAGTCCCAAAACCAGAAAGTCAAAGCCATCACAGTAGTTATGAAGTTGGCACATATAGTTAATGTAGCAAACAGCCACATTGTCAAGCCTTCAAAACAGGACAGGGTACCTCAGGCAAAGATCCTCCTCTCCTCACTCACAGCAACTGCTCAGCGTCCAGGCAGCCTTGCCCCAGCAGCTCTGGCCCGCCACAGTTCCTGTCCCTGGCAGTCCTCAGGAGGAGTCCTTACCAGAGATTCTGGGTGGCTCAAAAAAAGGAGTTCATGCCACAACCACAGCCACTGACACAGCTTCTAGTCACCACCACACATACTCTAGATTGGCTCTGGCTTTCTCTTGCTCCACCCCTTCCTGCTACATCAGCAAGTTCGGGGGCATGGAAAATCTTCAAATCCCATTACCATTACACACAGACTCAGAAAGACAATCAAAAATTCATATTTTCAGCTTGACTACTACATCTAACATCATTGTGTAGAGAATGGATTTACTTTGGAGTTAAGTGTCAAAATTCAGAGACAGCAAACATTCACCTCTGCAATCATGGTTATGTTACTGCTTGGCTTCATCAGGAATATATGTCTTCAACATGTCTAGAAATGCTAGGCTGCTATTAACCACATCAGAGACAACTCGGGCTTCACCACTCCTGTTCCTCTGCAAGACCTAATGACCTAGAAACCACCAGGCACAATGGTCTTAGAGAAATGAGTATAATGCTATGCACAAGCAGCTTTCCAGAAGGATGCTACTGAGAACAGCTTTTAAGGTTGTGATTACACAGTATAGTGTATCTTGGGGATGATCTTTTGGGCAGCTTTGTTTCATTCATAACTCCCCTCCCAACCTCTCCAACCTTGTGGGTCTATGGGAACCCACCTGCACCATCAATATCCCCCCACCAATGAATAGAGATCAGTTGTAGGAGCCCTGGGATTGGGAGCATCTTCCAAACTATATCTTGCTTCTAGCTGAGTCCTCACAGCCATCATCCACAGAGACAAATCTTGTAGGAAAATGATCAGCCATCCCAATCAACTTTAACTAACTTGGTGAATAAATCAGTCTATCTCAAGCAGCAGGGTACCTTGAGGGGGAAACAGGAAGCAGTGTGGACCAGACAAGTCGATCTACTACCACCTTGACTACTGTCTCTCATCAGACCTTTACAGATACACCCCATTATCCTGAGGTCAAGAGCCTTGGGAAGAGCAGTGGTTCCCAAACCACCAGGCCTGCTTCCTGCCCTGTCCTCACAGCCATCAAATGGCTGAGTTATGAAGATTTGCTTGTAGAAATGAATGTTAAGGATGACAATTCAGGACCAGGTCACTGCGACCAAACATTACAGAAGGGTTCTCCTTAAGGAGCACAAACTCAGTGATCATTGCAGATCATGCAAGGAAGCGACAGAAACTGTACAACATATGCAAATTATAATAATAAGCACCCACAGTATTCTCAGTAAATAAAACAGAATGACTAGAATTATACAGTGAAAGATGGCTATCTTTCTTGGACTGTCAGAAGACAAATCCTCATAATTCAAATAAAGACCTCAAAATATCCTAGATAATTCAACCAGTAAAATCTATTAAAATTGGACCATTATCACAGACTAAATTGCCTAGATATAACATTGATCCATAACAGTTATGTATACTCTCCAAAACGCATGAAACAAACAAACAAAAAATCCTCACGAATGAGTAAGGCCTCACAGAGGAAAGAAAAGTTATGTCTGTTTTCGGAGATGTACTCAGGATGTTTTCAGTGAGCCTACAGAGGGTAAGTTTATATCCTAATACTTTTATTCAACTATATAAAGCAATTATTTTATCCACCTACTCAATAGTCCATAGAACATTCAAATTAAAAATATTAGCCAGATAGCGATTCATCTCAAGAACATTTTTATCAGAATCATATCAGAACCATATCAGAAAAGGTAGGACTCATAGTAATTGTGGTAGTCATAATAGTGACAATGTATTTGCACAGAAATTCAGTTTGCAAAATGCTTTATGTTCTTACTTTATCTTCTAAGCAATCCTATGAGATAGGAGCTATTATTACTATTCTTATTTCATAGCTAGAGAGACTGAAGTACATACAGATTAAATAACTTGCCCTAAGGTGATAGAGCTATTAAATATCTGAGGCTTGATTCAAAAACGAGCCTTCCTTACACTAAATACAATCTTCTATCAGTAACACTATGCAGCTATACATAGTCTGTCTTCACTACGGCAGGCTTCAAACTAATTGAATTTTTCTAGTTCCATATTGATGCCGCTTGGCCAGCAAGAGAATCAAAGCTAATTGTTCAGGAGGTGAAAACTACCACAGGGTTGAAAAAGCTTAATGAAAGCTACTTGAGAGTGATTACGTTTTAGGAGGCTGATGGCCTCCATTAAGTTTTGCCCAATGTGCTCAGAATCCTGGACCTTTTATATATCAGGGAAGTAAGTGAAATATATTATTTATAGAGCATTGGTTCTCAACCTGTGGGTCGTGACCCCTTTGGGGGTTGAATGGGGTTGCCTAAGACCATCAGAAAATACATATTTCTGATGGTCTTAGGAACCGAGACACTGCTCCTCTATCGTCTCCAGGGGGCTCTGTCCACATGCAGATACTCCCATACAAGTATTAAAGGGTCGCAGCATTAGGAAGGTTGAGAACCAGTTATAGGGGAAAGATAAGCATTGGGAAACTAAAGGAAGGCATTAATTGTATAGGGTTGTTAGGCTAACTAAACTACCATTATCTGCTCTTGGTTTGGTAGGTACAATTCAGAGGCCTGAACATCATCACTTCCTCTTTCTTCAGGGTTTACTTAGTATCCTCAGAATTGCCTGAGAAAGCTGGGGGGAGACACAGACCCCAGGGGACGGAGTCCCTTCCCTCTTGGAAATAATAATCCAGGCTACAGAAACTGGATAAACAAACCATCAAGACAGATAGATGAAATTCACTGAAAGCTTGAACTGTTTGTATTTCTAAAACAACTGCTAATTATTAGCTTGCTGAAGGCCTTAATTAAAACCCTGAATAAATGGAACCATGTTTACATTTCACAGGGATGTTTGGTTTCACCACTCCCAGTCTTTTTTAACAGGATATTCTCTGCAAATATTCCCATTAGCAAATCCAGATTAAACCAGGTTTTTCATGGATACATACATAATGAGCTTGGATTTTAAAAGTGTAAATAGAAGCATAATTTATGAATTGGGCTACTTTTTTTTAATTCCCTGCAAGACATATACAGCTAAAGCTTTATAATTCAGACTCAAGGAGACCAATTTGAATTATGAACAGGTAAAAAACTTAAATTGTGTTTTTCAGAGACATGCACTTTTCTTAGAAGCAAAGACCTTGAGAGCTCACAGAATCTTCAGAAGACGTGTAGTACATTTTTCAAAGGAGAAAAGTAAGACCCCCAAAATGCTAAACTGTCTGGTCTACTACCAAATAGTCAAAAATTTCAAGTACCTACAGTACCTTAAACTAATTGCTGGTAAAGTATTCCCTAGGAGGAAAAAAGCTGCCTCCTACAGGAAACTGATTACTCTAATTTATAACAGGCTTTGTGTGTGGTTTCTCTGCTTTCTTTTTATGGGGGGGGGGGGCTTTTCTTTTTGGAAACTTTCCTTTTTCAAATTCTCTCTATATGAAAAGAAAAATATTTGGAGAATGTACTTTGAGATCACAGGATGCTACACAATTGAAAGTAATTTTGAATTTCTCAAGATTGCAATGAATATGAAAAAGAAAAATACTATATTTTCAAGATTACAATATTTATTTAATAGGTTTTATGCAACATTTATTTAGCATTTTCATCTAATGTTTTCTTAAGATACAAGATATTAAGCAAGGAGATCATAGATCCCAAAATGTCAGCATTAGAAGGGACTTCAGAGACCATTTAGTCTTGTCTGTATTTGTACAGGAAGCTACTCTACATCCCCAACGTGGGAATATCCAGGCTTTGCTTTAAAACCTCTGGAGAGGTGGAACCTACTACATCCTGAGGCAAACTCCTCCATTTTTAGACAGTTCTAATCTTAAGAAGGCTTACTTATACTGAATTGAAATTTATGACTCTCAACTCCCTCCCCCAATAAAATATGCTCTCTGATGACAAGCAGAACAAATCTAATCCTTCATACACAAAGCTAGCTTTCAAATACTTAAGAGACAGCAACTATGTGTCTGACTACCCTTTTTCCTTCCCCCAAAGTTTTCCCTCTTTCAGGCTAAGCATTCTCACTGACTTCATCTTGTCCTTTGATTTTTTTTTTGGAGGGGGAAGGCAGGGCAATTGGGGATAAGTGACTTGCCCAAGGTCACACGGCTAGTGTTAAGTGTCTGAGGCATTTGAACTCAGGTCCTCCTGACTCCAGGGCCGGTGCTCTGTTCACTGCATCACCTAGCCACACCCTCAACCAGTCCTTTGAGACACAATCTCAAGAAACTTCCTCACTCTGAGCACCCTCTTCTGGAAAAATCATCAACTTATTGATGTTCTTTCTAACACGGTGCTCAGAAGTAAACACAGTACAGTACCATAGGAGTGCCACCTCCACGGATCTGGGCATTCTGCATGCAGCCCAGAATCAGATTAGCTTTTGGTGATGCCGCTCACCCTGTTCACTTATTTTCAGCTTGAAGCCCATTAAAACCTCTGGAGCCTTTCGAAATAAACTACTGCTTAACTATGCCCTCCCCCATTCTGTACCTGGGAAGTTTTGTTTGTTTTTGTTTTAAAACCAAGTTTAGGACTTTTTCATTATCTTCATTGGATTTCATTTTATTGGAACTGACCCACCGCTAATCCAGCGTGTTAGAATTTTTTTCTTTTCTTTTTTTCCCATTCTGTTATATATGTTAGCTTTCATCCCCAGTCTGGTATCAGCAAGTTTGTTAAGCATATGATCTAAGAATGACTTCATCCAAGTCACTGAAAACTGTGAAGCAGCACAGAGGCAAGGACAGCTGTGGTCCATTAAAAGCATCCTTACAAGCAGAAACTGAGTCATTAATAACGGCCTTTGCTCCCCCACCGCCCATCATTCTATCAGATCCAAATATTGTCTGTTCTACATGACATCTCATGGTCTTGCCCCCAAATATTGCATGAGAGATTGACGACTTCTTTGCAAAAAACCTAGGCAAGCTATACTTACCGCATTTCCCCGACCTCCCTAATCTGTTAACGTTCTCATAATAAGAAACTAGGCTAATCTGATGTGATCTGATCTAACCACATCAATTTCCTGCTCAGACATCATCAGTGGCTCCCTAGGATAAAAAACAAGATCTTCATTTTGGTATTTAAAGCTTCTCACAATCTCTATCCTTTAGAGATGTATTTCATATCACCCTCCACACATCCTATGCTCCAGCCAGACTAGATTACTCTTCGTTCTGGGACCCTGACATCCCATCTCTAGCCTCCTTGTCTTTGTACTGGATGTCCCTCCATACCTAGAATGTTCAACTTCATAACCTCTACCTCTTAGAAGGCTCAGGCTTCTTACAAGACTCAGCCCATTTCACCACCTCTTTGTTATTGTTCAGCAATGGCCAACTCTTCGGGTTCCAATCTGGGGTTTTCTTGGCAAAGATACTAGAGTAGTTTGCCATTTCCTCCTCTAGCTTATTTTACAGAAAAAGAAACTGAGGTAAACAAGGTTAAGTAACTTGCCCAGGGTCACAGAGCCTAACACTCTATCCACCGCACCACCTAGCTGCCCATTTACCACCTCAACTAGAAGCCTTTTCTGACCCCCTTGAATTGTTAGAACTCTTTCCATATTATAATTACAATGTATTTACTTATCTGTTTGCATATTAGAAAGTAAGGGGGGGGATATGAACTGGGCTTTTGTCTGTTTGCTGTCTTTCTATCATTTGCATAGAGAGGGCACCCACAATGCAGCCTATCAAGTTGCATCATATTTGCTTTGCTCATATTTTGCATTTCTGAAGATAGATAGATATATATACATATATGTATAATATATGTAACATATTTATATATTTTATATTATATATTATGTGTGTATATATTATATATATATGTATATATGTTTTCCACCACAGTAAAACATAAGTTCAATGAGGAAAGAGACTGCTTTTTTTGTCAGAGTCCCCAGCACCTAGAGCATTACCTGGCACATAGAATGAATGATGGCACTTAGAATTAATAAACGTTTGTTGAATTTAATTGAATTGATACAGTTATGCTGGCTCCTGGTGCACATCACTTCCATTCTGAGATGTTCAGAAACATTTAGATTAGAGGGAGAATTAGTTATGAAATGAATCACAGCAAAGAGACTGGATCATTTTTGATATCATGGAAGACCTAGTCACCTAGAATACTTTCTATTTCCTTATATTATTGAGCAATGTTCAACTAACCCAACAAAAATGTTCCAATCCTCTCACGTTTTACAGAAATTCTTTGGGAAAGTACCATAATTTAATGCACTGATGGGGATGCTGATTTAATTTTCTGCTTGCGTAAGTATCTCCTAAATCCCTGATTATGAATGAACGCGAATGGCCCCAGGTATAAGACCTCCAATTCTAATCACGGCAAGTACTAGAACAAATGATTCAGTAATGACTCTGGACTCTGACAAACCATCCACCCGATCTCATGGAGCATGCCTGCTCTCTGTGCGAAGGTCTGCAAGAGTGGGAAAGAGGGTCAGAAGCTCTTCACCATAAATATGGATTAAAGGATTATCTAGCCAGATAAAAGCAATAAGGATGAAATCATTTCAAACAAGGTAACCAGGCACAGAGCTCCTTGGTACTGGAGAGGCAGAAATTTCTGTAAATATTCTGATGAAGGCAGTTGCCAGATTGTGTTGCTATTGATAAAAAATACAGCCCTAATAAAAATTCAGTGCGTATAAAAATGTCTGGTATGGTTTCATTTCACATGTAATAAAGAAAGCATATAAAAATAACATGTTGGATATAAAAAGAATCTTTTGTGTTTGAGGCAAGTATACCTAAATATAAAAACAGTGGTTTGAAGGACATTGTGAACGCTGACTTTACAAAACATGGAGGAAAAGCTAGTATATGAAAATTTGTAATAGATAAGGCATAATTTATTTAAAACTTTAATTAGGGACTCTCGAGGACAGACTATCCACATAGACTTAATGGAATAAATCATAGAATATTAGAAGCAAAAGGTATCTTACGTAGAGATCGTCTAATCCAGACCCTTAGTCTGACAGAGAACAAACCCAAGACTCAGAAAGTTGCCCATCGGCACACATCCAGGCCACGGCAGAACCAGGAGTAGGGTCAGTAATAACAGCACCTGGGGACCAGAGTCCGGGTCTTGGAGCTGACTTTACTTTGCACCTCCACGGAATTTTCATTCTGTGGGTCTTACAAGTTGAAAGATTGTAAAGAAACACAAAATCAGATTTCCAAGTAATTGCAAGGCTTTTTACAGGGAAAAGGTCAGAGGAGTAAACATGGGACACAACGGTGGCAAACTCTATAGAATAACTTGATGTTAGAAAGGAAAGGGACCATCTCTATGTAGATGACTCCCAGATCAACATTTCCTTCCCCACTCTCTCTACAGAGCTCTATTCCAGCGTTAAGAACTGCCTAGTATGGGTGGCTAGGTGGTGCAGTGAATAAAGCAGCAGCCCTGGAGTCAGGAGGACCTGAGTTCAAATTCGGCCTCAGGCACTTAACACTTACTAGCCGTGTGACCTTGGGCAAGTCACTTAACCCCAACTGCCCTGCCCTCCTCCTTCCAAAAAGGAAAAAAAAAAAAGAACTGCTTAATTGCTAAATGTTATCCACCCATCTCACAGTCACAACTCCAGTCCAGGCCCTCATAGCCTCTTTATTAGACAAAACACAATCACTTCCAATCCATCCTGGGCACAGCCACTAAAGGCAATTTCCTGAAAGCAAGAAATTGCTCATTATCACCCTGCCCAGAATCACACACACACACACACACACACACACACACACACACACACACACACACACAAACACACACACACATACACAGAGGCACGCATGCACACGCACACACACACACACACTCACATACACACACACACACACAATTCCAGTGGCTCCCAATTTTTCTCTGATATTTAAACTTCTCCATAACTTGACCGCTTCTGATCTTCTAATAATTCACTCCCCTTTATGCATTGTTTTGGTCCGGACATAATGGTTTTCTTGTTTTTCCTCACATACAACACTCCATTTCTCATCTCCATGCCTTTGTACCGACTGTCACCTTTACTTAGAATGATCTTCTTCCTCACTTATACCCTTTGGAATCCCTGATTTCATTCAAAGCTCAATTCAAATGCCACTTTCTACCAAATGTCTTTTCTGGTACTCCCAGCAGCTAATGCCTTCCCCTCTAAGTTTATTTTTTATCTATTTCACACATAGCTTGCATATTCTACACATGTACATATTCTTATATATGTACATATTAAGATAAGTAATATTTTAATAATAAACAAAATAAATCATAATAAACAATAAACATATGTATCTATTAAAATGCAAGCTCCATGAGGGTAGGGAATGTTTTCATTTTGTCTTTATATCCTAAGCACATAGTAGGTACATAATAAAAGCTAGCTGACTGATTTTTAGATCCAGACCTGGCTGCTCTCCCGAGCTTTGGCACTGTATCACCAAATGCCGACTGGACATCACTCACTGAACGTCCCACAGGCACCTCAAATTCAACATGTCCAAAGCAGTGTTCATCATCTTCACCCTTCACACTGCTCCTCCTCCTTCAGACAAGGACGCCGCCCGCCACTACCCTTCAGTTACCCTGGTTCCACTACTCTTCCCTGTCTTTGCTTCTCTCTACCCCCAACTACCCAACTGATGATCAAGGACATTGACTGCAGAAGGGAATGGCAAACTATTCTTGTATCATTGCCAAGAAAACTCCCAATGGGGGTCATGAAGAGCTGGACACAACTGAATGCCTGAACACCACCACATACTGTCAATTTTGCCTCCACAGCATCTCGCATGTGTCTCCACTTCTCTCCACTCACAACCACCGCCCAAGTTCAGATTACTGCAATGTTTCCAGTCTTTTATCCCTTCACACGGCTCCCAAATAATCTTCCTAAAGCAGCGGTCTCACCTTATCACTCCCCTGATCAAGCATCTTTATTACTGTCCTGTTGCTGCAAGGATATAAAATGCACACTTCTTTCTCAGCCCTTCTTTCACAACCCTTCACAGACTGATTCCAGCCTACCTTTCCAGATTCATTTCACACTACCTCTCTTCGCACACTCTGTGTACCGGCCAAATCTGCATATAAAACCACCGGCTGCTCCTTGAAAGGAGCAACCTTGCCTCTGTGTAAGCTGTCTCACAGGCCTTGAATACTCTCCCCCTAATTTAGGGTTTAAAGAACTCTTAGTTTTCTTTAAAACACACACCAGGCTTCATTTCCTAAGGGAAATTCTTAGTTGTTAGTACTTTCTCCCTAGACAAACTATTTTGTACTCTAGTTGTAAAGTTCCCCAGCAAAATGTAAGCCTCTTGAAGGCAGGCACTGTTCTTTTTTTCCTTTGTATCCCTAGAACCTGGTACGATGTTTTGCACATAGTAAACCTCTAATGAACACTTCTGGTTACTGTTATTGTCATGAGACCATAGAATTCAAAAGGTCACAATAGGAAGGAGTCTTGAACCCTAGTCTACTCCAAGGTTTTTAACCTTTTTTTATGTTACAGACCCCCAGTGAAGCCTGCAGACCCCTTCTGAGAATAATGTTTTAAATGAATAATATAAAATACATAGAATCACAAAATAGTTATCAAAATATGTATTTTTAAAAGCTCATAACCCCAATTAAGTCTGATTTAGTCTAACCCATTCATTACGGGAAAACCATTTATTTTAGCAGAGCATAAGTTGCCTTTTTCCAAAAATGGTGATAATAATGTTTACAGCAGTTACCATTTTCACCTGCGTTCTCACCTTCAACAAGGACAAAAATGGCACCAAAGTCAGTTACTCCACTGAAAATAAATTATTTAACTTGAAAAGGTTACAAGACAAGACCAAAGTAGAGGGAGGGGTAGTCTATGACTTTTTATTCTAAGATGATGATGCACTCAATGTAGCCTCTGAGGCAACAAAGTATGGATCAATTCTCTACTTGTTTATGCTAATTTCAGCCAAACAGAGGTTCTCAATCAACCAGCATTATACCATCCATATGTGGTATAATGCTATGGGAATTTGAAGCTATTCCCTGCCCCTAATAGGCCAAATGTAATCACACGGAGCCTGTGCTGGGAGGAGTTTGCTGAATGGGGGGAGCAAAGCCCAGTGGAAACTGAGTGTCAGAGCAGTGAGAGCAGGAGGGTGAAGAGGATGCAGGCAAGGAGACAGCTAGGTATGGTATGGCTCCCTACTGTGTTATGGTGTATTAACTTCTTTGTTGCTATGATGGATTTGATTTTCTGGTTTGGGGATTCAGCTTTCTAGAATCTGAATGTTTTCCTCCTGTCTTATATATGGAGAGTCTGTTATATTTTGCAATTCAGAACTATTCTGGCATATTCATATTCACCACTGGTGCTGTGAATATTGTAGTGGTGTTACATGTGGAACCATCAGTTATAGGAAATATATTTTGAATGCCGTGGATGAGTTCACTTACCTTGGCCGTGTACTTTCCACACAGAGACTATTGTCAGAGCTAGGCATTGTCAGAGCTAGTTCAGTGTCTGGGAGGCTCCAAAAGAAGTTGTGGGAAAGAAGAGGTAGTAGACTGTCTACCAAACTGAAGATTCACAGAACCATTGTGCTGATCTCATTGTTATATACCTGTGAAACCTGATCAGTCTACCAGCACCATGCCAGGAAATGGAATCATTTCCATCTGAATTGTCTTAGAAAGATTCTAAAGATTACCTGGCAAAATGAAGTACCAAACACTGAGGTCCTTTCTTCAGCTGGACTGCCAAGCATTTAAACTCGGCTGCAGAGAGCACAACTCCAACAGGCTGGCCAAGTTGTTCAAATGCCAAATGTACATTTGTCTAAAATGTATGCCTATTTTACAGACAACTCACATAAGGCAAGTACCCACGTGGAGATCAAAAGAAGCAATACAAAGATACTCTCGAGGTCACTCTGAAGAACTCTGGAATCCACTGTGAGACATGGGAGACACTGGAACAGGACCACCCAGTCTGGGGTGCCTGTATGAGCAAAGCACCATTTCAGTAGCTCGAAAGAAACATGAGATGTGCACATTTAGAAAAGCTATCATTGCCCGACCTGTGGCAAATCTTTCTGAGCTCATACGATCTTATCAGTCACAGTCAGATACCATGTACCTTGACCCCAAAATAGTGGTGTCATTTTGGTCCTTGTCAAGAATGAAGGACAACAGCCAACCAGTCAGTATTTACCACCTCTCAATGGTAGGAAGGGAAGAGCCAAGCAAAGACAAGTACTGCCTGAGGCAATTCAATTCAGAACAGGTCTATGTGGAGAGGCTGGTATGGGGAGATATTTGCAGACTGGATGCACTCAAGGAAACAAGCAAGAGAAACAAGTGGTGCTAAACCTAGACTTACGCTTTCATTAGTCTTCAGCCACCTATGCTCCAGATTCATCTAAAAATAAATATGTTTTCATTAAATTTTATTTTGAGCTCCAAATTATTTTTCTCCTAATCACCCCCTTCCCTACCCATTGAGAAGGCAAAAAATACAAAACCTATTACAAATATGAAGTCATGCAAAACAAATTTCTGCATTAGCCATGTTCAACAAACAGAAAAGAAAGAGAAAAAAATATTTCAATCTACACTCTGAGTCTATCAGTTCTCTAACCTGCGGATGGATAGCATTTTTCAGCATGAGATTTATAAAATTGTGTTAGTGGGTTAGTGTTGATCAGTTACTAAGTCTTTCCGAGTTAATTATCTTTACAATATGGCAATTATTATGTCAATTGTTCCCCTGTTTCTGTTCACTTCATTTTGCATCAGTTCATATAAGGCTTCCCAGATTTTTCTGAAACGACACTCTCCATCATTTCTTACAGCACAATAGTCAAGAGGAAACGCCGAGTTTTGAGAAGACTGAATTTATACTACTCTGAGAGAGAAGCATAAGGAAATGCATGTATCTGGGAATGTGACTAACACTGTCACTATTATTTTATTCTTTATTTCTGTCTTAATTAAATGTTTACAGTATCAACATATGAATGAGTTAAGATAGTAAGCAACTATGAACAGGGTTCGAGTTAATTTGAGAAGTTACTAATTTTCAAACTTGCTGAAGGCAAAATGAGCTAGATACGTAAATTAGTACATAATTCAAAGAGTCACAGATTTTCAGAGTTGGAAGGGCCCTCAGTGAATATCTATTCCAATCTGTACCTGAGAAAGAATCTCTTGTATAACATATCCAACTTTTCTTTGGAACCTTAAGTGAGGAGGATCCCACTGCCTCCAAAGGTACCTCATTCTACTTTAAAATAATGCTAATGTTTAGAAGCCATGTTAGACTTGTGGGTATTACCTGAGAAGCTACATTAAGAAAAAGAAAACCAAAAGAATAAATGATACCAATTCAATTTAATATTTAGTTAATGATTATTACCATCAAGGTCTTCTGCTAAGTGCTATGAAGGGCATAATTATCAATAAGACATAGTAACTTGATTTGAAGAGCTTAAAGTACAGCAGAAGAGATGAAAGCTATAAATTAATAAATAAATGATCCAGTACTCTAATGAAATAAACTAAGTAGATCAGCATTCATTAAACTTTGTGAATTTAAGTTAGTAAAAATGAAGACTTGTCTCACTTAAAGGAAAGGAAATATTAATATTCATTTAACTTTCCAGTGATACCTGTCATAATCAATAACCAATACATCATTTTAAATTAGTATTCTATTTGACACAGTAAAAAAAAATAATGATCTTTTCAGCTTAGCCACTCTGAAAAGTAATTTTAGAAAAATAATTGGCTTCAAACCTGGAGGAAATGCATGTATATAAGTATCTTTCTATCAGATCCCAATACTTGATAACACCATCCCCATGACTAACATAACATTTATGAGAAATAAGTATACTTCAAATGATTTTTATCCTAATTGTAGGATTTAATCAATAGTTATTCAAGGAGATAAATAATAGAAGAAACTACCTACTTACTAATGCCCTTTGAAAAGCAAAATGAAATGTCCTATTTGTTCTTACATTCAAGACATCACATTAAAGAAAAATATGTATGGGGAGTAAGGAAATAGTTTGTTCAGGAGGCTGTGATTACAGAGGACAAACTCAATAAGAAAAGCAGACTCTAAATACAGGAATAGTTTTCTGATTTAGCAAGTCCTTCTTCCACTCAGGACATCACAGAAGGAGCACTGGATTTGTAACCAGAGGACATAGGTTCAAATCCTGACTCTAACAACCCTCTTTGATCTTTGTTAAATATTTGATCTCCATTTCTTCATCTATAAGATATAGAAGGCTATCAGACTATCATCTAAAAAAGACCTTAGATGCCAAGCTATAAATTATAATGGAATATTATATATTAAGATCCTATTTGACAAAGGACAGTTGTGTGGTGGGAACAACTCTTGTCTTAGGGTCAAAATTTGCCTTGGATAAAGCTGCAGTTCTGACACCTGCTACTGGTGTAACTATGGGCAAATCATTTAATCTATAATCTTCTATAAAATAGGATAGTAATATTTGTACTACGTACCTCCTAGGGTTGTTGTAATGAAAGTGCTTTCCAAATCTTCTATAGAAACGTGTGCTAATTACATCATTATTAGACTTTACTAATTCAAAGGTTTTTTTGTTCACAAAATTCTATAAAATGCTACAGGCAACACCAGTTAACTCTGTAGGAGAAACTCTGATGGTCATGTAACCTCAACTAAACACTTGCAATAAAAGGAAATTCAAAGCTTCCTTCATTGCTTCATAAAGTAATCTGTGCCCACCATTGTAATCTCTGTATCTTCCACCCACTCATTCTAGTTCTGCCCTTTAGAGCCACACAAATGATAAGTTACTGAATTAAAAGCTCAATAAATAGCAGGACTAGAATGAACATCAAAGACCATCTAGTCCAGCCTCCACCTGAGGCTAAAAGCACCTTTACATTCAGCTTTAGTCCCAACACCTCCAGTAACAATGATCTCACTCTCTGATGAAGTAATCTAATCCATGGTTGGACAGTTCAAATAGTTAGAAAGTTCTTCTTTATGTTGAACATTGGATTTGAATTCTGAAAACATGGATTCAAGTTCTGACTTTGCCACTTCCTAGATATATGATCTTATACAAATTATAAGACCACTTTTCAGGACTTTAATTCAAATCTATATCCCCATTTCTTGTTGTCCTTCATTCTAGAAGAGGACCGTGACATCAGGGAGGTGATGCCATGACAGTTCAGTGAATTGGATGTAAGTGGTGGAGGGCTGTGCAGACACCAGCCTCATTCTCTCCTCCAGAGCCATCTGGATATAATTTGCAATGCTAACAGTCTTCTGAAGATGTAAAGGATGTGATTTCATTTCCTTTCCCTTTCCTTCTACAGGGTAAATGGACCTAGGTCTTTCAACCATTGCTCATCTGACACTGTTTTAAGATCACTCTACCAACAGTACTGTTGCACTTTCTAGCATCATTGGGAAAATGTTTGGGGGTCAGGCCTTTTCTAGTCTGCTGCTGCTGCTGATGGTGACAATAAAAGACAACACAGCCATTCACATTTATGGAGAGATTTATGGTTTACAAAGCACTCTGCAGACAACTCTGTGAGCCAGTCAGGGCAAAGACTATTCTCATCATTTTTACAGATAAGGAAATCAAGGCGTGGGAAACTTAGGTAACTTACTCAAAATCACCCAACTAGTATATCCAAACTTGGTCTTCTGGCTCTACTCCAAGGCTCTTTCTGGTACATAATGACAGATTCTGCTTACTCATAAAGGCTAATCCTGCCAAATATGTTGCGACAGAGGAATTCAAAGAACATTCACTCATTCATTCATTCTTCATTAAAGAAGCACATATTGAATATTTACCATGCACCAGGAACCATGCTAGGTGTTGAGAATAGAAGGATAAAGATGAAATAGTCCTTGTCTCCCTGGACAAGATAGAATGCACCTATCCTCGGTATGCCCATGTCATCCCCTCAAGGAGCTTATATTCTATGGATTCTCTTTCTTGATTGGGGTCATCCTGGTTGGCTTCTTTTCCCCAGGCCCATGGGTGGCACATGACCCTACACAGTGATACCTGGCCAAGGGAGCTCAGCTTCTGTCTGGTGCCACTGAAGAGAAAAATTCCAGAATTTCCACCTCTGTAAAATCCCTTGGAGGCTGAGGCTCAATTCAGCAAGTCTTGCTTCCCAGTTCTACAGTGTTCACAGTTTGTCAATAGCTGGGCTCTAAACCAAAAGAAGAGTCAGCCAAAATGGATGAATAGCACCTGAGGGGATGTCTTAATTATACAAAGGCCAGTGTAACAATTCCCCAGCTAAGGTTTGTGAAGCCCTGCATGATATCTGCCTTTAGCTATTTGTTTCTTTCCTGGACACTAAATTAGCTTGTAAATCTTTGGGAGAAAAAAGACAGTGAGAAGGACCATTACAAAAATCAACTTAACTCTTAAAAAAAGCAGCTGTGTTTCTCTTGAGAGAATCCAGTATAGACTAAGACAGATGCTGGCTCCCTGTGGAGCTAACTTTCCAAGGCTAGCTCTCCCTTCTGGTCATCACCTCCCTAAAAACTCAATTAGGTTCCACTTTCCTTTAAGGCTTTGATCAGACACCAGGGCAAGACTCCATTTATCCTGAGCTGTGTCTACTGGGCACCACAATTAGTCAGCCAAGGAGTTGGATCCGTGCCATGTGCTCATTAAGCCAGATAATGTGCAGCTGCCTAATCGAATGGCATGCTTTCATGTCCCAGTGCTGAGCCTGAGGTGGGGGAGAGGGTGATCACAAAAGCCTCAGTGGGTACCAAAGATTCCTCGACTCTAGCTATTGGCTGAAAGGTTCTGGTTGGAGGAGTTCAACTCTTGAAAGCAGCTCTCTGAAAACAGAAAAGGGGGAAAAATAGCCTTGGTGAGGAGGCTTCAATATTACCACTTCTGGAGCTCTGAAAGAGGAGGAAACGTGTCTTTTATATAGTACTTTAAAGTCTGTAAAGCACTTTCACATATATAACTTGAACCTCACAACATTATCTCCATTTTACAATTAAAGAGGTACAGAGAAATTAAGTGACATGCTCATGGTCACAAAAAATAGCAAATGCCACAGCCCTGTACAGGCTATTTGAGGATAGTTTGGTTGAACACGAATTGCCAAGTTGAAAAAGGCCCCAGTAGTACAGCCTGACCATACCCAAAACCAAATCTCCGTTTCAACATGCCCAACATTGGTCATCTAGGCTTTACTTGAAGAAATGCACAAAAGGGTCACACACCCTCTCCCAAGGCTGCCTACTCCATGTTTGTAAAGTTATAACCATAAGAAAGCATTTCCTTCCATCAAAGCATAAATTTACCTCCACAGTTGCCTCCTAGTCTGGAGCCAAACAGAACAAGTCTGATCCCTCTTTCCTGTGACCCTTACTCAGGTAGAGACAGTAATTACGTCTCTTATTCCTCAACTTCTTTCCCCCAGCTATTACTTTTCCCCTCCCCCACCTCTCTACCTTGTAGCATCAAGCACCCTGGCTGCTAGCACAGGTTCTTTGATCTGCTTCTCTAAAGGAAAGCAACTCAAAAAGAGGTTAACCATCTTACTTTAATCAAACATATATCATTTACCTAATTCAGGGGGAAATGTCAGCACCCTGAACTTCAGAGAAAATACAAAGAGAAGTTATTAGCAGACAAAAAATACAGACACAGAAACAGACCAACAGACAGGGCTTCTAGCTGTCTGACCATCACATACATACAGTTAGTTACCATAGAGAGAAGCACCAACGTCTGGGTTTTCAAAGCTGGGGCAGGGGAGCCTTAACAGCTGCCCAGAGTCTCATCCGGCCAAATCACAAAACTCTTCCCAAAGTGAACCCCAAAGCAAAACCTCACATCAGTGTATGTGTGTGTGTGTCTGTGTGTGTCTGTGTGTATAGCCTTCTCCAGGGTCAAAGGACATCACAACACTTGTGACCCACTGCCTAGTTCCAAATGCGGGCATTCCTAAAAAATAAGCCACACCGCACAGGCTCCATGTGACCACACGCAGGGGGCAGAGTATATTTACAAATCAGGAAAGGTCCTCAGATATACGTAAGCCTATCAAGGGGCCAAGGGCTGGAGAAGATCTTCACTTTCCCGTCACCATTAAACTCATCCTCATGTTTCAATCTACATTCAGGAGTTTGGCACAAATTTCTGCTTTTCTCTCCTCTTGTACAATATGCTGCCCCATCAGGGAAACAAAGACGAATTCTGAAGCAGAAGCGCGTCATGGCTCAATAGCTGGGCGTTTACTTAAATCCTATTCCACCATTTCCCCAGCAGCACAAGGCATAGCAAGCGTTTACATGGCACTTTGCATCTGTTTTCTCATTTGCTCTACAGAACCTTTCAAGGAACGCGCTTCCATTATCTGTATTTTACTGATAAGGAAAAAGAGGAAGCCGATGTGCTAAGAACAACACGTATCGATAGCACTTTAGGGCTTGCAAAGTGTCTACCTCACAATAACCCAAAGTGGTGAGTCTTGTGACTAATATCCTCTCTGTAGAAATGAAGAAACTGAGGTTCCGGTATTTTAAGCACCTGGTCACATAGAGTTATATGAGGGACTGGCCTAAGCGCAGGAGAGGGCTGCATTCTCATCTGATAACCAGCGAGTGTTGGGATCCACATTCAAACCCAAGTATTAGGAGCTTAGCCATCTTTCCATTATGGCACATTTTCTCTTTTCATCCTACTCAGGAAAAGGAACAGAAATAATTATACATGTGAGTGTGGGAGATGCTACTCCTCGTGCCTCTGTAGTAACAAGTGATCCCATAATAGATGTGAACATTTAAATAAAGATGTTATGAAACCGTGGATAACAAGGACAGGCAAACAAAGGGAATTCCTTATGGAGAGTTTGCTTATTGTTCACTCGATACGTGGTCTTGAAGCATCGGTGCTTCTCAGACCCAATGTTAGTCTAGGCTGCACACACAGTAAGCCCATGTCTGTTGGTCTGGCAGATCTCCTCGCTGTAGTGACAGATCTGATCCGTAGCTACTCAAACCCCTCAGTGGCTCGCTTTTATATACAGAACAACGTGAACACTCCTCAGGATGGAATCAGACCACTTCCAAATGCCCCTCCCTCACAGTCCGGTCTTCATCTCAGACTCTATATGCCAACAAAACTAGACTTCTGGTCGTGGCCTCCCTCTACACTTCTCCCACTTTCCTGGCTTTGTTCCCTATGTCTAGAATACATCCTCCCCCCACACCCTCCCAACCCCAACTTCCACATACTGAAATCCTACCCATCCTTCAAGGTCCAGTTCAAATGTTAATTTCTCTGTGAAAACGTCATCAACTTCCCCCACATCCCTCCCCTAGATCATATATATCATATGCTTCCTTCCTAGAGGTTAACAGATTACTCTGTTTATAAACTCTTCTGACAGAGTAGAACTGGGTTCGAATCCTGCCCCTAATATTAACTAGATATATCACCAAGGGAGATTCACTCAACTTTTTTGGAGCTCAGGTCTTCAGATCTTTAACATGGAAAAGTGGTATCTGTTGATATCATTGATACTGGACATCTGATGATACCTCACTGGATCATTGTGAGACTCATGTGAAATAATGTACATTTTAAAGGACTTTACAAACTTTAAAACCTAATGCCAACCTGGAGGTAGAAGAGAGGGTAATCACAGAGGTTTCAGTGGGTACCAGGGCTTCCCTGACTCTCCATTCACTGCCAGCTATGGAAGTGTCCGTTAGTAATGGCATTATTGTCATCCATTGTGTCTAATTCTGTTACACTTGTTGGTGTATGTTTTACAACACTTCCCCGGCCCCCATGCCAAGCAGGCTGTCATCGTAGCCTGAAGGTAGGAACCATGGCCAGTGTCTCAGCCTGTACCCATCCTTTGCATGTACGTCGCTCTCACCCGAGTCATAGCTATTTCTTACTCATCTCTGCCCCATATTCAGCTTACTGGAACAGTGGATACAGCACAGGACCTTGAGTCAAGAAGACCTGAATTCAAAGCTATCTTCAAATAGTTATTAATTATGAGGCAAGTCACTTAACCTCTGTCTGCCTAAGTGTTTGCATCTATAGGATAGCACCTACCTCTTCTGGTTATTGTGAAGATAAAATGCCATATTTGTAAATCACTTTGTAAACTTTAAAGTTCTTTATAAATCTTAACTCATTAACATCAATTATCACATTCAATTTCTTTTTTTTTTTGGTGGGAGGGGGGAAGGCAAGGCAATTGGGGTTAAATGACTTGGCCGAGGTCACACAGCTCTTAAGCATCCAGCGTCTGAGGCCAGATTGGAACTCAGGTCGTCCTGATTTTAGGGCGGGTTCTCTGTTCACTGAGCCACCTAGCTGCCCCTTACATTCAATTTCAAGGGCCTTCAGAATAGGGTAGCTGTTAAACCTATCCTTATATCCTCAGCCATAGCATGAAAATACACTTTACACATACTTATCTTTATATTCCCCTCCCCAGTACCTACCACAGTCCTCTGCTCATAGTGGTTACTTAATAAATGTCTGGTGAAGTGAATTTGAAAAGAAAAATACTGAGGAATGTCGGAGGCCTATTGGAAGTGTAGAACGTGTGGACCATTGTTGACAGTGTCAATGAGTTTCTTACTTTGAGTTTCCATTGTATTTGTCCATTATTCTTATAAGTCAACACTTAGTACCAAGCTGTCCTTTGTTCTTTTCATTGGCTTTTCTTCAAATAATAATAACTAATATTTATGTAGGGCTTACCATGTGCCAAGCATCGTGCTAAGCACCTTACAATGATTGTCTCCACTGATCCTCACAACAGTCCTGGCAGGAGCTTGGACTCCTCATCTGGATTATAAGCTCTTAGAGACAGGGACTGTGTGTTCTGGTGTCTCCTCTCAAAGACCTACTGGTGCCAGACAGATAAAGAAAATCAAGGAAGATTGTTCTACACACACAATGATCCTTGGCCGTTTTCATCCTGAAGATGCAATGATGTGCGTGACTCTCTTTGGTGACTGAAATGGCATTATTCTTAAATTATCTACTGAGCTGTTCTTTAATAAGCTCAAGATAAGAGATCTCCATTTCATCTGAATTCATTTGTCTTAAACAACCCTACGTTAATACAAGGAACATAGCAGGATAGTACATAATGGTTATAGATAGGACATTTATGGATTAAACTGGAAATTTCAAGGTATGAACTTGTCCTGTCGAATTTAGAGAAGACAGCACCATCTGTAGTAGACTCTGCTGTCCCTGGGGTCAGGAATCAGTGGGTGCTTAGTAAAGTACTAGTTAATAAGGAAGAAACCAATCTCCCTTTATAACCATTATCCAAAATGACCATAGAATAGAAATGGATAAAATAGAAAAAAATAAAGACTCTCTATATAAGCTTCCCACTAACAAGTCACATTAAACTTGAAAATGTGTGAATATATCAGCCCAGCTCTTCCACTAGTAACCACAGGCAAGTCAGATTAAGTCTGAGCAAGGCGTCCTACATCCCATTGGTCAACATGCATTTATTTAGAGTTTACACAATACTAAGGCGGTCAGGATGCAAAAACAAAAATGAGACTGGTTCTGCCTTCAAGGTGTTTCTATTCTACTGGGAGAATGCAACATTTTCACAGGTAAGTCAATAAAGGCTGGATTTTTTAAATGAATACAAAAATTATTTCTGAGGTTGATGGACCACAAAAGACCTCTGGCAAGAGACAACATGAGCTAAGAAATAAGGGTTTCTGGTAAAACGGAATAATACCACTAACAACAATGGCCACACTGCCTAATTCTGCAGAATGTCATTAGAACTGACTTAAAAGAATGGGAGGGAGTGTGGTATTGTGGAGAAAGCCCAGAAGACTTCGGTTCGAATTAGGGCTGCCACTTAATTTTACCTCAGTGGGCCTTGAGTCCCTCCCCTACAAATTCAGGGAATTGTTCTATTGCCAAGGTTCCTTTGAGCTCCAACCCTGATTTTATATGTGTAAAGTATTTTTACACCATAAAGTGTCATGTAAATGTCAGGTATTGTCCTTAGAAGTGACTCTATACTTTGTCATTGTCAGTTTAATCCCAATCCATTCTTACTGACTGCAGAAAAACCTAATTAGTGCTCATTTAAAACATAGCACAAATTGAAGTCTTTTTTTGCCAGCTTTCTTTAATGGAACTATCAAGTGATCTATATAAGCTTAGTCCTAGGCATTTGCCATTCCTATCAATTAAACTTATTGCCCAGATGTCACCTCCCCCATGACTGCAGGACCTAAGGAGGGCTTCATAAATCATCTAGTCCTTCCCACCAGCACACCCCTGATTTCTGCATAGGAGGAAACTGAGTCCCCAAAAGAAGTCACCTGCCCCAGGAATCAACTATTTTTTTAAAAACCTGCATGGAATCCTTCTGTAACACAAATGATTACTTCAAAATGTATCTGTATTCTAACTTCAAGGTTTTGAATTGTTCAAAGGATGAACAAAGGTTCATCCTTTGTTTTTAAAGAGGACCAAGGACATGATTCTGGGGTAAAAGTAGGATGTAGTGGGTGACCTTAGCATCTGCAATGTCTGAACCAAGCTCTAAGAGTTCCACATGGAACAGGCGTCAGCCACTTTCGTGGACGTTGGAATAAACTGTTCTTATCCTCCCATGCTTAGGGTGGACATCTCCCTAACTTACCTATGGATGTGAGCCAGTCTGCCAAGGCGGTCTCCCTGGGTGTGGCTGCCACACAAACTACAGCTTCATGGAGCCACTGGTAAGAGCTGGTTGGCAGGTGGACACCAAAGGTGAATGATATACTGTGGCATCTTACGTTTGCTTAAATCTAGAAACATCTCTGTGCTCCAGCCCTGATTTTTCATTCACTCTGCTACAGCTGCCAATACTGTTGAGTGACATTTCAAAGTGCACTCTTGGGGAAAAACTGAGAATCTTAGGACATGAACAGAATGTAAGACAAGGCACTTATACCTTTATCACTGTCTCCTGCAGCTCCAGGGGAGGCAGCATGATGTTAGAGAAACAGCTGGGACCAGCAGTCTCAGAAAGACTGGGTCTCTAAGGGCCTGGACTGTAGCCCTGACTCCTCCACTGACTCATGACCTTGAGCAGTCTTTATCTTGGTCTCTGAAGTTCAATTTCCTCATCTATAAGTTAAGGGGTTGGACTGGAACTACTGTGAGGTCCCTTCCAGCTGTAAAAGTCTAGGCTTCTAGGGTCAGAGTAGAAGTTAAGATTTAGACATTAAACCAGTGGTTCTCAAGCTGTGGGTCGTAACCCCTTTGGGGGTCGAATGACCCTTTCAAAGGGGTAGCCTAAGACCATCAGAAAACATGTTTCCGATGGTTTTAGGAACTGAGACATCACTCCTCTATCCATCTCCAGGTGGGTCTACCAGCCCTCATACGAGTATTAAAGGGTTGCAGCATTAGGAAGGTTGAGAACCACCACATTAAACAAATGGATCTAGAGGAGGCCACATGGATTCAATCTGGCACGGAGAAACAGATTTTTAAGTAATCTGAAGCTTATTTTGTTGGCAACCTATCTTCTCAAGGTGAATTGTGTTTTTCCTGTCTCTTGGTTAATTTGAATCATTGATCAACGATGAGATATCAAGCAGAAAGTCCCCATATACACCAAACTATCTATAGCAACACGTTCTGTAGTAGCAAAGAATGAGGAACAAAGCAGATGGTGGTCGGGTGCTGCTCCCTCAGCTCAGTCGTCTCCAACTCTTCATGACTCCATGTCGGGAGTTCCTGGCAGAGACCCTGGAGTGGTTTGCATTTTCATTCTCCACTTCACTTTTCAGATGAGGAAACTGAGGCAAGCAGTGCTAAGTGACTTGCCCAGTGCCACACAGAGGTCAGTTTTGAAATTGGGAGTCTTCCTGGCTTCAGGTCTGGCATTCTATCCACTCCACCACCTAGCTGCCCTGTTCATCCCCTGGGAAACAGCTCAACAGATTGCAGTCCATGAATGTAATGGAATATTACTCTGCTATAAGAAATTATAAGCATAATGAAAACAAAGAAACACAGAAAAACATGCATGAATCAAGGCAAAGTAAGGAGAGCCAGGAAAATAATATATAATGATCACAACACTGTAAATGGGAAGAACAAACAACAAAATTAAATGTTACAAAATGACAAAAAGCAAGTGTGACCCCAAAAAAGTGGTACAAGGTACCACCACTGTCCTGCTTTGAAGAGAGAGATGCACAGCTGTAGGACATGAATATATACATACATACATATATATATATACATATATGATTGATACAGAGATAGATATATAGATCAGTTTTGTGAACTGTTTTCTATTTTTCCTCTTTTCCTTTAAAAACATTCTTTGTCATAGCAGATAGTTCTCTAGAAAGGGAAGAAAAGGGGGAAGAAATACGTGTAAAAATTTAGGCAATCTAAAAAAGATATCAAGGCAATTAAAAATGTCATCAGACTTTCTTCAAATAGCGAATGTTCACAAGCTAGATTAATTTAAACTTTTTTTCCCTTTTCACAAAGGAGAAAAAGGAACTCTCCTATGAAGATAAAAAAAATTTACCATTATTGCTTTTTTAAAAAAAACAGTAACTTCTTTCTAACTCCCTCTTTTCTACTCCACTTTTTCCCTTCTCAAGATTAAAATGATCCATCTAAACTTAATATAAAAGGCCAAAGAGGCAACAAGGAAACAACAGGAATAACCCAACTATTATTGCTGAGACCCTGGGATTGAGTATCCATGGTTCACTTACTTATTTGCAATTGGCTTCAATGTCTCTGAAAGTCTCTCAGCACAGCAAGAGCACAGAGAATCCCATTTAGGAAATCAAAGCTGAGCTCCCCTCCTAGCTGACATGGGGTTAAGCCTACTCAGCTGCCCTGAGATGGAAGAGCTGAAGTCTGGAGAAAACAGAGGACTCCAAGGAGCCTCCACCTACATGCCAGTTCCACATTATTCCCCCTGCAAGTGTTTTGAGGAGGGAGGACAGACCTTGGGACAACTGACATTCAGTTATTCTATTTTCCTTCTTTTATAACATTTCCAAGGTCAAAATGAACCTATTGATAAAAATACACAAATACTCTATTCTCATAGTGCCTAATAAACACAAGGGTATAGAGGGTCAAGCATCGCACTGACCATCATTTCAAGCAGGAGTTGACTGACCACCTGTCAGGAAATCTGGTAGAAGAGATTCTTGTGTTTGGTGGGAAGTTGGACCAAATAACACTGAGATCTAGTCCTCAGCACACTGCCTGGCACACGGGAGGTACTTGAATAAATGGTTGTTGTCAACTCCTTCTAGCTTCAAGTTTCACTGATTTCAATGAAACAATAATCTACCTTTATAGCAATGCTCTATCACATATTATGAGGCTACATTATGAAACTACAGGTATTAACATAACCACAGCACTGGAACTTCCACTGGACACAATTATGGATAAAGATAAGAATACCCAAGGCATCTCTCATCCCTTGGCTGAAGAAATCAGTTATTCAGGACCTGGCTCACCTTCAGAGTACTTCAATGTAGTTTTGTCTGCCTAGTGAAGAATTTAATCCACTCTAGTCTCAGATCAGGGAAATGTAAACAGCATTATTGATCAATTTGAAAATTCAACTGTCTTATTCCCCTATTGAGAATTTTTCCTGAACAAAGCTGGTTTGTTAAAGCTGAGCAAAAGCAATCTTATTAATTCAAGAGTTGTCCACCATTGCAGGTGGTATAACAACACATATATATATATCTACACATACCTATACTTCCATATGTGTATATATACTAGCTATGAATATAGATCTATAGAAATATATACACATGCACATATAAATTATACACATGCTTTTATATACACGTATTGTTCAGTTCTGTTCAGCTCTTCAAGACCCCATGGACATCAGGCCTTCCTATCCTCCAATATCTCTCAAAGTCTGTCCAAGATCATGTGCATTACTTCCATGACCCTGTCTATCCTTCTCATCCTTTGCCATAAATGCTTCTTTTTGTCTTCAATCTTTCCCAAAATTGGGGTATTTTCCAGTGCATCCTGTCCTCTCATTACATAGCCAAAATATTTAAGTTTCAATATTTGACCTTCCAGTGAATCACCTGAATCATTTTCTTTAAGAATCGACTGATTTGAACTCCTTGCTGTCCAAGGGACTTTCACAGCCTCTCTAGAACAATTTGAAAGCATCGATTCTTTGATGCTCAGCTTTCCTTATACTCTGACTCTCACAGCCATATATTAGCACTGGAAAAACCACAGCTTTTACTTTACCAACTTTTAAAGGCAGGATGATGTTTCTGCATACATGTGTATATGCCCTGTATATATGCCCTATGTGTATATGGGTACATGTGTGTGTGTCTGTATAACATGTACCACATTAAGTAATGAATACATCTTTATGGATCTGTTCAAGCTGAAAGAATCTGTTTCACCCAACTAATTAATGAGGCACCGTATTTTGTAACTGTTGACAGCTTTACTATACCCCACAATCTCCTGTTGTTCTGTCTCCTCCTTAAAGATGGTACAAAGGCTTCTGGTCATATTTCCTCCTGGAGGTTACAATAAGAGCAGAGAATGTATAGACTTTCATGGGTCGGCGAATGACCCACCTGGAAAGTGGTACATGTAAACCACATAGACATATGTATAAACTAGGCCAAAAGCCCTATGGGGACAATGCTTAAATGTTTGCCCATCCAGGAGCATAGAGCCAGGATAAACAAAATGATTTCCTGTGATGAGAAGGAAAAAGCCCTTAATTTGCTTTTTATTCTAAACCTTCCCCTGATGATACTTAACAAGTCCTTAAATCTACTGGTTTATTGGACCAAATATATCCTTGCCTCATTGGCTATATTGTAACCTTTAAAAATAACAGCTTCAGACTGCCATTTGTACTTTATTGTTCTTTCTCTGGGAGCTTATGCCCAGGAAACTAGAAAACCTAAAATTGCTGTCCCTACTGCCTTGTTTTATAGAAAAGAAGCAGATGCCCAGGAACATGAGGGTCAGTGAGGTTCACTGGAAAAAGGCCTTGAGTCACAGAAAAGACTCCAACCAGAGGTACACCTGTGGGATTTTCAACAAGGTATTTCACCTCTCCAGTCCCAAACTTCCTCAGTTGTTGTATTAGGTCAGAGATTCAAACCTGAGTCCACGAACATCAATAGGTAATTGCATATTACGCATTATAAACACACACAAATACATATACATATATAAGTTGTATATATACAAGTACAAATTATAGATAAGTACATGTAATATGCTATATATTCATATATAAAACTAAATGTAAGTAGAATTGAAGTTATGAATATGTAGGTGCCCTTTGTAAATTTATATATTTTATTTTATGTGCTTAAAAAACATTATTCTGAGAAGGGGTCCATAGGCTTCACCAGACTGCCAAAGGGGTTCATGACACACGAAAAAGTTAAGAAACCCTGGATTAGATAACCACTGGGCTACCTTCCAACACTTATCCATGAGCTATGATCCTTAAGGTGGCACAGCTTATTATAGAGGTAGGCAAGGAAACCAGTTTTCCTGACACCTAGTAACTCCTAGGCATATTTTGCATTGTGTCAAACTCTAGCTGAATTGGTTTTTAAAAAGTCATTCTTTAAACAGTTTTATTTTGCTCTGCTTCACTTTAAAGAAAAAGACCAGGACATCCCCAGAATGGATTCTTGCCTTCTCTTCTCAGTATCAGAGAGGCATATGTGTGGGAGCCCTCAAGAGCCAGCTGAATGGCTGAATCCCACAGCGAAGGGCACTTCCACACACTGCCATTTAGTGAACAGGCCTCATCTGAATTTCAGAAACTGTATAGTCTAAGAGAAAAACGGTGAACAACCAAAGTGAAAAAATCAAAGATAGGAGGACCTCGTGTAATACTTTTTTAATATTATAAAACAGAAAAAGAAGAGAGCTAGGAGCCAGAATTTATTAAATTGATTAAATTTCAGTTCTGGTACTTACAAGCTGTATGACCTTGGCTAAGTCACTTCTCCCTGAACCTCAGTCTCTTCATATAAAAAATGGAATAATATTATGTGCATTACCTCAGTGGAAATGTTGTGAGAGTCCAGTGAGGCATAGACATGAAAGTATTGTTTGAAAACCACATATAAAGCAATAGCTGTACAAATGAAAGTCACAATTAGGGTCAGAGTAATTTTGAATCTATATATCTCCCCTAACAAAGAAAGCAGCTGCAAAAGGTCAGCATCTGCAGATGGACCTTGCTTCAGACAAACAGCATGATCCAGAAAAATTGCCTTTAAATGGACTTACTTTAAAGGGCTAACCACTTCCTGAGAAGAAAACTAGGCCAAAGTTTAAGAAAAAACTCCAAGGTCCCAGAAAATAGATTAGGATGGTGACCAGACTCAGAATGGGAACACCTTAAGCTAATTAAGTCTGTTGCCTCTTTCCACCTTTGACCAGAACGAATCATTTAAAAAAATTATTCTCCAGGATATACCAACATTTTAAGTGACTGTTGTTCTATTTAAAGAACCAAAACAGGTTTTATTTGAGCTATGTAGAATGCTTTAACTTACTGCAGAACTTTTCTGAGAAATATTAGAGATTGTAACTTGAAAATGGCTTGTGTCAGAGAGAATTCAAAAGGCATGGGGATTCCTATCCCTTTGGAGTTTCTCTCTAAGCATAGATGCTTAGAATTAGAATAATTTAATAAATTTGTCTCCGGCAGACTTGTGCCCAACGGGCAGCATATAAAATGCTTTATTCCACCACCTTAAATACCTGGGTAAGGAGTTTGTATTTTATCCTTTAGGCAATGAAGAGACATTGAAAGTTTTTGAGGAAGAGAATGATATGTTCAGACTTATATATTAGGAAGCTGATTTTTATCAGCTATGGAAACGATGGTCTGGAGGGGAGAAGGATTAGAGAAAGGCAGAATGGGTAGAAAGTAATCACAACTGACCAGGGGAAGAGAGAAAAAAAGTCAAAAATAGGGAGGTAGCAATGAGAGTTGAGAAAGATTGAGTTCGATGCAGGAGACCGACCTGACAAGGCTGGATCACATCCTCATCCTTTAGAGCTAGCAGACACCTAAAAAGCCCGTATGTATCAAACCACAAAGACCCTCCACACCTGGTTGACCTGCAGTTGTGCAGCCTGCATTCCAAACCCTCCCGTGAGGGGGCCTCCATCAGGGGCAGCCCACTGCTCTACCCTCGGCTAGTTTTCCCTCAACATCAGGGAAACATGTTCTTCCTATAGAACTTCCGCCTTTGCTGCTAGTTCTATTCTATAAGACAAAGCAGAACAAATAATTTCTATATTTCTTTTGATACCTTTTGACTAAAGAAAACTATTCTCCTCTCCCTGCCCCAACTCTTCTTTTTTTCAGGATAAATATCTCCTATTCCTTCCATTAGCCTTCACGGATTAATCCAGTCTCCTTGCTAGTCTCGTCCTGGCAGTCGGTGGCACAGTGGATGGCACGGTGCCAGGCCCAGAGTCAGGAAAACCTGAATTCAAATGTGGCATCAGATACTCAATGATCTGTGTGACCCTGAGCAAGTCTCTTAACCTCTGTTTACCATAATTTCCTCAAATATAAAGTGGGAATAATAACAGTACCTACCTTACAGAATTGTGGGGAAGATCAAATGTGGCAATATTTGTTAATCACGGTGCCTGGCACATTGAAGGTACCATATAAAGGCTGGTGGATCCACCCCTCCCACATTCAGCTCATCCATATCCTTCTAAAATAATGTACCTAGAGTTGAAGAGGATATTTTATATATGGGCTGAGCTGGGAAGAATACAACGAACCTCTTCCCCTCCCAAGTTCTGGACCCTGGGCCTCTCTTGAAGCGGCTTACGGCAATATCAGCCTTTTCATTCTTTTTATTCTGCTACACGTCTCATCTCGGTATCCCCCGTACCCAGCTCAGTGCCGTTCACACCATGCAAAACATTTTAAATGAGACTGAATTGAATTGACAGGGGACTGACTCTCGGTGTAATGTGGAAGAGGAAAGTACAGGAAAGCTGCCAAGGTCCCATGCTGTCACTTTCACTTTCTGCTGACTTGAACTGAACGGCTGATCTCTGCCACTCCTGAGGGTCACGATGACTTGTTTTGATTTCATCTCCTCTTATTTCCCTTCTCTCCCCTCTATGGGAGAGACTTTAATGAGTGGGAAAATGGGGAAACGGAAGACGGAAAGGTAGTCGGCCTCTAAAGTGATTCTGTCATCTGTGGTTCAGTTAAATCTGACTCTTCATGACTACATCTGTTGTTTTCTTGGTAAAGATACTGGGTTAGCCATTTCCTTCCCTACCCATTTTACAGATGATGAGACTGAGGCAAGCAGGTTCACTGACTTGCCCAGGCTGGTAAGTATCTGACGCCAGATTTGAACACACAAAGATGAGTCTTTCTGACTCTAATCCCAGCGCTCATTACCTAGTTGGTCATGTGTATTAATTTAAATGCTATGGAGTCACTATGTCCTAAAGCAAATTTAAGGAAAACAGAAGTGGGTGGGAGTTATGCCTGCTTTACCAATGGATTAAAAGATTTGGTACTTTTAACAGGTTTTCTATAACAACACAAGATTTGGAAAAATCTGTTTTTAGTTCTTAGAATTACAGATTATTAGAACCTGAAGGGATTCCGTAATAATCTAGTCTAGCCCTCTCATTTTTATGGAGGGAAATACTTGCCCAAGGTCTCCGGAAATGGATTGGCTCCATTGGTATTCTAAGCAAGTGTTGTAAGTCACAGTCTGGTGCTGCTTTCTGTCTTCCAAGCTACTTACATTTGTAAGGAAGGTTTTTGTTTTTGTTTTAGTGCTTTGCATACTGATCACTAAAGATTAAAGTGTAAAAGATTTCCTCCCTCTTATACTGGATTCTATATCACTAATTCACAGCCAACCAGTAAAGGGAAATTGAGGAACTGGGTGGAGGGCGAGAGACCTCCCACCTAGTCACAGGCAGCTAATTTGTTTGCACAAATAGTAGTGGAGGCTAAACATATAAGGAGCCATTTTTACTAAGATGATTCTCTGAATGATACAAATTGGAAAGTTGATATGATGAAACTTGAGAGAAATGGCACAGAATTAAGCAAGCGAGAATTTAATAGATACCTACTATGTTCCAACACTGCTAGCTACTTGGGATAGCCTAATGCTTAATCTCCCCACTTCAAGTCTCCACTACAATCCAGCTTCTACTCAACTGTTAAATCAATCTTCCTAATATACAAGTCTGACCATATCACCACTACCACCCCTACTCAATAAATTCCAGTGATTCCCTATTGCCTCTAGGCTCAAATAAGAATGCTGCTGTTTGATTTTTAAAGCTCTCCATAACTTGGCTCCTTCCTACTTATCCATCCTTCTTATACCTTCATTCTCCTGCGTAAGGAGTTGAAGATAATGCCAACATAATGACCCTGAGAAGCTGGAAGGATGGTGGCGCCTTTGATATAAATAGCAAGGTTAGGAAGAGGGGAAGGTTTGGGGGAAAAGATGAGTTCAGTTTGGGGCATGTTAGTTTTGAGATATCCCTGGGACATCCAGTTTGAAATGTCAAAAAGGCAACTGCTAATGTGAGACTAAAGCACGGGGAGAGAATGCTGAATACAGAAATCTTTGAAGCATCTTAGATGACAGAGATGAGATTTAAAGCCATGGGAGCCAATGAGGTTACTATAAAAGACAAGTTGAGAAGATGAGACAGCCTAGGAGAAAACCTTGGATAACATCCACTTTGGAGGCATGATGCAGATAACGTGCCAGCAAAGGAGACGAAGAAGATGAAGACAGGTGGGAGAAGAATCATGAGAAAGAAGCGATCAGGAAGGCACAGAATAGAGAGAGCATCTAGGAGGTGAGGAGTAGTCACAAATGTCAAACACTGCAGACAGGCTGAGAAGGATAAAGACAGAGAGTTTGTCTATCTGGCCATTGGTCAGTTAGGTGGTAAGGTTGAAAGCCAGACGGCAAGGTTTGAAAAGAGGAAAAGAAGGGAACACAGCGAGTGTAGACTGCTTTTTCATGCAGTTTGGCTAAGAAAGGAAGGAGTGATACAGGGCAATATATTGAGGGGACGGTAGGGTCTAGTAAAGAGGTTTTCAGGATAGAGGAGATGAACATATTTGAATTGAGTACAGAAAGGGCCAGCAGTTAAGGAGACGTTCAAGATTAACGGGGCAAGGATACTGAGGATATAATCTGCTGGAGAAGATAGGAGGAGATCGAATCAAGTACACATGTAGAAGTACTGGTCTTGGTCAGGAGAAGGGCCACCTCTGTGTCAGAATCTTAGGGAATGAAGCAAAGGTAGCAAACAACATGACAGGATTCTAAGATAAAGATGCTAGAAGAAGAATCACCATTGATGCCAACTATGACTAACTCTCTGTCTTTCTCAGGCATTAGATCCAGTTCCTAGATCCTTAAATTCTATAAAAAAAAAAAAAAAAGTTTGAAGGCCCTGGGATGCCTAGTTAGAGAAGGGAAGCTTGATATGTAGTGAGGGAATGGAAATGAATAAGCATTCAGATAGGGCTTTCTATGTGCTTCTACACATATCTCATCTGAGCCTTACAACAACCCTGAGAGGTAGATGCTTTTATTGTTATTCCTCACTTTACATTTGAGGAAACTGAGGCAAAGAGATTAAATAACTAGCCCAGGGTCACACAGCTGGTAAGCATCAAATTCTGAATTTGTGCTTAGCTTTGACTCCAGGCCCTCTCTTTCTACTGCACCACTGGTACTCTAGGGTATATTCGAGTAATACATTGTAGTTACCCGTTAAGCTTAGCCTGCAAATTATCCTTCATCTCTAGGAGAATATCATCAGGTGAAAAATAATGTCACAGATAAATTATACTGGTCTCCCAGTGCCATAAACTGACTAAATATGAATGAGAGCCCAACAATACTCCTTTCAACATTGTGTTCTTCCCACAGTGCCTTGCACCAGGCAATCTAGTTCTGGGAAAGACAAAGTTCTCTCCTTAGAGTTTCAGAATTTTTTACTAAAATAACTTATAGTTCCTGGCCAAGACTTGAGTTTATCAGGACATGTGTAGGATATACTTGAAATTAACGGCACAGCTTTTCTTCTTTTTCATCTGTTTTAGTGAACAGCATGAGTAAGCCTTGTGAATTGTGCGGAGAGAGGTCTAGATTTATTAAGGGATCAATTTTGACAAATTCACACTCTTCACAAAGGACCACCAATGTCACGAAAGCTTTAGCTGAGACTTCTAAGAGAATTATTGGCATTTTACAACAGAAAAAGTATCATTTAAACAGACAGCTAATAACAATCTAAAATGTCCTTTTATTCAAAACTGAAGTTCTCTATCTGGGCTCTGAAAAAAATACCCTGACAAAGTTACTTTCCCTCTAATGATGTACATTTGTATGTAACAATGTTGAGTCACACTCCTTCTCAAATGAGACGCTATCAAGTTGAATTTCACAGTCAAACTAGTGCTTTCCTTCCTACATAGACCTCAGCATCAGAGGAGCTAAATTCCTCTGTGTGCCCTTGCTCCAGGATAGCCTGTATCATATAAAACTTCATTCCAAAGTCACTCATCTGCAAGAACTGTTACACAAATGATTTTCCTTTTTCTCTGGTCTCCCTCAGAGGCAGCCTAACCTCACTAACATTATGAGATTTTTTTTTCCTAGACAGACTTTTTGAACTAAACTTTGTAATGATTCACAAAGACTACATGTCATCTCCATGAGGTGAATAGATTTATTGCTTCTACCATCACTACCACTCCTAAATAGAGCTGCCTTTCATGGTTTTTAAAGCAGATCAGTGTTTGGGGACATGGTAGAGGGTATCCCAAATTTCTCTACCTTAGTCTTGTCCCCCTACATTTTTTAGATTAGCCTTTCCTGCCCTGATTACCACTCCTGAAACGGTAAAATAAAACCATTCCCACAGTTAATTTGACTTTTTAAGATGTTATTCAGGGGAAGCTAGGTGGTACAGTGAATAGAACACCGGCCCTGGAGTCAGGAGGACCAGAGTTCAAATCCGGCCTCAGACACTTAACACAAAAAAAATTCTAGCTGTGTGTCCTTGGGCAAGTCACTTAACCCCAACTGCCCTCCAAAAAAGCAAAAAAAAAAAAATTTTTTTTAAAAAAAAGATGTTATTCAAATAAAAAATACACTTCCCCTGGAGGAAAGAGTTGTTATACCTGGCATCAAGTGAACTTCATTTTATTGAAATAAAATAAAGGACAGATGAGGAAGCATAGAGATACACCAAAAGTTTGGTTTAGAGATACATCAAATCAACAGAGAAGGGGAGACAAAATATAGGCTTATAACCTTGTTAGAACAAAATGAAGATATAAAAACTCACTTTCAACCATTTATCTTTGATGCACATATTAAGTTCATACAATATTCTTTGATCAATGAAACCAGAGAAATAGCTCTTTATCTTCTGGAAGGCATAAAATGGGAAAATATCTGCTCCAGCAAAGGTATTTGCCATTGTTATGAAAGTCATCCTTCAGAGTCTGAAAAGAAGAAGGATTTCTTATGCATCTCTGGATGCTCCTATTTGACCCTGACATTATGGTGAATATATCAAGCCCCAGAACACAACAAGACTTCTTGACAAGCATCTACACCACCTGAAAGGTCAATCTAATAATCTACACAGGAAAAACTAGAAGGATAAAGAACACCTATTGTCCATACAATGCAACTGTAGGAATAGTGCCCTGTTAGTCCATTGGTCAATATCTCTTGGCAAGCACTATAAATGGACAATGAGCTGGCCCTGATATCAAAGAAAATGGAGAGTTAATTTTGGAAACAGCACCATATTCTAAATCATCCCAAACAAAAACCCAAACCCCTCTTTTAAAAACAGATAAGGTAGGTGAGAGCACCATAGAATGCCCTAGCACACACTTACTCTGTGTCAGACTTGCTCTGGCCTGCTTGCCCAATGCAAGCATCACAGATACCCAGGTTCCTTAAGAGTCTACCCCATAAGGTGAACTTTCAATAAACTTTATTTGCCTGAGAGAAGACTTGAGTCGAATTCATTTGGACCCGGCGTGTTGGTATTTTGGGGTCTCCAGCAACCCTAACCCTCTTTATTGTTAACCTCTTCATGTTTATGGCTCCCTGATTGGGAACACTGCTAATCTCAAGCTCTTCTCCAGCCGAGACTTGAAAGTATGTAAGCCTCTCTCTTTCCCTATTGCCTTCTTGTTCTCCAAGTACCTTGGAGGTGTGTTTTTGTGTGTTTTTGTGGGGGGGTTTGGGGCCTGACCTCTGAAGTCTCATTAGGTCAGACAACTAGGAGGCTGTCCAATACTCAGCCTGATCTCAGATTCTCAATCCTTTTTGGTTATGTTGGAGAACATGGACACGGGTGCAGCTTCTGAAGAATGGAGGACAAGGACAGATGCCCCATCTGGAAGTGTAAGGCAGTGTAATCTCTTTCAATTCTCTCAGTGCTAGGGAATTGGGAAAACTCAAGGTGGCTTTTTATGGGTTTTGTTTTGTTTGTTTTTTGAGGCTTACTCTCAAACCTTCCTTTATGGAGGAAGGGACTTCCAGGCCCGATGGCTGTAGCTCCCAAAAGTTCACCTTTGGGTTGTCTTTTAAGATAGATAGAAGTTGCCTGCTTAATGGCCTTCATTGAACTTTCTTGGCTCAGGAAAGATTGTAAAATGCTCAAAGCTAGAGCCTCTCCACAAAGGGGCAACGGGGACCAATTAAATGACCCCCTTCCTATGGCTTCAGCCTCAGCCCTTCCCCCCCAGGGACTGCTGCTCAGGTCCCAACCACCTGTCTTGCTGAGGTGCCTCCCTCTTCAGCCCCTCCCCCTGAGACAACACCCACTCAGGCCCTATCCCCACAGCAGTATTAGGGGCATCTCCTCTTCTGACCCCTTCCCCTCCTCAGGTGCCAGCTGACCTTCCCCCTTGCCAGTCATATCTAAGAACTGAAGTTACTCAGAGAGAACAAGAAAACCCTGCTGTTTTCCAAGACCAACTGGTAGAAACTATTAAAAGGTGTATGGATTTAGATCCTGACTCTAAAGGGGCAGTAATCCTTAACATGTATTTCATTAGTCCATCTGTTCCAGGTATTAGGAGGAAACAGGAGAAATTGGCAACGGGACCCCAAACACCTCAGATCCAATTACTAGGGATGGTCTTTGGAGTCTTTAACAACAGAGACCTAGTTGCAACAGAGGAGAAAGAACAAAGGGAAGCAACCAGAGACAGAACATGCTGGATTCTTGTCTGCTGCCATGGCCAGGAACCCACCCCCACCCCCCAGGATACCCCCTTGGAGGAAGCCCAGTCACTTGGGCAGTGGGAAAACCTGCTTTCGATGAAACAAGGAGGATCACTGGTCCAAGGAGCGCCCCTCCAGGGCACCCCCCCCAGAAGAAGCCCTAGGAACCAATGCCTCTAGAACCACCCATCTGACCAGGAGGGACATTGGAGGAAGGATTGTCCCCAAGGCTGGAAAAGTGGTAAAGTCACCTCCCAGTACCTGTCCTCCAGTCTTCTCAAGACTTGGAGTGAAAGGGAGCATGGGACTTGGCAGTGCTCCTACCTTCTCCATTTCACTGAACTCTGGGCAAGCATCGTGGCTGAAGGTAAGGTTACCCACTTTATTATGGCTAAGTTCTCTGTTCTAACCAATTGGTTCTACCCTCCCCTTGACCAGTCAGGTCAGGGGCATGGAAGGGGAAACTAAGGGATGTTTCCAGACATACCCCGTCCCCTGCCTACTTGAGGATCTGTTGTTTGAACACTCCTTCCTTATGCTCTCCTTATTCTGTCCCCTTGTTAGGAAGGGACCTGTTGGTGAAACTGGGGAGCAAATTTTCTCTAGTTAGGCCTCCCAGATCTCCCCATGTTCCATCAGGAGGGTGGGAAATAATTGAGTCAATTGTTTGGAATCAGGCAATTCCTAGGCGAACTACTTCTGCCATTCCCAGCATTTGTTTTTGACTCCTAGACCCTAAAGTGTCCCCCATCTTGGTCTATATCCACTTAAGCCCAAGGCGGGGGAGGGACTACAACCATTAATTGCTACTGAAGGCCCTGACTCATTCTGTCTAGAGTGGGGTCTAGACCACCAGGTGAAGGCTTTTGACACTTTGAAAACTAAACTGACCACCACTCCATCTTTACTCAATCTAGAAAAAAACCTTTTACTCCCTATGATGATGGAAAGAGAGAACAGGCTTTGGGAGTTACTGCCTGTTTTTGAAAACTATTAGATTCTGTGCCTGCTATTGCTTTACATGTGCTCAATGTCCATGGAGCAATTTGGAAAGGAAGGGGATATCTGGCAGTGTTTTGGCCTTGCCATAGCCATCTTTAATTCCTACCAGGGTAATTGTCCTCTCAATTTTTTTGGTGCCTTTTTGGTCTTCATTTGCTTAATGTCCTTGCCAGGTTTGTCTCCTTCTATGGTTCAAGCCATCAGCCTCTGGATGACTACTAAGGCTATGCAAATCTCTGATGGAATCCAAGTTCTCCAGCCCACTGGAGCTGGCATCATCCATATTCTGGAGTCTGGTCGCCTTGAACAGGGCCCACAGAGGCAGGGACAGCTCTATGCACCTTGCCAGCAGGAAGCACTTTGAGAAGCTGAGACCTTCACCCTTTGCCCCAAAGGAATTTGGGTCCCATTTGTTTGAGGGGGTAATGAAGAGGTGCAGGCACTGGGAACCCCCTTGAGCTCTCCTTGAATCTTTGAGGTACAGGCTCTGTGGCCCCTCTTGAATCTTTGAGGTAAAGACTCTGGGAAACCTCTTGAAGTCTGATTAAATCTTCCCACTTGATGAGGCATTTGCAGAGTCCTAAGTTTTTCATTGTGGCTGCGCCCAAAACTTTGTTACTAGCCTAGCCCTCCATTGTCCATCTACTTCCCACCCTTGAGCCTATCAAGATACCAATCCACCCTTGCATTGACCTCATTAACTCCTCCTGAAGACCTTCCCCAAACTCCTCCTTTAAGCATGTACGTAATAATAATTATGGTGAAAAAGTATAAAAATAAAGTATAGAAAATATCTAAAGTAACAAAGCATCTGTGGCCTGAAGACTAGCTCAGGAAAGTTCTGAGAAGTTCATCACAATGTTGGGCATATAGAGTTGTGTTTTGTTCTGTTTTTTGCCAAAGTAGGTGTCAATGACCATTAAGTAAGTTGTAAAAATGATTGCAATGTGTATCAATAAATGTAGTATCTACATTGAAAAAAATCAGAATTTTTAAATGATTATCAGTTAATAAATCAGCATGTATTTATTAAGCAACTATTACTGTGCTAAGTGCAGCCAACACTGTCACACCCACTGAGATACACTATTTTTGTAATTATGCATATAACTCTATTCAATTCAATATTGAGCATTTTTAAAAATTGATTTGTTTATTTATTTTTAGTTTACAAAATTCAGTTCCACAATCCCTTGAGTTTTAAATTTTCTCTCCTCCCTCCCCCCAACCCCTGTGGCAGCATACAATCAAGTATAGGATCTGCAAATACTTTCTCAATGGATATTAGTCTGATTGTATAGAAGGGTTATAACCAATGGAATGAGCAATGGGAAAGAGGAAACAAAACCAAACATAGGAAAGAAAGAGAGCAGTTAGTTTGCTTCAGTCTCCATTTAAACTCTGTTCTTTCTAGATCTTTCTCTGAATGTAGGTATCTCCTTTCATCTTGAGTCTTTTAGAGTTGTCTTATAACCTTTGAGCATTTAAAAAAATATCTAGAAGATATGAGGGATGTAAATATAGTGATTGAAAGAATCTCCATTCTAACAGAGCTTCAATTCTAATGGGAGAGACATATATGTGTACATACATAGCTATATTCTCACATTTATACATATGCACATATATATTCAATAAATATGAAGAGAATGACCCTATGAAATACAAATACCTCTGAAGAATGAAAATTACAAGTTATACGAATGAAAGTTTAAAAACTCATCATGGGCAAAAATATGTCACTGTTGTGTTACTGATGATGACTTGTGTGTTACCAAGAAATGGTAGAAGGAATATCATCTAAGTATGTATGGTTAGAAAAGGAAGTGAGCACAGATGAGAGTCTAAGTGTTGTATGGGTAACTGTTAAAGAACTCCAAGGGGGCGGCTAGGTGGCACAGTGAATAGAGCACCAGCCCTGGAGTCAGGAGTACCTGAGTTCAAATCCGGCCTCAGACACTTAACACAAAAAAAAACTAGCCGTGTGTCCTTGGGCAAGTCACTTAACCCCAACTGCCCTCCAAAAAGCAAAAAAAAAAAAAAAAACTCCAAGGAAAGTATCCAAAGTGTTGAGTAAATACTTGAACAATGGAAGAATTGCCCATATCCTTGAGATCATAGAACCACCTAAGGATACAATGCAACTGGGATTCTCACTTTCTCCTGTACCATTCCTCCATCATTTCTGTGCTAACTCCATTTGCCTAAAATACCTTCTCATCTACCTTTGAAATCCTACCAGTCCATCAAGGTCTGATATAAATACTTCCTCTTTCATGAAGCTTGCTTGGCCATGGATCACACCTTCAATAATTCAATATGATTCAACACACATACACATAAACACACACACCCCTCTATTTTTTTAAGGATTATATGATTTAGAACTGGAAGGGAGATTAGAGACGTTCTTGCCCAACTATCCTTTTAATAGATGAAGAAACTGAGACACAGAGAGAAGTAAATTCCTAATTATCATAATAATACACAGCAGAATTAAGATTAAACCTAGGTCCTCTGATTCCAGACCAAGTGCACTACATTAACTATCTCTCTAAGGACCTCCTACATGCAAGGCATTGTCATATTCACCTCTGAGTGTCTCAGCATCTAGCACAGAACAGATATTCAGGAAATGTTTATGAGAGGAGAAAAAAAGGAATGAAAGGGAAAAGATGGTAAAAATGGGAAGAGGGGGAAGGAAGAACATAAAATAGATCTTAAGTGGGAAGGAAGGAAGGAAGGAAGGAAGGAAGGAAGGAAGGAAGGAAGGAAGGAAGGAAGGAAGGAAGGAAGGAAGGAAGAGAAAGAAAGAAAGAAAGAGAAAGAAAGAAAGAAAGAAAGAAAGAAAGAAAGAAAGAAAGAAAGAAAGAAAGAAAGAAAGAAAGAAAGAAAGAAAGAAAGAAAGAAAGAAAGAAAGAAAAACAAGGGGACAGTGCAAACTCTAAGTGTATAGGACATTGAGTGTTCCTGGTAGGGAGTAGTATCAGCCACTGAAAAAGTTTCAGTACTTACTCAATGGTACCTGGAGGAAGGAAAGAAAGGATATTGGAGGGGAGGGAAAAGAGAGAAAGAAGGGTAGTTATAGCAAATATGTGCCGAATCAATTCACAGAAGAAACAGATAGCTGCTATTTGGGTTTAAAGGGAATTATTATTAACTCAGCAGAGAAATCCTCTTTGCAAAGTTCACCCTGCAGGGTTGTGGACCAAAGAAAGAAAAGAGAATGAAGAAAGAAGAGGGAGGGAGGAAGAATGAAGAGCATAACATTGACTATAATTGGAAGGAAAAAAAATACAGAAAGAAGTTCATAGCACAGACTCTTAAGTATTATGCTGGACATCAGTTATACCTGGTAGGGAGTGGCTGTCATCATTGAAAAACTTTAGGTGGTCACTCAGTGGTATCTGGTGCTATAAATGACTTCCCAGGGAGTTATTTTTCTATGAGAACCTCAGGGTTTCTCATCCTTTGTGCAATGAGAAGGATAATCTGCATATGTCTATCACATTTTTCACACAGGGTCTAGTTACCTAAATCTCTATAGGGCGCACTCTGCAAAGGAAATTTCTTAGCTGAGTTAATAATCATTCCCTTCAAACCCAAATAACCATCTGATTTGACATGAATTTGTTACAATCACAAAGGATGCAATACATTATCCAAATATTCCTGTAGAATTCTGAGTAGAAAAATCTCGGATAAAAATGTAAAGTTGATAGCTGTTATCTGGTGATGGAAACCTTAATGACACATACTTAAAAATAACAAGTTAAAGCCATTCTGAGAAGGCCAGTCATTTTCCCTCTAACTGCTGTGTAGCCAATTATATTGTAATAACTGCTTACTTTATGCAGTCCTATTGCCCAAAAGCTCCATCAGTAACGTTAAACAAGGACTGAAATTGCTGGCAGCCAACTATCACTTGAACTCCTTGTGAGGAGATGAAGAACTCCCTCAACAACAGAAGCCCAAAAGTCAAAGCAGAAACAGACAGTTTCCTCCATGGAAAAACCTATAATCCAAAAGTCAAAGCATGAAAATCTCTGCCTGCTAGACACAGTCAATGGCTTCCAAATGGGGGAAGTGGTAACTCTTTAAACTGGCAGTCAACACAAGGATATTTGATATTTTAGGGTATTTCAGTGACATTTAAGGAACCTTTGTTGGCTCCTCCATCAGGAACAAAGAGGAACACAACAATACATTTTATAGAAAATATTGGTCGACTCTGGATCCTCTTGACACATCTATAGCATCAAGTGTCAGCTTTATTTTCTTCTTGTTTTGGGTTCCTGCACTGTGAGAGTCACATTTTATTAGATATTTCATTAAGGTCTTTCTGCTTTGTCTTTAGATTGACCTTTTGGAAAAACTGAGACAATTTACTCCTTTTTCTCATGTAGTTTTCATTTATGATTTCTTGGAGGTGGCTAGGTGATGCAGTGAATAGAGAACTGGCCCTGGAGTCAGGAGGACCTGAGTTCAAATCTAGCCTCAGACACTTGACACATTTATTAGCCGTGTGACTTTGGGCAAGTCACTTAACCCCAATTGCTCTCCAAAAAACAAAGAAAACATTTATGATTTCTTGAAATATAACTCAAGTAAACCAGTCTTTGTTAAATTTGTGATTCAAATGGAGCTACTTGAGAATGCCTTTATACCCAAATCACTCTGGCTGTTAACTGGTTAGCCAATAATAGGGCCCAGCCTAAGCCTCACTTGCTCCTTATTTGGGTTTTGATGACTCCGAATGAGTTTAAATAGCAGTTGTTTCCGTCCTGACTCTGAGGTTCTTCCCCTCCAAGACTGATTCTAGGAATCAGAAGGCAAAGCAGGCCATCTTTTGCCTCAAGTCTTACCTAGCCTTTAACTACTGAATGGGTGTTGCCTCAGACAAACTGTGACCTGGGAAAGACCTTAGCTTAAAAAAGTCAAGGTCTCCCACTGTATTCAGGGCCATCACTAGCTATCTTGACCTATGTCTTTCCACTGGACTCAGATGACTATGGAAGACAAAATGAGGCTGATGATTTTGCACAGCTTTGCCTCCCTTAAATTCAATTCACTTGCAAGTCAAGACACCATCCTCTTGAAGTGATAGGTCCTCTTCAAGAATGAGAATGAAGGACAAGCAACCACAACAATTTGCCTTTTCAAAGAGGAAGACTTCTGATCCCTCCTCTGGTTTCTGAGCTTCAGTTGGGAGATTTGGGGGACTGGATTGTGGGCAAGTTGTTTTACTCAACTTTGCTCCACATTGCTGCCTTGTGATTTTTAACTTCTCTATCATCCCAAGGTCCCTACGCAAATCTTCTCCATCCTTCAAAGCTGAGTTTAATTCCTATTTGTTCCAAGAAGTTTTCTCTGCCTGTCCCTAAGGAGAAAGATCTCTCCTTCAGGACATTATTCAACTTTCTTCTGCCTCCGCTTCTTCATCTGTAAACTGGAGACAATAGTATTTGCATTCTCTGCCTCATCTGGGTTGTTGTAAGGATCAAATGATATAACGTATGTAAAGTGCTTATAAAATATAATACTATAATACTAGATGACAAATGTTTGTTGAGCTTGAATCACATAAAGGTAAGTTATTGTTATTCAAAATGTACTAGTACTTGAAAAATATAAAATGCTGTAAAAAGTACAGTATTACTATTATTAAACATGGGCTGTGAATATATAAACCAAAGAGCAGGGCAAAAAGGGAAATTGGCCATTCAGCTACAGCTATAGAAAGTGTCTGTCTCTGCCTAGCGAGATGATCTCCTGGACAACCCATTTAAAGCAATCAAAAGGAAAAAGGACAAAAGATGATGTCATTTCCTAGGGGATTTAAACAGAAAAATAGCTATTTTTAAAATTGCTCCATCTATTTTATCCAGGTAACTGATCTCAGAGTGGGCGTTATCTGCCTTGGAAAACCAAAATGACTCCAGCTATGTAAATCTGGCCCCAGATCTACTTCCTTCCTCAGCTTTAATGCTTTAAATACTGTTCCAGCTCTTTCACAAATTCAATACAACAAACAATGATATATGAAACTTGCAGAGTCAAGTGCGGTGGGTGGTTAATACATACATACAGTTCATTCAGTCATACATTAGATCAATGGACACTCATTAAGGGTCTTCTGTACACTGAACATTTTTCTAAATAATGAAAGAAACAAAATTTAGGAACAATAGGGTCTTTCCTCTTAACAACAATACCATTAAGCTCATTTGACCCATACAACAACCCCTTGAGGTAGGTACCACAGATATTACCTCTATCTTACAGATGGAATTGAGGATCAGAGAAGTTAACAGCAAAGATAGCTGGCAATGATATGGTGCTTAAGGTTCACAGAGCACATTATATGTGTCATCTCCTTTGATCCTGCTCTGTGAGTAGTTACTGTACTTATTCCCATTATACAGATGAGGGAACTGAAGCAGAGACAAGTTAAGTGACTTAGCAACGGTCACACAACCATAAGTGTGAGAGACAAGGTCTCAAACCAGGTCTTCATTATTCCTAGTCTAGTGTTCTAGTTACTATGGCATACTGATAAATGAGCCGATTGTAGAAGATATAAAGATCAATAATGTCCAGGATTATATAATTAACATATTACTAAGTATTCAAGAAGAGCAAAATCGCTCATGTGAGATGTCTCTGCAAATGGGATTTGGATTTCTGGAACAAAGCTTTAAAAAATACAGGAATAATGCTTGGTTAGCCAGGGACAGAGAGTCCCTAATGAGTACTGCTAAAGAGAGACAGAGAGAGTGAAAACTAAAACATAAAAAACTATAATTCCAAAAATGCATGTGTAACTATAACTGTGTGTGTGTCTATAGTTTTATATAGTCTGGAATCCCATTAATCTAGTCAAGGGAATTTTAAACCAAAAATAGGAGGGGAGGGGAAAAAATTGCTCACATAAACTTCCCGATAACCCAAAACCTGCTGAATCTCAAATATCAAGTCCAACACAGCAAAGGATTATCACTGGAGAGGACTAGTGATTCACAGGAGCAATAACCAAGAAGACAGGCAGTAATAAAGCTTATGACCCCAGATGTATACATAGTGTCTTCAAAATATTAGAGCAGTATTAAGTTTTAGGAACTTTAGCAGCATAAAACTTACACCAAGTCTTTTGGGGCATCTTGTATTTAAGTGCACTGAGTAAATGGCAATAAACTCAAAAACAAGAGGATAAAGAAGTAAACAAAGAAGGCAAATTCAATTACTAGGGTGGACTAGGTGGGCAAGGGCTCACAACTCATATACACCCATAGAATTTTAATTTTATAGGTGAGAGTGGGGACTAGTCCAAATCAGAGTCAACTAAGTGCATCCTGCAGCAGGAGGCAGGAGGAGCCGTGACCCAGGGGATAGAGTCTTGAAATTGAAGTCAAGAAGATCTAAGTTCAAATTCTGCCCAAGACAATAGCTTTGTGTCTAGGAGAAAGTCACAAAATCTATGAGAAATCTAAATTGGTGGGATGGGGTGGTAGTATCCATCTCACAGTTTGCTGGAACAAACAAGATCATATATCATGTGTTTTACAACCTTTACAATGCTATGTAAATGCTAACTGTTATTATTATTATAGCAAAGCTGGAAGGACGGTGACTACATTTGGGCTATTAAATGTGCCGATAACAGGTAGAATGAAAAAAGAGAAAGGTTCTCAGATAAGTGAGTTCACCATTTCTTATCAACTCAGGTAATGTGAGTAATTGGATCACTGTTATATAATAAAGTGCGCTATCCCGTTTGCTGAACCAGGAGTACCTATCACCTGACAAAACCTAAGAGAAAAAGTCTATAGAGCTGTTTAGCTCATAACAAGCCACTATCAGATATCTCCATGTACCAACTCAGCTGGTACTCTGACATTTTTCCCCAAAGTAATTTATTCCTTCTAGGATTAAGCTTATTCCTAAATAAAGTATCACAAGTCCTCATTCAAATATCCCTTCAGGGGGCAGTAATGAAAAGTCAGTTTTGGAATATCTCCATCTCACATCACGGTGTGAATTCACACGATATCCACCTATCCCAAATTTCTATTACGTTTTTACTAGAAGAGAATCTCTTTTTAAACACAAAACTTTTCTACAATCATGAAATCACATCAGGATTTTTAACTTTGTGGAGATAAAAGGAAATAAAAGTGACTTCTTACTGCACTAGATAAAGGGTTGTTTGGGTTTTTTTAAACTTCATTATTGTTTTGTTTTTTTAAAGGGCATAACGCATTGTATTTTCTGACACTCAGTTTATATTTTCCAAGTCATGCCACTATAGATATAGTAAGCACCCATTTTTAATGAGAAGCACAGAAGATAATTGATGAGATCCACCAGGATTAAAATTATAAGTGAAAGCTGTTCTTAGCCCTTCTTGTTCCTTCTATTATTTATATTTCCTTTATAAATGACTACAATGCCTCCTCCCTGGCTTTCAGTGTTGTTCAGTTGCCAAGGCCTTCATTGTCAGACCATAAAGTTGTGAGCTGACATTTGCCAGTAGGATTTATCTGGATGGATCTAAAATTGAAAGCTAGAAAAGGAAAGGGAGGGGGTCAAACAGACAGAGCAGGGCTATCCTTTCTCAGAAAGAAATGCCAGCCCCCCCTTGTCTGGCTCTAGGGGTGGGTAACAGAACAGTTTTATATACAAGGGCCTTTGACATATGAGGTCCCAATGTTAAATCTAATACTCACTTTTCCACTCACCCAAGGCAGACTACCGTTTATGTCAGGTATATGACAAAAAACACACTTCATTCACTTTATCCTGCCAGGGGAGGGCACAAAACAGTTAGAAAGAAGAAGCATTCTGGTCTAGCCCTATTTTTTGGTACTTATTTTCAGGGCTGGTTAAAAAAAAAAACTCTGTCTTTTAGAAAAACACTTGATATTTTAGCGAGGATTTGCTGCCAGAAAACACAACTCAATATTTAGTACTTATGTGACCTTGGATAACCTCCTTGGGACTCAGTTTCTTCAACTGTAAAAGGAGGGCTAGATTCAGAACCTCTGTTCTAGCATTGCATCTCTGATCATCCTATAATATGAATGAATCACGATCAGTGGCAGCATTTTCAAGCACAGGGTCAACGACTTATAGCTGGAAGAGACTTGAGAGTCCATTCAATCAAAGGGTCTCATTTTATAGATGATAAAACTGAGGCCCACGTAGGTAGTGTGGCAGATAAGACAAGGGGCTTGCAGTCCAGAAAACCAGGTACTAGCTGTGTGATTATGGGGAAACCACTCAGTTTCTCTGCGCTTTTCATAGTTCAAATCTTGGTCCTGATCTTTGCTAAATGAGACTTTAGGCAAGTAATTTTGCTTTTGGGGACTCAGTTTTCTCACCTGTAAAATAAAGGATTGTATTGGATTCCCTTTCATAGTCTTTCTGGCTCTAAATTTGCAATCCTATGAACTGAATATAAGGAGCATTTTTCTCGATCATTCAGGGTCATTATCATAAACACTCCTCGTTTTATGTTCTAGAAATATGTTTTTGCATGACTTTATATGTATATGTAAAATTGCTGGCCTCCTCAATAGGGAGGAGGGGGTGGAGAGAAGGAAAGAATTTAGAAATCAATTTTTTTAAATGAATGTTAAAAAAATATAATGATGCTCTCAAAGACTATTGGCATGGGTGAGATTATCCCTTTCACCAAACATTCCCCCTACCTATGACCTTGTAAAATTCTTTTATTTTAAAAAAATAGTTCTGCCCCCCCCCACCTTGCTGGCAACTGTTATTTCTTATTCTTATGGTAATCTATGTACTCTAATGTTTCTGATCCCCTGCCTTATTTTATTATAATAATAAGCACTTTATACAGTACATTACAATACAGTACATTAAGCTTTGCAAAGTATTTTACAAATATCACCTCATTTTAGTGTCATTATTATCTCCATTTTACAATTGAGGAAACTGAGAAAAATAGAGTCTAAGTGACTTTCCCAGGGCTACTCATCTACTAAGTATCTAAGGTAGGATTTGAATTCAGGTCTTTCTGATTCCATGTCTGGCACTGCACCCCTAGCTATCAGTTTGATGTCGTTATCTAGGTGAGGGCCTGGTAAAAGTCTTCTTCTGATGTTATATTGTGATAAGAAAGAGAATGAGCCTGAGGCTGAGCCTGAATAGCAGAAAGCCTCTGATATTCTACATAACTGCAAACTGACTTTAAGTACTTGTCTAGCAATGGGTCATGATTGTACAATCCAAGGACAGCCTAGCCAAATTCAAAATTTATCATGATATTAAGTGACAAATTTTTTAAACTGTAGCAATTCAGGCAAACCGTTTACTAGAGCATTGGATGGGTTTTGATTTGCAGTAGTGGTCAAAGTCCCCACTATTGATGAAAGTTGTGGCTTTTATGAAAAAAAGAAAATTTTTAGCTAAGGGTCTATTTCTCATACCTCTCAGAAACCACTTTAGGTTTCTTCTAAGCTCCTGGCTCTGTTCTGCATGCTTTGGCTTACCACAGACCAGATTTCTGGGTAACCAGTGCAATTGCAAATCCTTGCAGATACACAACTGTCATGCCTACTTTTTCAGTATCACTTTGGGGAAAACATTCTTAAAACCTTCAAGTGCTATAAAAATTATCAGGCTTTTATTGTTTGTTGGAGTTGAAATTTCAACATTATAGCAAAGTCCCCAGTATGGATGCAACATGCCTCTCTCTATCTTACAGTCTTAGAGACTTGCCTAGAGCTCTGAGCAGTTACAATGACTTCCCCACAGGCAGTATATCTAGTGTGTGTCAGAAGCAAGACTGGAATCTAGGTCTTCCTAATTCTGATCCCATTTCTCCATCCGCTATGCTATATTCAGGACCTACAGTCTAATTCAATCTCTGCTACCCAGCGCTGTAACCTTTGACAAGTCAATTAACATTTCAAGATCTCAATTTCCTCATCTGTAAAATGAGATTGGACAAGATGGTCTGCAAGGTCCCGTCCCTGATGGATGCATCACTTCTTTTTTGTAATAAATTGCATCTCACGTGGAGTAAATGTGAGATCATGGAGACTCAAAATTGTATTTGAAATTCCTTAACTAATCCATCAAGTAGACTACAGCATCTTTAAACACTGGCAGATAGGGTTTCTATAATTTGTTTAATACTTGAAGGTAAATCTGAATTGGTATTTTACATCATTTACATTCCTTATTTTATCTCCCCATCCTCTCCATCCCAGATCATTCCTTAGGGAAACACAAAAAAGCTGGGGGAGAAGCAGGTTAGCAGAACCAATGAATATGCTGAAAATATCTGACATCACAAGCAACGGTCCATACCCATCATCCTCTATAGCTGAAACAAAGCAGAGGATGCTGTCACTTTCTTATGACCCTTCGTTGGTACTGAATCTGATTATTAAGACTGTGCAATATTCAGTTTCAGCTGTTGGACTGATGATGTTCTTATCAACAATCTATAATCCTCATCATTACGTGTATTGTTTTTCTGGTTCTGCTTCCTTCACTGTGCATCAATCAGTTTGTGCACAATTCTCCATATATAATACAAGGCGTCAATATGGGACCTCAGTGATAGAAGTACGTGGCAAAATGACAAACTGGGCTCAGTCTGTCTAAAGAAGTTCACTGAAAGACCCAGGTCAGAGTGAAAGGTCCCAATTCATATTAACACTGTCCTTAAGATTACGCTAATAAAACGTACATATGGCTCATGACTGTGTCTCTGTTATGTATAAACTCTAACAATGGACTGAAGATCTTCTGTGTGATTTTATAGGTTGTAATGGAGTCACAGGATTGGTGGAGGATGATTAGGAATGGGGTAGAAAAAGAAGAGGAAGGAAATGAGCATTTACATATGCCTACTATGTGTCAAGCACTGCGCTAAGCACTTTAAAAATATTACCTCATTTGAGTAGCACAAACTCCTTTAAGGTGGGTACTTTTACTACCCCCATTTTAAGGAGAGGAAACTGAGGCAAAGAGAATTTAAGTGACCTGCCCAGGTACAAAGCTAGTAAGCATCAGAGGCTGGATTCTACGCACTGTGCCACGTAGCACCTCATGCCATGAACCAAGAGACTCAGGACAATATACTTGATTAAGCTGATCATAGGAAATTATGAGGAGTAATTAGTTCAATATAAAATTAAATAATATGATTATATGTTACAAAATGGAAAAGAACTGCTTAATAAACAGAACAAAGATAAAAAAACAAGAAATAAATCAAAACCCAAATAAAAAAAAAAGAAAATAAAGAAAATTATTGGAGAATTAGACTAAGTGAAAACCAGAAAGACTACTGATCTGATGAACAGGACTAAAAGTTATCATTTTGGAACAACTAACAAAATTGACAGAACTTTAGCCAATATAAAAAGGAAGCTTAGTGGCACAGTGAATAGAGTGCCAGGGCTCAAGTTAGGAAGACTAATATTTCTGAGTTCAAATCTTGCCTCAAACACTTAGTAGGTGTGTGACCCTGGGCAAATCACTTAATTCTATTTGCCTCAGTTTCTGAGCTGGAGAGAGAAATGGCAGAACATTCCAGTATCTTTGACAGGAAAATCCCAGATGGGGTCACAGAGTTAGTTGAACATGACATTTCAATGTAGCAAAAACAATACCCAGAAAGGAATAACATGAAGATAGGTGTCCCAAATGCATTACATATCTGGAAATCAATTTACCAAACCATACTCAGTACTTGTACAGATATAATTATAACATTCACCTTAAAGAAATTCTTATTAACTTAAATAATTGGAGGAACATTAAATATTTATGGTTGGGATTTTCCAGTGTAGTAAAAATGGTAATACTACTGAATATAATACAATAAAGGAACATTCCTAGGAACAGGGTCAGTCATACCCACCCTAAGAAGTAACAAATAGGAGAGATTCACTTTTTTTTTCAACCATCATTGATTGGATTAGTCCTCGGCTTGTCTTACTTTCCTAGGCCTAAGAAGAAGGATGATGCAGCTAAGGTAGCGCAGTGCCCAGAGCTTAGAGTCCGGAAGACATGAGTTCAAATCTGACCTCAGATACTTACTTTCTACCTGTGTGACCCTGGACAAATTTCTTAACCCCATTTGCCCATTTCCTCATTCATAAAACAGATTAGAGAAGGAAATAGCAAACCATCCCAGTATCTTTGCTACAAAGAAACAGACCCAATTGAAAAATGACTGAATAATAAAAATAAAGTGCATCTTTGGCTGCACAACAGAGGACCATGACTTCCAGCCCAATTCTCTTTCCATGGGTCTCTTTCTCTCCATCGTCCCTCTGGATGCTAGAAGGAACCCCCAGTTCGGTGCCCTCTCTCCTTTGTGCGTGGTCTCTCCTCATTTTCTCCCTAGGATCTCATTTTGTAATTCCAGTTCCAAATTATGTGGTCTCCTTGACTCAGGGGACAAAAGACTCCAAACGCCAGCAATCTATGCAGGTTCAGGCTCTTTTTAACATCTTTATTAATCAAAATCACCTTTTTCTTACAGTAATATTCCATTACATTTATAGACCACAATTTTTTTATCCCTGTATTTCCAATGGGTATCCTTTTTATTTCAACTTCTTTGCACTATAAAAAGTGCCTCCATAAACATTTTATTACATAGAGGGGTTTTTCTTTGTGTTATTGGCCTCCTTGGGGTATATGCCTAGGTATGTCTGGGCCAAAAGTTATAAACATTTATTTGCATAATTTTAAATTGTCCTCTCAAATGACAATTGCCAAATGATAGCTCTCTGTCCACTGATGTACCTTTCTTTCCACAACTCCTCCAATATCTTGAATATCTCCTCGAATATCTCCATATTTTATCATCTTTGCCAATTGTATTGAGCATGAAATCTTAAGGTTGTTTTTTATTTGCATTTTATTTGCATTTATTTTTTATTAACACTGGTTGGAGCATTGTTTCATATGGTTGTTAACAGTTTCTACTTCTTTTGAAAAATGTCTCTTTATATCCTGTTACCATTTATCCTTTGGGGAATTGCTTTTAGTTTAATGTATTTCCGTTAAATGTCTATATATCTTGGATATAAGTCACTTAATAAAGAAATGTGATATAAAGGCTATCACAGTCAACAATTCCTTTATTATCCTAATTACATTAATTTTGTTCCCACAAAAGCTTCTCAATTCTATGTAATAGAAGTTTATATGTATATATATACATATACATATATATACATATATACATATACATATATATATATATATAATTACCTCTGTCTCTTATTTGGTTAAGAATTCAGGCTCTAGCGAAAGCTGGGAAAGATATATTATTTGATTCTCTTCTAATTTCTTTTATGGCATGATATTTAACATTCAGGTCATGTCAGTTTTGAGTTTATGGTGGCATGTGGTATAAGGTTCTAATCTAAATTTAATTTCTGCCAGATAATTCTTGCCAAACACGAAGTTCTTTCCTAAGTCATTTTTTGTTCAGGCTTATAGAATACTAGGTAATTACGTTTAATTATTTCTGTTTCTTCCTTTTCTAAGGTGTTAATTAATTAATTAATACCAAATGTTTTTGATGGTTACAGCTCTATATTTTGAGAAATGAAAGTGTTATTACCCCTTCATTGCTACTTTCCCCCCTTATTTCCTTTGATATTAAAATATTTTTATTCTCCAAATGAATTTTGTTTTTATTTTGTCTAACCCTTGTTTGTTTGATTGTTATAAGACTAAATCTATTAATTAATTTCAGTAGTATTACCATTTTTACTACGCTGGAAAATCCCAACCATAAATATTTAATGTTCCTCCAATTATTTAAGTTAATAAGAATTTCTTTAAGGTGAATGTTATAATTATATCTGTACAAGTACTGAGTATGGTTTGGTAAATTGATTTCCAGATATGTAATGCATTTGGGACACCTGTCTTCATGTTATTCCTTTCTGGGTATTGTTTTTGCTACATTGAAATGTCATGTTCAACTAACTCTGTGACCCCATCTGGGATTTTCCTGTCAAAGATACTGGAATGTTCTGCCATTTCTCTCTCCAGCTCAGAAACTGAGGCAAATAGAATTAAGTGATTTGCCCAGGGTCACATACCTACTAAGTGTTTGAGGCAAGATTTGAACTCAGAAATATTAGTCTTCCTAACTTGAGACCTGGCGCTCTATTCACTGTGCCACTAAGCTTCCTTTTTATATTGGCTAAAGTTCTGTCAATTTTGTTAGTTGTTCCAAAATGATAACTTTTAGTCCTGTTCATCAGATCAATAGTCTTTCTGGTTTTCACTTAGTCTAATTCTCCAATAATTTTCTTTATTTTCTTTTTTTTGTTATTTGGGTTTTGATTTATTTCTTGTGTTTTATCTTTGTTCTGTTTATTAAGCAGTTCTTTTCTATTTTGTTAATATGTGGTTTTAGATCCATAATTTTTCAGTTGAGGACTAATTTTGCATTGCATTAATCATTATAGTTGTCTCATCGTTATTATATAATTATATAACTATATTATTATATAGTTTGCTTCTATGATTTATTCATTATTTCACTGTTCATCATTCAGGATTATGTCATTAGATCTCCATTTAAATATGTCTTTTGCTTGTATTCTGCGTGTTGATTACTATTTCACTGCATTATAGGTTGTAAAGTATGTTTACTATTTCTATTTTTTATATTTACTCATAATTTCTCTGTACCCTACCTAGTATGTGAATGAATGAAAAAGAATTGATTAAGCCTGTACTTTAGCAAAACACTGTGTTAAACACCAGTGATACAAACAGAAAAGTAAGACAATCCTAACTCTCAAGGATCTCAGATTCTACTAGTAAGAAATAACAAATGGATACATGGTTTCTGCTACATGATCTGCTTGTGTAAAATTGTTTTGTATCTCACAGGAAGGCATATATTTTCTTATATTCCCATTCAGAAGGTTCCATAAATATTTTAGCTCTAAATTTTTATCAGTTTATTCAGTTCTCTTTTTTCCTTCTTTATCTTTCTGTTAGATGTGCCCATCTCTGAAAAAAGAACATTAACTCCTACTATTATGCCATAATCTTTTTTTTCTATTCAATTAACTTTTTCTTCATGAATTGAGTTTATAAATCATGTTATTTTAAAAGAAATCAGCTTGTATCAGAGAACAGATAGATTCAAAATAATTCATATGGAACAATTAAAGCCAAGTTTTATAAGTTTGGAACCTACCATTCTAAAGAGCAATTTGGAACTGTGCCCAAAGGGCATTAAAACCGTACATACCTTTTGATCCCCCAATACCGCTGCTAGGTCAGTATCCCAAAGACATAAAAGTGGGGTGACTCTGTACAAAAAATATGTTTATAGCAGCTCTTTTGTGGTGGATAAGAATTGGAAACCAATGGGGTGCCCATTCATTGGGGAACAGCTGGACAAGTTGTGGTATATAATTGTAATGGAATATTATTGTGCTATAAGAAATGACACAGCAGGATTATTTCAGAAAAACCTGAAAAGACTTACATGAATCGATAAAAAGTAAGGTGAGTAGAAGCAGAAGAACATTGTACACAGTAACAGTAAGATCACACAATGAAGAACTATGAACAGCAAGTCAACGATCCAAGATAATTCCAAAGGACTCATGATGAAAAATGCCAACGGACTCCAGATAAAGAACTAATATTGTCTGAGTACAGACTGAAGCACACTATTTTCTGTGTTTCTTCCATTCTTCCTTCCTCCTTCCTTCTTTCCATCCTTCTTTCCTCTCTATTTCTTTCTTTCTTCCTTGTTTGAGTCTTCTTGCACAAAATGATTAATATGGGAATGGTTTACATGACTGTACATTTATAACCTATATCAGATTGCTTACCATCTGAGGGAGGGGGTGAGGAGGGATGGAATTTGGAACTCAAAAGTGAAATAAAAAACAAGAAATGCTAAAGAAAAAAAGTTTTTACATGTAATGGGGGGATTAGAGAGAGATAGAGAGAGAGAGATGATAGACAGATAGATAGATAGAGAGATAGACAGAGAGAGATAGACAAACAGATAGCTAGATAGACAGAGATAGATAGATAGATAGAAAGACAGATAGATAGATAGATAGACAGAGATAGATAGATAGATAGATAGATAGATAGATAGATAGATAGACAGATAGACAGAGAGATAGACAGACAGACAGAGATGATAAACAGATAGGTAGATAGCTAGATAGATAGGCTGGAACCTAGACTTTTATTAAAATTAAAATATTTATTAAAATAGAAGAATAAAAATACTTAGCTGGAAGGAAAATTAATTATGAAGGGAAAATATTCTCATGTAAATATGCTTATATTAGTGAGAAATCACATTGCTACATAACTGTTTTCTCTTCTTGTTCCATCACAAACCAAAAGAAAAGCCAAGGAAGTCAAAGGTAAACACAGCAGGGTCCTCTAGCTGATGGGAAATGCTTCTTAAAAAGGTCAACTAAGGTCACCTCTCATTAAATCTACCAACTTAATCAATAGAGTAACTATAGGTACGATGAAGAGATTCTAGACTCACACAAAGTGTGGCATTTTGCTCCACTTTTGTTCATGCCAAATACTTTCTTTAGCCTTTGTACATCTACAAGAACACCATATTTGCAGGAAATGCTCAGATTATAGAATTATGTGGCACTGATCAATAACTTAAGGCACTTCCTTGCCTCAGTTTCCTCATATGTAAAATTATGGGGTTATTCTTGACAGTCACCTAGTACTAAATTTGTGATTAATCAACCAATCAGCAAAGCTTTATTAAGAGTCCACTCCGTGCTATGCACTGTGCTAGAAACATTGTATACAAATGTGTACAAATACAAAGAATGAAGCAATTCTTCCCCTCAAAGAGCTTACATTCAAATGATGGAGGTAGCAACTATTATAATTATAAATGTAAATAAATACAAAGTAGCTAGATGTGATACTACAAACTAAAGCTGTTACCCAGGAGCCATGGACCTTTGTCACGTTGATATGTATTTTAATTTTCTTCAAGAGAAGCAATTGTATTGTTCGCGTTAGCATCTACAGAAGCATACTTGCTCTATTATGTATAATACCTATCCCTAGGAATAGTGGCTATCCCAACTGATGAGCTTTCTTTGAGACGGTGGACTCAGCAGGGAAGCAAGAAGGTTGAAGTGAAAGAGGCGTGTCTATTGGCTCCATTTCTCAATCCAATTGTATTCAATTAACATTTATTAATTCTCTACCACATGAAGGTACAGAATACTGAGGACATATAGATGTAAAATGACACAGTCTCTGTCATCAAGGAGCTTATAGCCTATTAGGCAGAGAAAAGTTGTATCTGAAACAGTTGAGTATTTTGTATCTGAAAGAGCTGAAAATCAAGTCCCAAACAAACAACAAATAATTTAAGGACTAATTTGGGAGAATATTTTAACTACTTTAACTGGGTTGGTCAATTAAGTTAATATTGTTGAATAACTTCAGAGAAAACATGAATCAATGAGTAAAAAGCTTTCAGGTCACTTAAGTCACACTAGTCACCTGCCTTTAAGGGGCAAAGATAAGAGGTATCTGTAGAGCCCGAGTAAAAGTACAGAGTAGTAATCACCTATACACAGACTAAAGGGTATAAGTAATAGCATTTTAACACTCAGTTTGTGGTGTTGTCACCCTTACCTTGGTCAAAGGGCTTGTTTGGATTCCAGTTTCTGAAATAATCATCCTACAAAGAAGAAACATAGAAAGCAAAGATAAGATTTACAAACGTTTCCAGTAAAACTGCCTAAAAACAAATTTCTCCCAACTACATATGAAATCAGTAAGTTCAGACATTCTCCTTCAAAACAGGTTTTGGCACAATGAAAAAAAAGTTAATTTATTTTACAAAAATTTGTTTTCCAAACTTTTAAAAAATGTAAAATTTCCTTCAAATTAGATCAACTAACATGAAGCTACTGAGGACAAAGGTGTAAACCAACTTATCAGTGAGAAGGATATACTTGCAGATCTGTAGCTCATCCCTCCATTCACCCAGACTGATATTCTTCCATTCCTTGAATTGCTGTGGCAAAATAGCTAAATGGAGTGGAGTGGAATGGAATGGAATGGAATGGAATGGAATGGAATGGAATGGAATGGAATGGAATGGAGTGGAATGGAATGGAGTGGAATGGAATGGAGTGGAATGGAATGGAGTGGAGTGGAATGGAATGGAATGGAATGGAATGATGGACAGACGGATGGACGGATGGATGGATGGATGGATGGGGGGATGGATGGATGGATGGATAGATGGATGGATAAATAAACAAATTAACTGATGGCTAATCTTCTTTTATGAACCTCTTGAAACCTATCTAGGCTGGTCCTCTGATCCCAAATACATGAATCCACCACACAAAAACCACCAAAGCCTGCATTCCACTGGAATTACTTTTGAAACCCAAAGTTTCCTCTCTGCCACTAAAAAGTATCCAAAGAGAACTTAAGAGAAATAGGAAAAATATTTGCTATAAATGAATAAATGATACGCTAAGTAACAAATCACTACTCTACCTCATGATTAAGCCCTTGGTAATTTCACTATCAACATATTTTTTATGTTGGGGTATTTAACTCCATATACACTGGTTACCTAGGGTTGACACGACTTCAAATTTTAACATAATTATTAGAGTACCAGTGGTGACCACAAGTATAATCAGCCATGCCACAGAATTACAACTGACAAAGGAATTCATTGAACAGCTAGGTGAAAGAGTGGATAGAGTGATGTAATGTTAATGGAATAGGAAGTTCTTCCCTGTCCATTAATAGGTCTGTGTGACCACACGTTAATCAGTCACGGATATCTTGCTGCTTTCACAGATGTGATACATTCTGAGTCACATAGAGCCAACTGGGGGAGGAACTTGCCTAGGGAGAAGCTTGCTTGTAGGAAGGTTTTCACACCTGTTGGTACTATTCTAATTAGGCACTGATTCAGGAGGGTTAGGATGACTTCTGACTCTCAGCCTATTAGTTGAAAACTATATATACTGGGACGTTGGTATTTTACTTTGGGGGTTCAATTATAAGAAAGGCCTTTTGATTCCCTGGATAGGACTCTGAGTAACTATTTATTTTTTTATTTTTATTTTTTGGAGGGGCAGTTGGAGTTAAGTGACTTGCCCAAGGTCACATGGCTAGTAAGTGTTAAGTGTCTGAGGCCAGATTTGAACTCAGGTTTTCCTGATTCCAAGGCCAGTGCTCTATTCACTGTGCCACCTAGGCACCCCTGAGTAGTTGTTTATTGAGATCCCCACTTACTAATAGGTTTGTGCTCTCCCGATTCGGTGGTATACGTAGGTGGTTGTATTACTTTGTTCAGACAGTAGGAGCCCTGTCTGTTGAATCTCTGTGCAATTTCTCTGCTTGTATTTTCTAGTTAGCTATAATTAAAGTAAGTTTATTGACCCCTTTAAAAGTTGCCTTTGCTTTAGCAAAGCAGATCAAAGAACCTGTGCTAGGAGGCTCTCCTGGGTGTACTAGGGTGCTTGTTAATACAAGTGCCAGACCTGAAGTCAGGACGACTCATCCTCCTGAGTTCAAGTCTGGTCTCAGATACTAGCTGAGTGACCTTGTACAAGTCACTTAACTTTGTTGGCCTCAGTTTCCTCATCTGTAAAATGAGCTGAAGAAGGAAATTGCAAAGCACTCCTGTATTTTTGCCAAGGAAACTTCAAATGACAAAGAGTCTGAGATAACTGAATATAAACAACATAGGAATTCATTACTTTATAGATGCATGTAGAGGTGTTCTGGTTCCTGTTCCTACAGGATGACAAGTCAATTGTTAAATGTCCAATCTGGAGCATTTACACGTAAGAAATTGGCAAATGCTATGAATCATGACTTGATTTATTGTTTTATTGATTGTCTAGACTTAAGAACACTGGTGGGGGAAAATGTTAAAAATTTGGATCAAATTTATGTGTATTATATATCTTCACTCCACCCTCTCTCCCAGACCTGACTGTTAAATAACATACCACTGGATATAAGATTCTTAGTGCACTTCTTCCAAACAATATTGCTTCTCTACCATATGATCCTACTCCTTTGCGTCTCTGTGTGTCTGACTCTTCCCTCCCCCCATCAGCCCTACTCCCATTTTTCATTCATTTATTTCCACTCCCTATAATTCCTTTTTTGACTACACTCAATTTTAAAGTAAGCAAGCAAGAATGAATGAAGTTTTCTTAGGTGAATCTGCATCATCATGGGTGGATATCCAATCTATGCCATCTTTGGCATATTTGTCATCTCTCCTCTTAAGCATGCCCAACCTGATAGGCATAAGGCCCTTTTAATTTTTTTTATTTTTTTGCTTTTTTGGAGGGCAGGTGGGGTAAAGTGACTTGCCCAAGGTCACACGGCTAGTTTTTGTGTTAAGTATCTGAGGCTGGATTTGAACTCAGGTCCTCCTGACTCCAGGGCCGGTGCTCTATTCACTGTGCCACCTTGCCACCCCATAAGGCCCTTTTAAAAATATTCTTGACAGCTGCTCTGTACACAATAGACATCTTCAGTGAGCTGTCAAAAAATGATGCTTCAATCTCTCTTCCAGAGAAGTTAATTTGCATCATTGTGCACAATTAGTCCAAATTATCATCCATACTGCCTTACACAACAGTTTATCTATGACACTGTCGCCTTTGAATTTTATTTGCCTTTATGTAGCTCAATTACCCAACTTTATTAGATCCTTGTTGAGTTCATCTAAGCCCCTAAATAGACTTTTAGTAAAATAGCTTTGGTAAAATTAGAACAGATTGCTTCTTGTGTAAATGATTCCATTTTCAAGATCATGAATAAATGTATCTCACTGAAAACATTCAGAACACTGATCAATGCAGTGTCCAATCATGATTCTCAAGGAATGACTCCTCTCAGACTAAAGGCAATAGACTATAGGTGGAAAATAAGGCATATAATTTCAGACACTGATAACATGTTGATGTGTTTTCTTTCTTTATGAAGAATGATTCTGGGGGGAGGATTTGGGGAGGATGGCAGAGTAGGTCAGAAATTTCAATCTTTCAAGATCTCACTCCAAAAAAGCATTAAAATAGCACCTTAGGGCAAACAAAGTGTGGGCGAAGATAAATAAGAACAGGAGCATAACCAGGGTCCTCCCCAGACAATTTCAGAAGATAAAAAGTAAAATCTGAGGATGAGGTCTGGCCCCAGTGAAGAGTAAACACCTCCGGGCTAGGTTCTGTTTTAATAGAAAGCCTCTAGCCTCTTAAACAACAAGCAGCAAACCCCTAAGGTCCATTGGTTCAAGAGGCTGCCTAGGCCCCAGCCAGCACAACTTTTACCTCTGGGATACTGAGGGGAGTTGGCTGTCTCAGCCCTTGAAGAGTCATGGAACCTCTCTGCTGGCAAGGAATGCCAGACCCAGTTGTGCTGCATGAGCTGCCGAGGCAAGAAGGATTTAGGACACACCTGCCCAGTGAGTGCAGAAGCATTGGGGCAGAAAGCCCCTGGCTGGGGTCACTTACAGGAGGCTGGAGGTTTGACTTGGTTTCAGGCTAGAAGAAAGGACTGAAGATCAGGGGCAAGAGACCCATACCCCAGGGCTAGATGTGACTAAAAATAACTAAGCTATCACCAAAAAAAAATGCATTGGCACAAGAGTAAGAAACCTATTATGGGAATAGAGATGACTGGGGTTCATCTTCAGAGGAGGATATTGAAGTAAAGAAACCCGCAAAGAGTAATGTCAAATGGTCACCTGCCCATGCCCATAAAGAACTTAAAGAAGACTTTAAAAATCAAATGAGAGGGATGGAGGAAAAACTAAAAAAGAAAAAAAGAAGAATCCAAGAAAAAAAAGAAGGGTCTGAAAAGGAAAATCAATCAATTAGAAAAGGAGATGCAGAAACTTAATGAAGAAAATGACACCTTGAAAATAAGAATAGGGCCAAGTGAAGCCAGTGAAATTGTAAGAGATCAAGAAATGATTAAACAAAATATGAAAAATGAAAAAAAAGAAGAGAAAGTGAAACATAAGAAAAACAACAGTTTTGGAAAATAGATCAAGAATAGAAAATGTGAAAATAATTAGACTAACTGAAAGTTATGATGAAAAAAAGAATCTTGATACAATAATACAAGAAATAATTAAAGAAAATTATCCTAACACATTAGAACAAGGGTGGAAAGTAGAAAGAGAAAAAAAAATCCATTGATCACCATTTAAAAGCGATCCTATGAGGAAAACTCCTAGAAATATCATAGTCAAATTCCAAAATCCCCGGCTAAAGGAGAAACTCTTAAAGGCATGAAGATTAAAACAATTTAAATATGATGGTGCCACAATCAGAATTACACAAGACCTAGCAGCAGAAACATTAAAGAATCACAGGTCTTGGAACACAACATATTGAAGAACAAAAGAACAGGGGTTCTGGCCAAAAATATCATACCCTGCAAAGTTAACTATCATCTTGAATGAGAAAAAAAATAGACATTTGATAAACTCTCTGATTTTCAAGATTTTGTCAAAAAAAAAAAAACAACCTGAACTTAATAGAGGATTCAACATACAATAATCAAGGGGCGGCTAGGCTGCGCAGTGAATAGAGCACTGGCCCTGGAAGTTCAAATCCAGCCTCAGACACTTAAAACAAAACTAGTCATAAGACCTTGGGCAAGTCACTTAACCCCAATTGCCCTACTTTCCCCTCTCCAAAAAAAAAAGACATACAATAATCAATAAAAATATAAGATACCTAACAAAGACTGATTATAAGGGATCCATAAAGGCAGACTATTTACTTTTTATATATGTAAAATGTAAAATTTATGTTTAAGTTTCTTATTAATAATTGGGTAGTTCATAAGAAAGATTAGGGAAAAACTGGGCATGATGTGAATTTTAAAAATAAAACCACTTAGGAACAGGCTGAAAAGAGTAATTATTTTATACAAATGAGGTGGAAAGAAAGAACTGATACAGAGGAATTAGATGGGAGAGGAGGGCTGGTAGTTTTTCTAGCCTACTTTCATCAGGAATGCGTGTAAGAGGAAATAACACAAGTATTCAAAGGAGTATAGAAGTCTTCTAAATTCAGAAGAAATAAAATGGTAGGGGCATGGGGTAGGAGAAGATAAGGGAGAGATATTTAGAGGGGAGGGTGAGAGAATAGGTAAATAGGGGTATAAAAGGGTGTTTAGATTTATGGGAATGGGAGGATAGGGGAGAGATCCTTGAAGGGGGGTCAGCAAGTCATAGGAGGGCAAGGTAATGGGTGAAAATAAAGTAGAGGAGGCAGGAGGGATAGGAAACAAGAGATATGCATATACACAAAAACAAAGATCAGGAGTAGAATAATTGGGGAATGTACATATCTATATACGTATGTATATATGTATATGTGTATGTTTGTATCTATGGAGAAACATATCTAGAAAAAAAGGAATGATTCTAGTGGGATAGGAGTGGGGAGTGAATTATTGGTAACTAATAGCAAAGCAAAAATAAGGCATCAATACAACATTTATTTTAAAACAATATAACTAAATACAATTGTGTGACCAAAGGGCATTTTATAAGTTTTCTGATCTTTGACAGGGAAATTCTCTCTCTGGACCCTGGAGCTTTAATTTGCACAATGAGGGATAAGAATGCTGGATTAGATAATTTGGGGAGTACCTTCCAGTCCTGAAGACTGATGCTTCTTCAGTGCCCTCGTTCCCGCTTTGTTTTTTGCTACATTGTCACATTCCATGGAAAGCTTCATTGTAATGCTGATATCAGAGATGCCCTTGTTAAAGGCAGCATTTTAGTGACAAAGATAACTCATATGCCCCTAAGGCTAAAATTATTCCATTGAAAAACCCTTCAAGTGGCATGATAGGTTCAGGGTTTTACTGTCTGGCCCAAAGCAATCAAAAGCGTATCCTGAAAAGGCAAGGACATGTCTGCACACTGTGGGTGAACAAGTCAACATCACCCTAGCCAGATCCCTGCTACCTTATCTCCAGTGGCAGTCTCCAAGAAAGCAGGGGCTGATGCCACTAACTTTCTGCAAAAAACCCTTGCACAGAAGCTTACCAAATGATTTTTGAGCATGAAGGAATCAATCAAAAAGCATGTTTATGGAGCTGAGAATCACTTTCTCTGCGCCATCAGGCCTGCAAAATCACACTCTCTTTAGGAAACAGGTGTGAAGAGTTTTCTGTACTCTCCTTGTCTCCAAACCATTTTTGTGCAAATGTGAGGAGAGGACACAAAGATGTCCTTTCTGAAGAGCCCTTTCTCCTCTGGCCTCCTTCCTCTTCTGGCTTTACAAAGTTCTAGGTGTTTAAAATTCTGAATATAGTAGGAACCAAATTGATTTTGTTTGATCAAACTTTGACAGGAAAAAAGTGGTGGTTGAGTTTGCTTGTTTATCAGTAATTTCATCATCTATGATGAAGCTTAAAAGAATCTTCATCCACCTCAGTAATGAATAATTTTCTTAAGTAGAGGGATGTATATCCAAATATAGCTACATATTAAAATTCACAGCTCACATGAATATATTATGGAGGTTGAGAAATTAAGGAGGACACATTCATATGTGTGTATGTATATGTATGTGTATATATGTATACACACATAAATATGATCAAATATATTGTATATGATATACTAAGAAGCATGATTAGTCAGGGGAATATAGGACCAGGAAAACAGAAAGCGACAATGACAGCTCCAAGTTTTAAGCAGCTTAAGTTTGGAAGGTGAGAGGCAAAAAGACAGTAACTAGAGAGAACTAACCTCAGATTCCAGGAAGTTTAGGGTTAAGACCTACCTCTTACACTTGCTAGCTAGGCAATTGTTCCAGAACAAGCAAGTATATGTCTTAGCAGAGGAAATTCCCTTACCGAGAGTTCCATATGCCAGTGAAATCACTACTAAAGTTAAAACCCAAAATTATGGAAGAAATTGAATTTACCTTTCTACTTTAAAACTTTAAAACTTTTCCTGGCGTCAAACCTGAAGCCAGAAGCTAGTGAGACTTGAACCAGATTAAAATGAAATTGGGAAATTTTTAGCAAAATAAATAAATATACAATATGCCATAGAAAATGTTAATTTGTGGTTTTCTAAGTCACTTGAAGGGATCCATTTTATTTGAGTTTTTGACACAAATGCTTTAAAGGATCTGTAATTCCCAAAATTGTGGATATTCCCAACAACGATGAAGACAGCAACCCATTCCCGCCTTCTCCCTACTGTTCTATTTCCCACCACCAGACATTTACAAATTTTTCAGACCACAGGGGTGAGTATTTTTAATGATGTGAGAACTTCTTTGCACTTTCTTCTCTCTAGGTTTTTATGACCCTACTCTCTCCTGGTTCTCCTCCTTCCACTTCTTTGCTAGATCCTCATCCGGGTCACACCCACTAACAATGGGTATTCTCAGCTCTGTCCTGGGCCCTGTTCTTTTCTCTATATATACTATTTCACTTGGTGATCTTTCATCTATCATAGATTCAATTACCATCCATGATTCTCAAATCTATTTATTCGGCCATAACCTCTCCAATAGCTTACTGGATATCTTGAACTGGAAATCTTATATACATCTTAAGCTCAACATATCCAAAACTATCTTTTCCACAGAACCTTCTTTCCTTCCAAACTTTCCTATTACTTTCTTTTTTTTAATTTTAATTTATTTTCTTGGTTACATCATTCATTTCCACAAGGTTTTGAGTTACAAATTTTCTCCCCTTTTTGCCCCTACCCCCCAGCCCAGAACATTGATCCCACTGT
>CM053598.1:202869035-202893228 GCA_028646575.1 Pseudocheirus occidentalis
ATCAAAGGGATATGATATTCTATAGGTCAAGGGAGCTATTAAAACCAAGAATCACCTAACCAGCAAAACTGAGTATATTGTTCCAGGGGAAAATATGGTCATTCAATGAGGTGGAGGACTTTCAAGCATTCTTGAGGAAAAAACCAAAACTGAATAGAAAATTTGACAATCAAATACAAGACGCATGAGAAGGTAAACATGGAAAAGAATTCATAAGGAACTTATCAAAGGTGAACTATTTATATGCCAACATGGAAAAATGATAATTGTAACTTATGAAACTTTTCTCAGTATGAGGATAGGTGAAGGGAATATAAATGTATATGTGTAGATAGATAGATAGATAGATAGATAGATAGATAGATAGATAGATAGATAGAATGATGTAAACTAAAAGTAAATAAAAAATATATGCTACAAAAAAGAAACAAAAGGTATGAAGCCTGTTGCAGACACAACAGGAAGGGGCTGAATAGGGAGGAGCTAATACCATATATAAAGAACAGTACCAGCTGAAGAGTGAGAACTTCTTGAAGCAAGCTGCACAGAGGCTGAGGAGGAAAGGCCTAGGCTAGAAGTAGTGATTTTGAGAATGGAGCTTATGGTAGTGGAGCTTCTTCCAAGAATCAGCCAAAACTTCTGCTGAGAGCTTCCTAGAACCAGCCAGAGCTGCCAGAGGAAGCATGACTGTGGTGTCTGTACTTTGTCTGTCTGTTTGGGGTCTATGTTGATTTCACAGGCAGAAAATGATTTTGATATGGTTGTCAGCAATGTTAATGCATGTTATTGTGGCTTTGTTAAGTCTTGTCTTCCTAGGAACAGAAACTGTGAAGGACTTGAGGTGGACTGGACACTGTGAGCTTCAATATGGAACACAAACTGGACAAGGAACTGGGAGCTATCTGCCTTTGAAACCTGGTGACAGTTTGGTGGATTCAGGTAGAAGCTGAGACCATAGAAGAGGAACCATGGAAGCTGAGAGCCTGCCTTAAGTCAAGATGAAAAGACCTCTTTGGGGTATTTAATGCTGACTGATGAGACTGTAACTTAATTGTGACTTAGGAGTAGATATCCTTTGTACTTTCCACTATCCCATAAGAGGGTAATGAGTAGTGACTGATGATATTGTAACTTGATTGGGCCCCATGGGTGGAGGACTTTGACCTTTGTATTTTGTGATTGAATTAAGGACTTACTAAATGAAGGACTTACCAAAAGAATGTTATCTTTTGCTTAAAACTATGTTACCACTTTGGTGAAAACTATATGACCATTTTAGTGATAAGTTGTGAAATTAAAACATTCTGAACACTGTACTTTGCTTTCTGTGAATGTTTTGTCTTGGTTTGTTATTAAATAGAGAGTTCACTATGCTGTGTAATCACAACCCTGAAATCTGTTCACAGCAGCAGTCCTCTGGAAAGCTGCTTATGCTTGGTTTTACAGGTAATAAATCACAATTCTCATTTTTTCCAGCTAAGCAGTAATGACGTAGTATGTATTTGTTCCATACTCACCAAACAGTTCCATAGGTTAGAGTTTTACAGCAATTAACCTCAAAATTCTCCAGCCAGTCTTATGCAAATGATAGGATGGGAAACAGGACACTTTAACCTGAGTTATGCCCTAAGTAAGTACTGTTTCTTAATGGACTGCTTTCTCAGGATTTTCCCACAACTGTCCTGGTTTCTGCTACTTCCCATTGACAAAACTGTCCACTGCTAAAAGTCACACACCTATTACAGGGGAAAGACTGCTAGACTTAGATTCCTATCTCAGCTTAAACACTCACAAGGTGTATGACTATAAGAAAAAAAAAAATATTTAACCTTATGGAACCTCAGTTTTTTCACTGATAAAAAGGGACAGCAGTATTTGTACTGCTTAGAGGAAACATAAATGGCATTTGAGGCTAGAAAAAATTGTGCCCACTTCTGGGTCCATGTTTTAGGAGTGACGCTAGCAAGTAAAAGAATATTCAAAGAAAATTAATGAGGATAGAGCAGAAACTGGAGATTATGCCATGTGATGATAAGTTGAAGGAACTGGGGAAATGATTAGTCTATAAAAGAGGAGAACATGGTAGCTGACTCCAAGTACTGAAGGACTGACATGTAGAAAAGGGGGCCAGTTAAGTAGCACAGCGAATAGAACACCTGTCCTGGAGTTAGGAGAACCTGAGTTTAAATCCAGCCTCAGACACTTGACACTTACTAGCTGTGTGACCTTGGGCAAGTCACTTAACCCCAATTGTCTTGCCCTCCCCCTCCCAAATAAATAAATAAATGAATAAAAAGGAACATACTTATATGCTCAGCCTCGGAAGGCAGAATGAGGAACGATGCGAGTGAGCTGCAAATTAATAGGTTCAGATGCCACGTGGATATATCAGAGGTAAGGATGAGACTCCATGCCCCCCATGCTCTGGCTAGGATGTACCATATTGAGCATTAATGGATTGAGCCGACCTTCCCATCCACTTCTATGGGCCTAAATGTGCTCTGGCTCAGCATTCAAAGTCTAAGCACTATAGGATGACATATTAATTCCTTTCTCCCTCTGTCAGCACAAGGAGAAAAGTGATTCTTTAAATGAGGACTTGATCAGTCAGTGGGCCAGAAAAAGTCACCTGTTTCTGCTGAGTTGTTTTTCAGCCATGCCTGACTCTTCATGATCCCATTTGGGGTTTGCTTGGCAAAAATACTAGAGTGGTTTGCCATTTCCTTCTTCAGCTCATTTACAGATGAGGAAACTGAGGCAAACAAGGTTAAGTGACATGCGTAGAGTCACACAGCTAGTAAGTATCTGAGGCTGCATTTGAACTCAGGTCTTCCTGGCTCCAAGTCCAGTGCTCTATGCACTATACCACCTAATTACCCTATGAGTTACCTATTCATAGATTTTAATAGGACAACTTACTTTATTCTCTATCTTTCCATCTGCCAAGTATGGGGGAACTCTGTGAAATTTTCTCTCAGATTTCTTGTGAGGGTATATGGGGTAGAAAAGAAATACTTCTCCAATCTTAGAACCTCTATCAGCTGCTCATGTCTTACATCTAAAGCACTTAGATGGCCCAGGACTTCTGGGGCCAAACTCTTCCACATTACAGGGACTAGGTGAGCCTCAGTTGTCATCTCAAAGCCCTGGCTGCCCTTTTCTTTGTGTTTTTCCCCCTAAGCACAGATGATCAAACAGCAATTTACACATTTCCAGCCTTGGAGTTGACCTCATGGGTTCCAAAGGTTGGGAACTCATGAGTCTCTCAAAGCTGAATGGCAGCATAAGTAGTTTCCTGCAATAATATGAACCTAAGCACTGGCCAGAAGACATGGATACTGAAGGTCAGTGTAGAGTCCAGCTGAAGGTGGAATAACTATTCAGCAGTCTCACTAAGAATACCATGTTTTAATGTTTTAGGTATTAACATCCTGGGAGAAAAAAAGTTTATCATATCATGTTTTAAGTCTTTGTCAATATATGTTTATGCATCATTTGTGTTTTAAGAATTTCTTTAGTAGCTAGGGAAATAAGTAAATAAATAAGTAGTTTTTTTTATACTGGACCTACCCTGTACAGGGTAGTACCTTTATGATCCCTTTTGGAGAGATCCCTTTCTAGAGAGATTAAAATGAGCCAAACCTAAACTCTAAATCATTTCTCCCAGAACTCCAGGAGGGCAGGAGTGGCAAAAAAAAACCATATAAGAAAAAAGAACTTTATTCCTTCTCTCCCCACAACTCTGTCTATGAATGAAACCCAAGCTGGTGGTCCTGAAATGGAAATAGTCTTCCTAGTACTGGTCAGTTGTTAGAAAAACCAAATCTTCCTAACAATTAAAGATGTCTAAAAATGGAATAAACAATGTTTGGAGGCAGTAGTTTCCACCTTTCTGGAGGTTTTTAAACAAAGACTAGAGGACCACTTGTCAGAGGAGTAGTAGACGGAATTATTGTTCAGATACAAATTGGTCTAAATGGATACTGAGGTCCCTTCTGGCTCACTGATTCTAGCATTCTGAGGAATGGAGGTGTGGCTAGAAATGTTTTTATAGAACAAAAACACTGAGTCCCTGTAATTACCCAGTTTCCATGTTGGCAGATATGATCACTTGTTTAATTGTTTCTGGCACAAGCTAACTTAATAAAGGATGAAACACTGGAAAGAAGGAGGAAGCTGCTACCAACCAGGCCCTCGTCTTGGCCAGAAAATAAACAAATAAATTTGCACAAAGCTCGAAACAGCAATCACGCATTTACCAAGTAGGTGGTGACAGCCCCTGCTACAAGCCCAAATTGGAGCTCGATTTAATAAGGCATCTGCAGCTCTGCGCCCCAATCTAATTTACCCTTGAGACACACCAATCACACAGCCAATCAAAGTTATCTTTCCTGGTCTGCCTGCTGGAATTATTGGGGAACAGAACCACTTGGGTCATTATGGCATTTGTCTGGCACATCCTTTTCCTGCTTCTCATTTTCTTTCAAACTCTAATTTTTATAACTTAGCTTTGTCCTGAGACTGGGAATGCTAACTCAAAGTTAACCTAAAATATTTACTAGATGATTTCTCACATCAGCATTTCAAAATTGTTTTTCTTTAGATGACTCTCAAGACAAGCCTTACAATTAGGAATGTGAAAAATGAAGTCCTATATTATGGACTAATATGTACAAAAAAGTACCTCTTTTTGGTTCTACTTAATTGCTAAATCTGATGGCCTTTTCTCAATCAGACCTCTCTGAAACATTTGACACCTGGATGCTCCATCCTCTCTCGATCTGCCTCCATACCTATTTTGTTCACTTCTTAGTCACTTTTTCTGGACTATCATTCACATCATGCCATCTAAATGTAAACATTCCCCAAAGCTGCGTCCTGGGTCCCATTTTCTTCAGCTTTCTACACCTTCTTCACCTGGTGGCCTTATCAGCTCCCATTGATTTAATTATCATATCTAGGGAGATGACTCTCAGATCTATATATACAACCCTAGTCTTTCTCCTGAGTCAGTCAATCAATGACCATTTAAAGTGTTTATTATGGCCAGGCACTGTGTACTACCAACTGATTACTGGAAAGTTCTAACTGGATATCCCCACATATTTCTAACGTTATACCTCCAAATCTTCATGTCCAAAACCAGAACTCATTATATTTTCAAAAAACACCATTCTTATTCATAATTTTCTTTTTCTTATTTCATACTTCTGGTGAGGATACCAACATTCTTCTTAGGCACCCCAGTGTGCAACCAAAGTAATATATAACTCGTCACTTTCACTCCTCCCCACGTATCCAATCACCTACCAAAGCTCATATTTCTACTTCTGAAACATTTCTCCCATCTGACCACTCCTTTCCATTTACAAGGTCACTTCATTATTTCAGAATCTCATCACTTTAACCTGGACTGTTGCAATAACTTTGTTTTTGTCTTCCCTGCCTCAGGAGTCTTCATAACTTCTAACAAGGATCCTGGGCAATCATAGGGGCTCATCGGCATCTTTTTCCTATGAAAATACCTTCAGTTTACATACAGTTGCCAGTCTGATTTTCAGAAACTACAGGTCTGATCACATCATCCCTCAATAAACTTCTGTGATTTCTTATTATCAATAAGATCAAATCTAGATTCCTCCGTCTGCCATGTAAAACCCCTATTTATTTCCAACCTACCTACCTTTCCGGTCTTATTTACATATTGTTACCATTCATACTCCTTATAGTCCTCCAGGGCTATTTCCTATGTGGTTTCAGCAAAGTCACTCTCTCTTTTTTTTTTTTTTTTTTTTTTTTGCTTTTTGGAGGGGGGAAGGTAGGGCAGTTGGGGTTAAGTGACAACGGCCCTGGAGTTTGGAGGACCTGAGTTCAAATATGACCTAAGACACTTAGCACACATACACACGTATGTGACACCTCGCCACCCCCAAAGTTACTCTCTTTTTCCATAACATGAAGTGGTCCTCCAGAGACCCTGTTAAATCTATATCTACGGTCCTATGGTTCTAATTCATGATGCTAATATAGCCTGAAATTTTTTTAAAGTGATAACTATTATTTGACTCTGTGATATTGGCAAGGTCTGTCAATTTTCATTGGTAGTGACAGTTTCTCACTCACTCAGAATTCCCTAAATAATTTAAATCATAGGTCCAGGCAACCAATAACAAATAGCAAGAGGAAGAGTAATATTGAAGTATTAATTCTCTCTAAGGTACTTAGAAGAAAACATTTTCCACATACAGAGATTAGGCAGGGGAGGACACAGAATTAGGAAAAAGTACAGATCATTCCTGTTTTCCTGTCTTCTACTAGAGTTATATTGAGGATGCTTACAGTAAACTTATCAAGAATAAGCCCATATCCCACCATTTTTGTTCAATTAACAAAAGTGTTATTTTATCCACTGGGACAGTAGTCTGCAGAATATAACCTATAAAACAATCATAAAAGGAAACTGACTTGTTCCAGGGCTATTTCTATCTGAATACCATCAGAAAAAAAAATTTTAAAACACCAATAGCAGCAGTTAACACTTCGGTGCTCTAAGTATTAGAAAGTCCTTTACTGCATCTTGTTTGAGCCAAAATACATGATATCACGTGATGGATGCTTTAAAAGAAAGAGTAAATGGCACTCTGTACATGAAGGGCAAATAAAGTGTCCCTTAAGCAATCACATTACTTGGAGCTTAATGCAGGGAATCCAGAGCTGGAATGAAATTCATGTGGGAGAAATGAATTTCTCATTATTATCCAGCCCATCCAACTGTCTGGCCACATCCTCACTGGAATACCTGCATTAGCTCCTGGTAGAGCTGGCCCTTGTGCTATCATTGGGAACAGACTGGGCAGGAAATAGGTAATACTTTTCTAACAAGATGATAATGCTGGCAGAAATGTTTATTTGAGGGAAGGAGGCCGTAGTGGTTTTACTGCAACAGTCATGGTCCCCTTCCTCAGTAATTCTAAAAATTCCTCAAATAGGCTGAGGCATAGGAAATCTCTTGCTTAATTCTCCAAGTTCCTACTAGGTATTAATAGATAGATCTATTCTGACAAGATTTTTGTTATCTCCAGCGTCTACCCTGATCAGCCATGCTTTCATGTGACAAAGACAGACAGGTGGGGGGGGTGAGAAAGACAGAGAGAGAGAGACTGACAGACAGACAGACAGAGACAGAGAGAAATAGAGAGAAATAAACAGAGACATCCACAGAGAGAGAGGGTTTGGTTTATTACAGTGTCTTCTTTTTTTGAGATATGCCTCTGAAGGTTCAAGGTTTTCCATTTGATTAAGCCTGCAATAACCAGCTGACAAGAAGTGAGTGGCTGAGTTTTGCATTTGTAAAATCCGTTAGCTTAGCTAAATGTGGTGCTCATAGAAAAGCATATTCAGCAACTGGCCAGACGACCAATACTCAGCAAATCTTATAACCAACATCCCAAGCTTAAATGTCCGTAATAACAAACTCAGAAGCAATTTTTGTTCTCACCTAAGAGATCCAATGGCCAAAAAGTCACTTCCATTACTGTTATTTGGGTATCTGACAGACTGACAACTCCTGACACAAGTGTGTCCAAAAGAAGAGAGAAGGCTTCAGAAAGTGTCATCAAAGATGAAACTGCGCCTTCCACTGTGTAATGTGACATTCATTGGCCCTAAGCACAAGACTGCTTGAGAGATACACGCAACTGAGCAAAAACCACCCAAGATCCCCCCCTGCCTCAGCCCAGGCTGTCCCCTGGGCCCCAGACTTCTCACACAATTCCTCATATCTGCACGACCATCTCTGCAGCCAGAGCACACCTGAAGCTGGTGGAAGGACACCAGGTCTGAATTATGGATTTCCCTACCTTTTTCTTGCAAGAGCCTCAGTAGGAGAGAGGTTGATGGGAGAGTAGGAAGGAAGCAGCACAGCTCACTTTGCTCAGCTGACCTGCCCCCTTAACTGTGCTAACAACTACAAAGGAACCATCGGTCTTATAGAGACAGGTTTTCCAAACATTCAAGAAAAGTAGACAAAGCCTAATCTACTCTGCATTATGAAGCCCAAGTCCTCTATCCTCTTGGCATCATCTTTACACCCCTAAAAGTGCTATTAAACTTCTTCTTTCTTCCTCCTCCATCTCATATTTTGTTCTCAGATGCTTTGTTCTAGGTAGACATGACTGAGAGTTTAAAATGTTACTTCTAGTCATCCCAAATCAAGGGATCACTGAAAAAAACATAAACATAGCAATGCAATGAGTACTGTAACAAAGGAATGAGGGCTTTATAGCATCATCTCATGTGATCCTCACAACACCCCTAAGATGTGGGCGATACTATTATCTCCATTTGATAGATGAGGAATCTAAAGTAAACAGAGGTTAAGTGACTTGCCCAGGGTCACAGAGATAGTAAGCACCTGAGGTCAGATTTGAACCAGGTGTTCGAGACTCCAACACCTGCACTCCATCCACTGAACCACATAGTTGCCCTATAAGGGGACTGATGGGAATTATGTCTTGTTAGCAGATAGTACAGGACAAAATTTCTCTCCTCTTCTCCCCCAAGCAAGATAGCACTAGCCCAAAGGTTTTGGAGAAATGATACTATTTTTACCTGGGGGGAGAGGATCTGGACCCTCAATATGCACTGATATGTTTAGCCTCCTGTGAAAAAAAAATTCTGTCCTATGCCATGTGTAGTATAAAGTGCAGTGCAGTGAGTGGCCAAGGCTCCACTTTTTCCAATTCCTATCTTTGGGACTTAGGTACAGCAATTCATTCTTCTGGGCATCAACTTCCTCATCTGTAAAACAGAAGGATTGTACTATCTGACCTCTGACATTCCTTCTAATTCTAAATCTCCGATCCTACAAATATCTTTTACTGACAACCACACAGTAAGCACTTCAAGGATAGACACATGGTCTATCATGTCATTCATTCATTCAACCAACATTTCACTAGGTACCCAGTGTAGTGGGGCATGTTGGTAGATGCAAGAATAACGATGCCTTTGTATAGTACAAGATGATCAATATGATAAAAACGGAATATGAAGTTTTGTTGCTACTCACTCATTCAACTGTTTCTGATTCTTTGTGATCCCAGGAACCATAGCACACCAGGCTCTTCTATCCTCTACTATCTTTCAAAGTCTGTCCAAGTTCATGCTCATTATTTTCATTATGTTATTTATCCATCTCATCTTCTATCATCCCCTTTTCTTTTGCCTGAAATCTCTTGCAACATCAGGGTCTTTGTAAAGAAGTACATGAGGAGTATAAAGCTCTATAAAATCAGATAAGTGGAAAAATTCCTTACTGGTAGGGAAATAAGGGATATATTATGGAAAAAGTAACATTTAAGCTGAGAGTTAAAGGAAAGGGAAGGGGTCAACAGGTGAGGATGGGAAGAGGCCATTACAGACTTCACCTACATAAAGGCAGTGTCCCTTTATTAATTACCCAAAGAGGAGGTGCAATATATGTCCTGTCCACAAAGTGGTGCTACATTTTAGTGACCAACAAAATGATCTTATCAGAGTAGCTGTATCACCTGCCCAGAATAACCTTCCTTAAAAATGTCAGTTTCCTATCTAATCATCAAAGGGTACTCAGCCTGAAGACCTAGACTTTTCCTAGTAGGATTGGCTGGCTTCAAAGCTGAACTAGAAGAATGCTATGAAATATAGCTCAAAATTATGACAATCTATAACTACCCCCAAACCTGTGGCAGAAATCTCCTGTCTAATTCTGTACAACTGCCCTCAATCATAGAAACAGGCAACTAACACAGAGTAGTTCCATAGTATATTGAACTTAGCAAAAACATAAGAAAAATTATTAAGTACTTCCTACATAGGCTTCTTCCATCCAACCATCTCCTGTAACTCCTTCTGACTGACCTTCTCCCAGACATGTCTACTGCAAGACTGTGAAAGACTAATGACAGGTACTATGTGACCAGATAGTCCCTCCTGTTGGCAGACTTAGAGGTAAGGGCAAGAAAGAGAGAGACAAGTGGATATAGATGCTGATTATGAGACTCAGCTAGGGTAATGAAAGCAATGGAAAACTGGTAAAAGGAAAACAGTCCTACTACCCACAGTTCACTGCCCATTGGATGGTCAGTTCTACTCTCTTTTCAACATCATTGTCACTGTACTGAAATTCATTATTTTCTTCTTCAATCTGGAACCATCCACACATATTGGTAATGAAGGAAGGAAGGAAGGAAGGAAGGAAGGAAGGAAGGAAGGAAGGAAGGAAGGAAGGAAGGAAGGAAAGAAAAGGAAGGAAGGAAAGAAGGAATGAAGGAAGGAAGGAAGGAAGGAAGGAAGGAAGGAAGGAAGGAAGGAAGGAAGGAAGGAAAGAAAGAAAGAAAAAGAAGGAAGGAAGCAAAGGAAGGACAGAGGGAGGGAGAGAGGAAGGAAAGAAGAAAGAAAAGAAAGGAAGAAAAGGACAGAAGGAAGGGAAGGAGAAAGGATGGAAAGAGGAAGGAAAGAAAGAAGGAAAGAAGGAAGGAAGGAAGGAAAGAAAAAGAAGGAAGGAAGCAAAGGAAGGAAGGAAGGAAGGAAAGAAGGAAGGAAGGAAGGAAGGAAGGAAGGAAGGAAGGAAGGAAGGAAGGAAGGAAGGAAGAAAGGAAAGAGAAAAGAATGCAGAGCTGGCACTTCTTCTAAGACTTGTCTTAGAGGATCCTGAAGGCTTAGGGGATAAAAAATTTTACTGACCAGATTAAAGTATGTTGAGAAGATGATTAGAGTGGGTTCAATTTGAAGAAGTGCCAAATTACATTTTGTACAAACACCAAGTTGCCAATTTGCAGTTCTTGTATCTTTAAATCAAAGTCTTAATGGTTTTTTCCCTGGAATGCAGAAGCACAAATCTAGCATAATTGTATTTCGGGGCGGGGGGGGGGGGGTTTACTGTGGAGTTCTTAAATGCTCATTGAGGTGAGCAGACAGACATAAAGAAACCTGGGCCCCATTTAACTAAAAATTAAATGCAAATTTGATTTTGGTCATTATATTCCCTCCTCCTGGTTTGTTCATTCTTCTTCCATGCAACAATTATTTCTGAATGACGGAACCTGGGAAAATGTTAAATCAATTATGAATACCAACCAACTAAAGTAATACAGACCTCTTGTGTTTATTAACAATACTGTCTCTTTTCTGCACTGGAGCAAATTATTCTTAAATCTTTCTCAGCTAAAATGTACCTAGTAACATAAATCTTCTTCATTGTCATGGAAGAAAGAAAAACCATAATAACAGTTGCAATTCATTACAAAGTAATTTGAGGACGCATTTTTTTTCTCGAAAATAAATATCCCTTTTAAGGACAATCAGGAGAAAATATATTCTTTTGATACCTGGGACTTAAATAGAATTATTTATTATTATTATAATATAGTGAGTTCTAACAGTACCTTGGTGCTTGAGTGAAGATGAGACCCTTAGTCAGTTTCAAATGCTAAGGAGCTGTATGAGACATAAATACAAGAGTGTATCACCTGAATTTTCATTCATTCATTCATTCAGATATTCACTATATATTTTATACTTACCTGTGTTCATGGTTTTCCCCAGCTTGCCATAGAATATACGCTCTTTGAGGTCAGAGACCATCCATTTTTACACATTACAAATGAATGAATGAATGAATGGGGCCCTTCATAGAGGATCCCAAGGGCTTGGTGGACAAGATTAGAGCTTTCACTGAATTAATGTACAAATTGCGAGATAATGTCAGATTAGTGTACATTGGAGAAGACAATTAGGGTGGCTCACTTTGAACCCCTATCATAGGCACAATAGAAAATGGGCGCTGAATAAATGAACTAAGAGCCTCAGTAGTTAAGATATGAACAGAGATAAATATGTAAATATGCAGATTATGATAAAGTTATAAGTTACTACTCATAGGACCTTGAGTAAGTTGCTTCCCCTGCTTGGGCCTGTTTTCTCTCTCTATAAAAAGAGGCCAATAATCAAGAGGGGGGAACCTGTAGCCTGGAGGCTACTTGTGGCCCTCTAGGTCCTCAAGTGCAGCCCATTCATTGAATCCAAACTTCAGAAAACAAATCCCATAATAAAAGGATTGTTCTGTAAAACTTGGACTCAGCCAAAAAGCCACACCCAATGACCTAGAAGGCCACATGTGGCCTCCAGCAGGTTTTCCACCCCTGGATGATTTAAAGTTGCTTCCAGGTCTAAATTGAGGATCTTCTAAAACTTCCAGCCTGCCTCATCAGGCTCACCACTGAATACTCACAAGAAGTGAGCTCTGGAGAAAGGTTTCAGGATCAGGCATCTGAAAACAAGGGAAGACTAAGGAGACGATATGCTGAGAATTTCTCAGGGTGTGAAGAGGAAAGTGAAAAAGAAAATAAGATTTAAGCATAGTTAGACCTGAGCAAAATCAAGAGAGGGGTGAGGGCCTGGCCCAGGGCACTAGAGGTGCACCAAACACAGGAGATCTGAGGAGGCTGAGGAGCTCAGGACCAAAGCACTGAAGCTAATGAAAGAGGGAGATCTCTAGAGGATAGCTGGTGTTTGTCCTGCGTTTTCCATGAAGACCAACGACATCTCAGGGGGATGGACGGACATATAAGTGAATTGCATTTAAGTGAGGCACAGTCCATGAAGTCCACAACCTCACTCTTTCTTCCTGAGTCACTTAAGTCCAGAGCCAAGACAAAAGCCAAGAGGCCTGGAGAGGGCCCAGGATGACTGAGTGAATGACCCTGGCTTCTCCAAAGCTTGGCCAAGCTCCACAGCACCTACCTCAGCTGCCTTTATGACTGCTGGAACAAACAGTTCTCATCTACCCCACAAAGATAACACACAGCTAGGACTCACAAGAATATTTCACTCATGTTATAGCTGGCATCACAGAAGACAAATATACAAGTGGGCCAGTTCACTCAGCAAGACAGTCTTGAAGGTTTGTCTATACTTAATTTAATCCGCAATGCATTTAATCTAGATGCTGTCTCCATGCCCTCTTCTCCATACCCAGTCCCTTAATTAGGGTTGCAAGTACTCAACACAATGGACAATGCTATAAACTGCTCCTATCCTGAGGCTTGTTTGCTAGGAGACCATCCCAAAGACAACTCCCCAGCTTCAAAATTATAGAATCCCAGAATATTAGAATCGAAAATAACATTAGATATCAGCTAGCTCAGTGGTTCTCAACCTTCCTAATGCTGCGACCTTTTAATACAGTTCCTCATGTGGTGACCCCCCCCAACCATTATATTATTTTCATTGCCACTTCATAACTGTAATTTTGCTACTCTTATGAATCGTAATGTAAATATCTGATATGCAGGATGGATTTTCATTGTTACAAACTGAACATAAGCCACAGGTTGAGAACTACTGGTCTAGTTCAACTCACTCTTTTATAGATAGAGAAAGTGGGGGGGGGGGCAACTAGGTGGTACAGGGAATAGAGCACTGGCCCTGGAGTCAGCAGGACGTGAGTTCAAATTCACCCTCAGGCACTTGACACTTAACTAGCTCTGTGACCTTGGGCAAGTCACTTCACCCCAATAGCTTTGCCTTCCCCCCTCCAAAAAGAACAAGAAAAAGAAAGTGAGGCCCAGAAAGAAAAAGAAAACACTAAGGGTAAGGACATTATCTTATTCTCTAGCAATCAGCATAATGCCATTCATGCAGCAGATGCATAATTGTAACAAAAGCCACACAACCATTTAACAACAAAGACAAGATTAGCATCCAGTTCTCCTGCTGACCTCTCAGAACCATGCTCTTTCCACCATAGTTTACCACCAATAATGCCTAAACCCACTGACCCTATCTCCTTTCAAGGAATCAATATGAAAAAGGAAAAAAAAAAGGGAAAGAGGGGGGGAAGAATGGCTAAATGTTGTAAAGCTTTTAAGCTTGAGTTCAGTCTTCCTGAAGAATATTCAGGACTGCCTTGGATGTTCTGAGGGGCCCCAACAGAAATCAAGAGAGAGACGTTCCTGCCCAAATGGTCTCCATGATCTATTCTGAAAAGCTCACCAAAGAACAGGCCTGTAAGTGTTTAGGGGCAGAGGGGTGTTTGAGGTTTTTGTGGGTGAGGTTTTAAGTGAGTGAAGACTTTGCTTTAAAAAATGACTACAAAGAGATTTCCAATATCCTAACATTCTATTTATCAAGGGGGGAAATGAAATTGTATGATAGCCTCAATGGATCAAAGCAGAGGCAAATTGCTAAGAATTCCCTGATAAGTGGAAGTTACAGCAAATTGGTCATCTCAGACCCTGGGACAAGTTTTCCCTCAAATCTCCCTAAAAGTTTCTGTTTTAGCCCTAGATAGACACTGACAAGAAGCAGCTGCAAAATGCTCTCTGCAATTACTGTCCTTTAAACTCTCCCAACAGCCCATTTTTATTCCACAGTTGTCGTCACATCTACAGACTGTTGGCTCAGTCCAAGAGATAATCCATTCCCAGAGGCCTTAAACACTGCTGAGCATTCAAATAGTGATGTGGAAAATAACCAGGGCAACACTTGTTAGTGCTTTAGGTGGGATGCAGCAGGAAAATAACCAGAAGGCAAGAAACTGATTCCTAAATGGTGGGTTTTTTTCAAAATTAAATGTTTGGAGCATTGTCTCTGGGTCAGGGGATTTAGGTTCAAACCCTGTTTCTTACATTTATTACCTATGACCTTAGACAAGTACCTCAACCTACTTAGGTTTCAGTTCCCAAATCTGTTCAATGTTAAAAGTAGAGAGCCTCTGAGGTCCCTTCCAGCTCTAGACCTATGATTTTATGAAATGCTTACGGGGTGGCCTTTTCACTAACAAATCCTGAGTAAAGGGAGGGATGGATGGGTGGGAGAAGAAACTCTTCTGCATCCCAAAAAAGGATGCTGCTCCTGGTTGTTTGCTATACATACAATCACATTTCTATAAAGCCGTAATTTTTACAAAGCAGTCTATCAGCAAGCATTTAACTCACTGTCTCTGAGACATTATGCTGAGGGCTCTGTACACAAAGAAAAGTAAAAACCATGGTTCCTTCCCTCAAGGAGCTCACAGTCTAATGGACTTTCCTAAAACAAGCCTAGCCACTATAATCCAAACAGAATCAATTTCCATAAAAACGGAGAGCAAGAGGGAGAATGACTCACTTTCAGCCTGAGTACAATTTGTTCCCATTCAAAGGCAACTCCACCAAACAAAGAAAATCTCTAAACTCAAGGCTCAGTCCTGACAAACTGTATCTCTTTATGCAATTCCACGGGCAATCATAAAAATAGGGAACAATGGAATTCCCATTATCTCATTCTCACCTTGAAGTATACCCAATACCTTAGAACAGGGAACAAGCACAGTGGCCAGTACAAGAAATAGTCATTAAACAAGTGTACTTACTACCTCGTACATAAACCCAGTCAGAAGACCCAGACAGGCGCTTCACTTGTGAAGCTAAAAAAAGACATTCACTTTATGTGCAACTTGGACAAGTCCCTTCTCTCTGAGCCAGGGTTTCTAGATCTGTACCATGAAGAGGTTCATCCAAAACAATTTCTAGATTCCCTTCCAGTTTTAGCAGTCTATGATGATTCCTTGAATGTGACATATGGAGAATGAGTAATGTATTGGGATGATCTCCACTGACTTCTCATCTTCTTCCTGACTTGATTTAAGTGGTTTTTTTTCTTTCTTTTTTTTTTCCTGGGGGTGGGGGAGGACAATTGGGGTTAAGTGACTTTTCCCAAGTCACACAGCTAGTAAGTTTCTGAGGCCTGATTTTAACTGAGGTCCTTCTTACTGCAGGAATGGTGTTCTATTCACCGTGACACCTAGCAGCTCCAATGCATTATACTTTTCAAAGACAAGCAGGACTAGTTCCTAGGATGCTACACCAAGGATGCAATTGTCGGATTAGCATAGGTTCCCAAAGTGGATGATACCAGCCCTGGGGAGCACTGGAACAATGGTGGGGCAGTAGTAGCCTTGGGTGCAACTGGGGGGGGCACTGAACAAAAATAAGGGGGCAGTGGAATCATAAGGAAAGAAGAGAAGAAAATTTTGAAAAAACTGTTAACACATGCTTCATCTGTTGTGTAACAAAGTTAAAGTCATAATGATTCCATTACTTTCCAAATAAAGATACAAAATGCAAGTTATAACCAAACAGTGGCCAAGTCCTCTGACAGGTCTTAACAAGCAAGTATTGGCAAGCAAGTCTGTTGCTTATTGTTGGGGAAATCCAGCATGTATCATTAAGAACATGCATGTGTTTTGGCTTGTTAACAATATGATACTATATGGTTACATGATGTAATATTGCATCATTAAAATTTCAATACAGGAAAAACTCATAAATTTGCATAAATTATTAAATGTAAGATGCATCATTTAAAAAATTAAAGTTTTTGAAATGACACAGATTTAAAAAAAACTGTTTAACAGGTTTAAAGAAAGGAGATTTTCAGGGGCGTGCTGAATATTTTTTTTTTGCTTTTTGGATGGGGGAAGGTAGGGCAATTGGAGTTAAGTGACTTGCCCAAGGTCACACAGCTAGTATGCCTTAAGTGTCTGAGGCCAGATTTGAACTCTGGTCCTCCTGACTCCAGGGCCGGTGTTCTATTCACTGTGCCACCTAGCCACCCAATTTTTTTTAAGAGGGTGGCAAGCCAAATAAGTTTGGGAATCTCTGAACTAGAGAAAAAAACAATCCTCAAAAACTAATTCTTCTTGTCCAAGCTGAACTTCACCTATCATTTTGAAGTCTTTGTCATATTCAAACTGATGATACAATGGAAACAAGACTAAATCTGACTCAGCAACGGACTGGGAATCAAATACCAGCTTTGCATTTGCTGCCTGTGTAACCTTTGAAATCAATTATTAAGTACCTACTATGTGCCAAGCACTGCAGATGCAAAGATAAAAATGGAATAGTCCCTCCCTCAAAGTAACTAATATTGGATTGGAGAGCACACGTACATATAAATCAATATATACAAAGCAAATACCTTGTGGGTAGCTAGGCTGTGCAGTGGATACTGCTGGGCCTGGAGTCAAATCCAGCTCAGACACTAACTAGCTGTGTGACCCTGGGCAAGTCACTTAATCCTTTTTGCCTTGGATTTCTCATCTGTAAAATAAGCTATAGAAAGAAATAGCAAGAAAAACCCTCAAATGGGATTATGTTGGATGCAACTTGAAACAACTCAACAACAGCAAATACTTCCAAAAAAGATGGGCTTCTTTCTACTAAGCAATACTGGAAAGAGCAGGGGAAAAGGAAGAGGAGGAAAAGAAGAAGAAAAGCGCAAGTCTAAAATCCCCCATACATTGTCTCAGTCTTGCAAAGTTCCTCCCTTATTTCTAGAAAATGTAGGTGCTGACACCACCATGAAATCTCCTCCCTCTGATCTAAACATATCTCCACTCAAAGCTGCTATCTCTGCTAAGCATTTGGCCCAGACCCTTCCTTTGTACTTTTTCCCATGTTTTGTGTTTTGTATTTTTTTTTATATAGGTCTTTCTTAGGTTAATAGGACTTCAGAGTTTGAAAGGATCATCCAATCCACCACCACCTCCCCAAGGAAAATGAAACCCAGAGAAGGAAAATTACTTCACCAAGGTCACGCGTAGGTAAGAGCTGGGCCTCCAACAAAGACCCTCCGCCTTCCACTTTAGCTTTCATTCCACTACAGCATACTGCCTATCGGCTATTTACCCTTTGTAAGTAAAACTGGTAACACATTGATGTATGAATTTCTAGTGCCTAGCAGGTCAGTGGTCACAGAGGTGCTCTTTCAATGTTTGCTTAAATGCAGGGAATTAAAGATCACAATCTAAAAAAGAAGTACCCAGCTTCAAGACGTTTGCTTGGACATAGGTATATAAGGAAGGGAACATGCATGTATTAAATGCCTCCTGTGTGCTAGGCATTGGACCAAGCACTTCACAAATATTATGTCAGAGGATCATCATCTGTGAGGCAGGTGCTGTTGTCATCCGCACTTTACATTTGAAGAAACCAAAGCAAACAGAGGTTAATTGACTTGCCCAGGGTCACAGAGCTAGTAAGGGTCTGAGATTAGATTTGAACTGAAATCTTCCTGATACCAAGCACAGCACTCTGCCCACTGCACCATCGAGGTGTTTTCTAAAGAGGAAAATCAGGATGGTGAGAGAATTGGAGACCATCCATATGCAGATCACACAAAGCGATGATTTACCTTGAGGAGACATGCAGGGGGTGGGGGAAAATTATATCCATCTTTAAGTAATAGAAGGGCTATCATAAGGAAGAAGCATTAAACTTTCTCTTCTGCTTCTCCCTAGGAAGCATAATAGAAGGAATGAGTGGAAATTACAGAGAGGCTCAATGTAAAGAAAAACTTTCTAATGACTGGAGCAGGCCACTGAAAGTAGACCACTTCAGGGGTCACTAGGTAGCACAGTGAAAAGAGCACTGGTCTGGGAGTCAGGAAGACCTGAGTTCAAATGTGACCTCAGACACTTAATTGCTACTAGCTGTGTGACCTTGGGCAAGTCATTAAACTCTAATTACCCTCCATTAGCCCCTTCCCCCCAAAAAAAGAAAGTAGGCTGCTTCCACTCACTAGAAATCTTCCAGTAGATTTTGGAATGGATCATTTAGGGATGGAGGGAAGGTGCTGTACAAGAGATTTTTGCTCCAGTATGGATTGGTCTCAATGGTCCCTAATGTTTCTTCCAACCCTAAGATCATGAAATCCTGTGAAATGCTGTTTGTTACCCAGCTCTAGAAATGAAAAGACTGATCTATCTGAAGAAAGAACCAGTTTAATATTAAACAGAAGCCAGTAGTCATTTCATGCACTATAACTCTACTTCTCATCCCTTTCTCCAGTTGGTTTTAACTGATACCTGCTTGTCTTTTAAAATTCATTTTGGTGGTGGCTAGGTGGCGCAGTGAATAGAGCACCGGCCCTGGAGTCAGGAGTACCTGAGTTCAAATCTGGCCTCAGACACTTAACACAAAAAACTAGCCATGAGACCTTGGGCAAGTCACTTAACCCCAACTGTCCTCCAATAAAATAAAATAAAATTCATTTTGGTTGTACAGCCTCCTGGCCTCCAAGTCTTAGCTTGTAAAATAAAGCTAAAATGTTAGCCTGAACCCATGTGCACCTGCCTAGAGGAAAAGAAAATAAATTCAAAGAAGTTACCATTTTCATAAAAAAAAAACGTGGAAATAAAAACCTCACGTGGGCAGAGAAAGAATCAGAGAATCATACAGAGGTCTGACACATGCCCACTTGTCTGACTGCCATAAAGCAGTTCAAAGTAGAACAAAGAAACTCTTAACTTCAAGATGTCTGGCTCCATGACATACTATACTAAGAAGAAGGGATCTCCTTGAAATGCAGCAAAGATATCTACATAAACTTAACATTCTCCCTACATCTAATCTCATGGGAGATACCAAATTTTTTTCTGTGAATTTCACTAACTACATCCTTGGGGAGAGGGAAGCAACTGATGGAAATTAAATGCATATATAATTGATGCAAAGAAATGCTTCTTTTCCTTTCATTTGTAGTCACTTGACTAGGTGATTGTTTGGAAGTGGGAGACCATATGGTATCAGATAGATTTGGAATCATGAGTACCTGAGATTGAAGCATGACTGAGATAATACATTAGCTGTGTGCTATTGGACAAGTTGCTTAGACCTGTCTCCCACCTACAAACATCTCCATGTCTCCTTCATCCTCAAAAAACCCTCATTTGAGCCATCCTATATATTCTTTTGTATCTCTCCTTCCCTTCATTACTAAACTCTTTGAGAAGGCCATCTATAATAGGTACCTCAACTTTGTTTTCTCTATCTCTTCTCTCTTAACTCTCTGCAACTCTCAATGGACATTGCCCTCTCTCAGGTTAGCAAAGACCTCTTAATTGCCAAATGGAATATCCTTTCTCAGCCCTCATCCTTCAGGACTTCTGCAGCTTTTAACAGTGGTAATCACTTTCTCCTTGATACTCTCTTCTCTCAAAGGCGTTGGAGACACTGCTCTCTCACAGTTCTCTATGTATGAATGTTCTCTTCTTCCTCTATAGCAGAGGTTCTCAACCTTCCTAATGCCACGACCCTTTAAACTCATATGTGGGTATATCTGCATGTAAGCAGACCCACCTGGAGACAGACAGAGGAGCCGTGTCTTGGTTCCTAAGACCATTGGAAATGTGTTTTCTGATGGTCTTAGGCAACCTTTGTGACCCTGTGAAAGGGTTGTTCGACCCCCAAAGGAGTAGCGACCCACAGGTTGAGAACTGCTGCTCTATAGTATTTCACTTCTTATCAACTCTCATGAAATTCAGTCCTCTCTCTATTGCAAATGATTCTCAGGTCTGTTTGCTTAACCTCTTTCCTCACCTCCAGTCTCACATCTCCAATTGCCTTTTGGAAAACTGGGACCTTCCTTCTGTTCTTTATATCCTATTTACTCTGTATGTAACTGACTTTACATATTGCTTACATATTGACTCTCCCATTAGACTCTAAGCTCCTTGAGGACAGGGACTCTCTTTTGCTGCTTTTTTAATCCCAAGAGTTTAGCAAAATGCCAATTGATTGATTTTGGTTGTCTTATAGGTATCTTAAACTCAACGTGTTCAGAACTTAACTCATCATCTTCCTCCTTTCCTTAAAGCCTCCCTTCTAAACTTCTGTATGACTGCCAGGAGCATCACTACCTTCCCAGTCACCCAGGCTTACGATCTAGGTGCCATACTCGATGCTTCACTCTGTCACTGTCCATATCCAATCAATTGCCATGCTGTTTCTACTTTCATACTATCCCTAATTTATGCCTTTCTTCCCATCATTATCTCCATGTTGGTACAGGGAAAGGAGAGGAGAGAACAGAAGAAGCACCTACATGGCACTATGTGCCAGGCATTGTTGGGCACTTCTACAAATACTCCCTCATTTGATCTCATTTGGTAAAGGTACTCCTCCCTCCATGCATGGACTATTACAGTGACCTGCTGGTTGATCTCCCTGTCTCAATTTTCTCCAATCCGTTCTCCACTCAGCAGTCAAAACAATCTTTCTAAAAGCACAGGTCTGACCATGACACCCCTCTATCTTCAATAAACTCCCTCTTACCTGTAGGATCAAGTGTAAAAATCTTCTCTCTGGCTTCCAAAGCCCTTCACAGTTTGACCCTTTCCTGCTTTTTCAATCTTCTTACACCTCACTATGCTCCCATAAGCTGCAATCCAATGGCACTGGCCTCCTAAGGCTTCCGTAAGAGCTAGCATTTTCAAAGTCCCCAACTTTGCCTCTTGCCTTTCCTTGCTTATTTCAAGTGTCAGCTAGAACCCCCCCCCCTTTCTACAAGAAAACTTTCTTAGTCCTCCTTAATGCTTTGGTACTTTCTCTCCAATTATCCTGTACATATTTTTTTTGTACATAGTTGTGAACATCTTGTCTCACTCATTAGAATATCAGTTCCTTGAGAACAGGGATCTTCTTATTCTTCTGTTTTGTATCCCTTATGCTTAGCACAGTATTTGGCACACAGTAGGCATTTAAAGTATGTTTGCTGACTTGACTTAACCTCTCTACACCTCCATTTTATCATATGCAAAATGGGGATAATAAAAATACCTACTTTGTAGGATTTTGTGAGAACTGAATGTGATTTATGTGTGTGATATAGATATAGATATAGATACAGAAATATCACTTTATAAACTTTAAAACACTACATAGATCAGACTCTTATAGGCAGAGGTGGCACTGATGTTACAGTCTGAAGACCCAGCTCCAACCCTGAGTCGCTGTGTGAGCCTGTGCAAGTCCTGACTTGAAAGGTACATCTCAGAATGCACGTGTTTCAAAAGGGAAATTATCTCCAAAGTGGCAGTGTATATAGGTTACTAGGATGAGTTCATGGGAAATTCTGGGAAGGAAGAATGAGAGTCATGCACTTTAAGAGAAGTGGGCTTGTTTTCCACTTTGAAAGAGAGAGACACAGGAAGGTAATCTTACTTGTACTGAGTTTGAAAAGTATTGTATAAACATGAGTTATTGTTCCTGGAAGGAAAACAATTCTAGAAGCCGTAAACAAGGTTTAGGGTGGAGGGAAAGTACATTTATTATTAGGATCATATGACTGAGAGCTAACAGGGACCTTGGAAACCATCTAATCCAATTCCCCTTCTTCCCAACCCCCTCCCCCCTCAATTTACAAATGGGAAAAACAAGGACTCAAGTAAGTGACCTAAGAAAGAAGCCAATCTCATGTCACCTCGGGTTTCAGGGAAAGTAAGTCTAGCTATAAATAGAAACCTATGTCATGTTTGGGTGGAAGGCCCCCAACTCTTCTTCTAGATCCTAAGAGGATGTCATAATGACCATGACTTAATGTCCCACATTCCTCTGGGGATAGAGTCTACCATTAGAATCCTCAACAGATCCTCCTTGACCTTGTTCTAGGATCTTTTTTTGTCTATGGAGACCCAGTCCTCCACCTTGCAGCTGTGTCTCAGTAACTGAAGTCCCGGCTTTATCTACCTCCCATCTATCACCAACACTATACTATGGCTGTTCAGTCATTTCAGCTGTGTCCAACTCTTGGTGAGCCCATTTGGGATTTCCTTGGCAAGGACCCTAAAGTGGTTTGCCATTTCCTTGTCCAGCTCATTTTACAGATGAGGAAACTGAGGCAAACACAGTTTAGTGACTTGCCCAGGATCACATAGCTATTAAGTGTCTAAGGCTGGATTTGAACTTAGGTCTGATTCTAGTCATTGCAGAGAAGTCTTTGAGAAGGAAGGAAGAAATGTTGAGCTTCTTTCCATTCTTATACATAATGGGACTAGAAAGAAAAGCAGACATCTGGAGGTACATGAAGAGCTAGCTTTGGATATGAATTCAAGTCCCCTCTCCAACATGCACTGTCTGGCAAACTCTGGTCAAGGCACTTGAAAATAGCCAGCATGTATAACATGTGTTATATAAGCTGTTACCTCATCTGATCTTCACAACAACTCTGAGTAGGTATTAGTATCCCCATTTTACAAATGAGAAAACAGGTTCAGAAATATTAATCATAAGCTAGAAAGTATCCAAGGGAGGATTTGAACTCAGATTTTCCTAATTCCAGGTAAAACATTCTATACACTGTGCGACCTAAATGCTTCTCAGTACTCTAGGCAGTTCTTTAAGTCTGTGAGTTTCAGAGAAAATGCTGACCTGGAAGATGGCGGCGTAGAAGCAGCAAGGTTTTGCAGCTCGCACATAGCTACCTCAAATACCCATAAAATATGACTCTTAAAAAAATTTTAGGACTCTAAAACTCACAACAGAAATTCACATCTCTCGCTAAAAGCAGCTCAGCACGTGGGGCTCATCACAGCAGTCTGGGAGCCAAAACCAACCTAGCTTGAAACCACGGCCGGGCACCTGGGTGGCCAAGAGGAGCCGCAGTTGGAGTCTTCAGAAGAGTGGATCAGCGGCAGCTGTGGCAGTTTCCAGATTTATAAAGCCAGAAGAAATAAGGACTAAGTAAAGGTCAGAGGAAAACAGCTAAATTTGGGGGAGAAAAGCGGTCTGGCGAAACTGCCTTCAGGGCAAGGAAGCAGCAGAAGCGGCGGCCCTGCAGCCACCTCCACCTGGCTGCTTCAGAGCTCCCAGCCTGCAGACTGCAGGGGGGCCAAGCAATTGTTCAGAGGCCAAGTGCTCTTTCGTTGAATGGCCTAGATCCAGATCATGCTCTTGGGTGGTGGTCCTGGGGCGTGTTCTCAGTGAGCCAGAACCATTGGGGGCTGTAGCATCCTCCTAATAGCTCCAGCTGCTGAGAAAACCTCAGTGATTTGGGACAGAGCTTTCCCCTCTGGAAGCAGAGTTCTACAGAGCTAAAAAGTCAAGTAATTCAGTGGTAACATGAGCAAGCAAAGGAAGCAAAGTAAGAACAGCAATAAAACTCTAGAATCCTTTTTTGGGGACAAAAAGGATCAAAGCATGGAACAAAAGAAAGACAACACAGTCAGAACTCCCACACCAAAAGCTTCCAAGAGGCTTAAAGATTGCCTATAAGACATAGATCAGCTTAAGGGGGATTTTGAAAACCATATAAGAGAAGTAGAGGAAAAATTGGGAAGAGACATGAGAATGATTTAAGAAAATCATAAAAAGAGAGTCAATAACCTGAA
>CM053598.1:202893728-202984922 GCA_028646575.1 Pseudocheirus occidentalis
GACAATTCATTAGAGAATATCCAAGCTGTAATTCATCATTTGAGAAACCTGTCAATTATCTTGCACTCTCAGGCCTGTAAGCATTTCAGATTTCATTTTCCTGAAAGTAATTTGTGTAGAGTTGATCTCACAACAGAGCAGCTTACCTCTATATGTCTTACTCATTCCAAATTCCAGAGGCTCCACATTTAATGAATGGGCATCTTTGCCTTAATGAAAAGCATCTTTGCAAATCCCATGGACACCAGTGACAGAGTTCAAAACCGACTAAAGATCATCAGAAATTCAGAAAAAATCCAAGGACTGTGTCCTTTGCCAGAACACATTCCTTCACACTTGTTATCCTAGAGTTCTCTTTCATACGTTTCTCATTCATCCTCACCATATCTAAATGCTATTTTGCCTCTTGTCTCTGAGAAATGCTCATTCTTGCTTTCTGCCTTTATTCTGTGGTTAGGCCTACTTATTAAAATCCCCTCATCTGCGTTTTGTTTATCAGTCCCACAAGCGTAAACACTCCAGGGCCTGCCAAAAGGAGCCTGTGCATAAGATCCTTTATGACTGAGGGGCATTCTGCTCCCTGCAGACTTCCAGATAAGCATCCATTTGCTTGACTCTTTTCATAATTTCTCATTGCAGGGAAAGTAACTGGGCGCTTAATTTTGGGGAGAGATTTCTATGTATTCAGCCTTTCTCTAGTAAGGGCTCAATAACTTAATCCCATTTCTAAAGGTTCTACCTCTAAACTTTGTTCATACTAGAAACCTTCACTTCTAACTTTAAAGGTATCCTTAAGCTCAACCAATGTCCTGTTGGGTTGCCTCTATGTCCTGAAGAGGTGACCCTGGAGTTTTCAATGCCTATGCCAGCAAAGCACAAACTCTAGCAGGTCCTTCCCAGACAGAAAGATTTCAGGCATGGGTTTGGTGATGTGTCTACTGGCTAGGGACCAACCTGGTTAAGTATAGGCAGATTCATTCATTTTTTTGAAGTTGACTCTTCTTGTACAAAATGATCAATATGGAAAAGTTTTACATGATTGCACATGTATAAACTATGTTGAACTGTTTACCATCTAAGGGAGATTTACAATCTCAGGGAAGGAGAAAGGATAGAATTTGGAACTCAAAACTTTAAAAAAAAAGTTTTTAAAAATTGTTTTAACAATTATTTGGTGGGAAATGAAATATCCTATACTGAAAAATAAAAGAAAGGAGTTGGACTCAATGGCCCATTGTGATCTGCGAACTATGTTTTACCTCATGGAATCCATGGCTCCTTTAAAGATTCAACTAAAAAAACCACCACTGTCTTCTACATGAGATCTTTCCCCCAGTTATTGGTAGTCACCCCTTCTGAAGTTATTTTGCATATATTTGCATTTATTTATCTAGGTTACATGTTGTCTCTCTCTACTACTCACCACCTAGGTCAAGTCCTTGAATACAACAATAGCTTCATTTTTGTCTTTGTTTCTCTAAGACCGGGTACAGTGTTATCACATAGTAGGTACTTTTTAAATGGTTGTTTAATTAAATCAGTCGACCAAAGGAGCCTGAGCTTATAAAAATAAAAATCTGATATACCTACTCTAGATAGAGAAAGAATGATTACCAGCTGTGGAGCCCTACCTTACAAGTCCGATGATGGAGGTGTATAAATAAAATGTTTTGAGCAAATACAAAGTTGTATCAGTGGCAGAGACAATCACTACTGTCATCTAAGTTAGCTTGCTCTCTTGGTCATGGCAAGGCCCTGGCCATTCCTGCAAGCCATGTACAGATCAAATAAAAAACTTCTCTCCTGTGGCCATAGGCTACATTCCAAAGAGGGAGGCAAGACAGCCCTCTGGCAAACTTGCTGTTGCTCACAAGAATGTGTAAAGGGAGAGCTTTGAAAATCCATCCTGCTATTGGATAGATGTCTAGCACAATCAAAGGAAGACAACCAAGATGGCGAAGGGAATTTGAGTCCATGCCATGAGGACTGAAGGAGCCAGGGATGTTTTAGCCTGGGGAAGAGAAAACTCGAGAGGATGTATCTGTCTTCAGGTATCTGAAGGGTTATCAAGGGGAAGAAAGATGAAACTTTTTTTTGGTTACTCTCTGGAAAGGGAAGCAAGAGCAATAGGTAGAAGAAGCAAAGAGACTAATTCGGGCTTCACAACAAGAAAAACTTCCTAACAATCAGAGCTAAGTGGAAGGGGCCACATCTATACCCTGCTACCTATACTCTGGTCCTTGACCCTACCTGCCCCCTACCAGAAGACTGTCCTCCACCCCAGGATTCTAGGCTCTGGTGGAAGAGTTTCTACCTTACCTTGCCTAGGATGAGGTCTCCATGCCACCTCCCAGTCATCTCAATACCACATTGTCCCCCCACATATACACTTTTTCTGCTCTCCATTTATGCTTTGTCTTTCTCCAGTAAAATTCTATCTACTGTCTAACTATCCACACATCAGAAATCTTTAGGCAGATGCTAGGTTGGGCCTTCTGAAGGAGGGATTCTATTTTGGTTATGGGTTACAATAGGTGGATGCTGAGGACTCTTGTGACTCTCACCGTAATTCTGTGAAACAACGTGACTGTCTTACTGACACTGGATCAAAGTACTGTCAACCTTGTGTGTAGTCACCGGCACTTTTTCTCCAACAGCTTTTCAAAATGTGAGACATGAACAATTTTTCCTTTAGGAAAAAAAAAGTAATAATTGAAAGAAAGAAAATTCTCTCACCTTCTGCTGACCCTGAAACATGTATGGGCCATTATAGGACACACAATTTGTTCTAAAATTTTGTCCCTTTGGCAACTTTTCTAAAATCACAGAATCATAGATTCAGAACCAAAAGCCACCTTAAAAATCACAGGACTGGGGCAGCTAGGTGGCACAGTTGAATAGAGTACTAGCTCCTGAGTCAGGAAGACTTGAGTTCAAATTCAGCCTCAGACACCTAACGCTACCTGTGTGACCTTGGGCAAGTCACTTACATCCAAATTGCCCTGCTATTGCCCCCTCCAAAAAAAAGATCTCCCCCAAAAATCATAGGATCATCTAATCCAACCCCCTCATTTTATAGATAAGCAAATTGAAGCCCAAAGGGGTAAGTGACTTTGTAGAGTCAAACAGATTAATAAGTAGCTGAACTGGGATATGAACTCACATCTCTGACTCCAAATCCAGCTTTTTGTCTCTGGCTCCACATTTCCTCCCTTGGACATTGTCCCATTTGAAAGACAGACTTAGAAAGGGTCACTCTTTCAACAAGTCTAGGAAATGTTCCCTAGAAAGGTAGCAGATTCAAGAAAATGTTAAGTGGACATAGAAATATAGCAGCTCGGAAGAGCCTTGTCCCTTCTTCTAGAGCCCACAGAAATCAGTACCATAACACAGGTCACTTCATCCTTCCCAAGAATGATGCATTTGCCATGCCCAAAGTGGTTGGGGAGAAGAGAAAAGAATAAAAAGTAATTTACCAACTGTAATTTACAAATGAAACAAAATTACAGCAGGCACATTTTCTATCATTTTACTCGATTGGAAGAAACTTGGCTCCAAGATTCTGCACAGCCCTCATTTCCCCCCTAGGCAATTTAATTCCTCCGCTCTTGGCAAACATTTTATTTCTGCAAATTGTGCAGAATTTTGCTTGACTTTGTTTTACTATCTCACCAGGACATGGGGAGGAGAGAAAAGAAGGAGGGTAACAAATACATTTAATTTATTGAAGAGCCTCATTCATTTTTCCAGCCACACTCCTCCCCTCTTCACACATACAATCACACATGCGTTCGCTGCATTCACACACAGGAAAGGTTAATAGTCATTTAATGTAACTGCATAAGTTACAAGCAATCTCCCTGTCCCAATGCATTTTCAAAGACTACATAAATATGTAATCTATCCCTCCCTTTTCCTATCACAACATTCCAGTGGGGCAATTCTCATTAGCTCTTCCCTACTGCAGCTACTGAGGGAGGGGCTGATGGATGTATACTGGGAGTGAATGAAGACAGCTTCTGCAGTCATCCATAGACCCAGCTCATTTGACTTGTTCACTGCCTACAACCTGAGAAGAAAGGGGGAAAAGGCATTTTTAAATAATATATATGTATTAAGGAGCGCTTCTATGGTCTAGAATGATAAATATAATTTCTCTGGTCTAAAACAGGGACAAGGCCACCCCATGATTGCCATTAAGATCTCTCTACCTTGCCTTCCCTTGGAAATGGCACCCTGGGGCACTGAAAATACCAGCATATTGAAAAGAGTCAAGAGTACTTGGCTTCCTCTTCCTTCAACTGTATTTCAGGGGGAAAGTGAGGGAGGTAAATGTTTGGAAGACCAAATGGTTCTGAAATGGAAAAGGATCCAGGGAGTACAAAGAAAATCACCTCTACTATCAAACTGAGGGGGAAAGTACAACAATCTGCATCCAAAGATGGGATGAGCACTTGCTAACAATTTCTTTTTATTTCTTCTTACAAGTAGAATATCTGGGAAAATTAAAGGCGTCATACCTGACAATGCTATAATTTTTAACAATCAACAGCTTGTCTTGCAGTAAGGCTCAGAGCTGATCTAGGCTGAAAACTCACCAGGAAGCTGGCTCATCTTTTTTACATCCCCTGAAGCACTCTCTACCAGGCTCTGTACACAATTGGTGCTCAAGTAATGTGGACTGATTAGTTGGCCAACTGCAGTGATTTAAACTTGATCCATTAATAAACTTGCTGAGATGTAGATGAACATTCCCCTGAATATCCTCAAAGCTCAATCTAATACTAAAGACAGCTCATCAGGACAAGCCCACATGGGGTAGAAATCCATAAACTGAGACAGAAATAAGTTACCAACAACAATAATTAACTTTCTCATTCCTGTAGCTCGAGTTTAGCAGGTAATCAGCAGAGGAAATCCACAAGTGCCTTTTAAAAGGTGCACTTGGGCAAACTTTCAAGGCATACATGATAAAGATACAATCCAATTTGACAAGTAATTAGGTAAGGTGCTTTCTATTCAATTATAATTTGCTGTGATGAAGAGAACTGAAGTTTTATTGACTCAGGGAGAAACCATAATGCACTGCTTTAAGGATTTCTGTTGATCTGTGTGGGCACATGCTCCACTGGTTAAGAGTTCAACCCCTCTATGACTCAGTAGATGGTCTTTGATTGTTGTGGTCAACATTTCATTATGCTACAGATGCACTAGTGATGAACATCTCTGAACTTCAAATGGTCCTTAGACAATAGGGATAGTCATAAGTTCATAGCTTTAGAGATGAAAGGGAACTTGGAGGCCACAGAATTCAACCCCTTCATTTTGTAGATGAGGGAGAAAGAAGGTAAGAAATTCACTAGGGTCACACAAGTGTTAGGACACAGGTCTTCTTAATTTCAAGGCTAGTGTTCCCTCCATTGCATAATGTTTCCTATGCGGCTCCACTCAATTCCTTTCTAGCTAGATATGACATGGCAGAGTTTGAAGTCTACTGGCACAGCCCACAAAAATCCATTAAAATAGGACTTTGGTTGAAAGAAACCACACTTGGAAGAAAAACTGAATGCAGACTCAAAAATTTAAAGATGGATGAGACCTTCAAAGTGATTTAATACCACTTCCTCATTTTACAGTCAAGAAAATGGAGTTCTAGGGGGATTAAGTGACTTCTCTGATATAACAAAGGTACTAAATGGCAGAGCCAGGATTTAAACCCAGATCCTCTGACTCTGAGTCCAGCACTCATAGATTATTGGATCTTACAACCTTGCAATTTGAAATGCACTATTTCATACTTTTGAGATAAAAGATGTATTATTTTAAAACCCTTTCTTTTATCATCCTTTTTCCCTCATTGATACATTTTTCAAACACATTTATTGCTCATTAAAAGTAATGAACTGACAGCCTGAAGGGCCAAGTCTGATTAATATCCACCAAATGGCCTCTTGAAAGACATCAGTAATGGAATTGTCCCTAACACCATACAAGTAATGGTTCTCTGTGCTTTTCTACAAGCAATTGCTTCTCAAATGGAAAAATCTTCCACTCAGGATGAATAAAAGAAGAACGAAAAGATGGAAGTTTTGAAAGGTAGAACGTATAATGTTACAAAATGTTAGAACTGGAACAGAACTTTTGAAATCATTTTGTCTAATCCCTTTATTTGGGACTTTCATATTCCTTAGAAGTCTCTTAGTTCTAGACTGTCTACACCAGCTAACCAAGTCAGGAGCTGCAGAGGAAAACGGATTCCAAAGGCTGTGACTGGCAGATTTCTACATTCTACTGCATTCAGACTCCAAAACAAACCCAGCCAAAGTACAGTCATTGATACTATACAGATAACTTTTGTGACCTGGTCCTCAAGGCATGGGAGGGCTTGCTGGGCCGGGAGGGAGGAAGACTTCTCTTCCTGAGCTCAACTCTGGACTTAGACACTCACTAGCTCTGTGAGCCTGAGCAACCTATTTGCCTCAGTTTCCTTACTTGTAAAACGAGCAAGAGAAGGAAATGACAAACCACTCCTGTATCTTTGCCAAGAAAACCCCAGATGGGGTAATGAAGAGTCAGACTCAACTGAAAAACAACTGAACAACAGTAACCTCAAGGCATATGAAGTCTCTCAATGGCATTAGAACTTAGCTATCCACACATGACAATGAACCTCATAAGTAAAGTCCCATAGAGTCTTTTCTGAGGGAAAGGGAAAATAGATGGAATACCTGGAATTTCAATTTTTGAAATATTTATAGGTTTATAAATTTATAAATTTGAAATTTATACATATAAATATATGGACATATATGACATATACAACTCTACTCTTTGACTATTCTGAAGGTCTGTTTATCGGTCATCATTCCATCTCTCTAGCCCCAAAAGAGGTATGATTTACCATTCTGCATGGAATTGTTGCTTCATCAGTCCTTAGCACTGATACTGTAGAAGCCACTGTCTCCCAGTGCGACCAAATATCATATGCAGTTGAAATATATCACTGTCAGGAAAATGTGAACATGAATAATTGAGCCCCTATTAAACATGCATATATCTTGTAATAAATCTCAAATTAGCATGTGCCAAGATCTTGTTAAATCTGCCAACACATATTCTTAAATAGGCTGGGACTATAATTCAGAGCTTATCAGGTGATTCAGTCTCTTGCAAAGGATGCTTTCCCTGCTCAGAATTTTAATCCAGGGATTATCTGAATTTAAATACTCTATCATTTTACAGGAGTTATACCCATTATAAAATTGGACAAGTAATCTATCTGAGGATTCACCAAAGTTGATGAATATTTTTTTATGTGTACATTAAAACTTCACGCTACCTGAAAAAGCATTTTTTAAAAGTCTGGTAGAACCACACAGCATTAATTTTTAAAATAAATTTTGTATACACTAATGAAATAATTTAATGTATTCAAATTTCACCAATGTTTTGCTTTCGAAGATTAATATGTCATAGTGAAAAGATCATTGGTTTTGTATTCACAGGCTGTGGGTTCAAATCCCAATATTCTTGAGTAACTGTGTTGCTTCAAGCAAGCTACTTAAATCTTTCTGGGGAACAATTTGTTCTTCTATAAAAAAATGAGAGGGGCGAATGCTTGTTTAATAGACTAAATCTAAATCCATGATATTCCCAAAATGTCAGTGGATACTTTCCATTACATAGGAAGATAACAAATCATTATTTGGCATGTTCCTGGGGGGTAATGTGAGGTTTCAGTGCTCAGAGGAAGAAGGAATGGAGTAGAAATTCTGCCCAACCTTAGAATTCTCCTAGGAATATGCAGTGTACACCTTTAATGATGAAAAGCAACAAATATTCTGCATTTTTATCTTTCTTTCATTCTTATTCCCCAAGTACTGAACTGTTAAGTGCCTGGGAGTCCCACTAAATCCCCCCAACTAGCTCTGTAAGAGCAGAGGCCATTTCATCTAAACTTAACCTTCCTTAATGCCTAACAGCAGAGACTTAATAAACATTTTTATGGTGGTCAAGTTGTCTCTGTGCCATTAGCTTGTTTAACCAAAAAGTAACTAACAAGCAAGTTTACCATGAATTACCCTCTGGGTGAAGGTCCCATATTAGGAGAATTGACTTTGAACAGAAAACTGACCTCAAACTGAAAGGGAAAAAGTATAGAGCTCTATGAAATTTCTCTTCTATATCCCATCTTAAATACTTTGATCTTGGTTCCTTTTGATTCTTCCCACCCAACAGAGCTCTTTGATCATAAACATTCCCAAACACAAGCCTGGAGAAGTTATCTCCATTGTTCTCTTAAGAGAGAGCACATGGGAGGGACCTGGTCCCTGAGGAGTCTTCACCACTGTTACGAGTAGAGAGGCCAGACACACTGTTCATCATATATTATCCCATTCTTATTCTCAAATAAACTCATTTGGAAAGAATTTCAGAGGAATCCCTCCCTAATTAGGAAGAAACCTTCTAGGTAGCCTATTACACTTTGAAAAAGCTTTAATTGTTCAATCAACCAATCTATCAAGAAGCATTCATTAAATATTTATTATGTACCAGACCCTGTTCTAAGTGTCAGAGATACAAAGACACAAAAACAGTATCAGTATCCACACGCAAAAAGCTTACATGCTAATGGAGTGGAGGTGGGGGTTAACAGGTAAAGAAATAGATATGTAAAAAAAAAAAAAAACAGGCAATGGAAAGAAATCTTAAAGAAGGTTCTTGGAGCAGCTAGGTGGAGTAGTGAATAGAGCACCCGCCCTGGAGTCAGGAGGACCTGAGTTCAAATGTGACCTCAGACACTTGACACACTTACTAGCTGTATGACCTTGGGCAAGTCACTTAACCCCAATTGCCCTCTAAAAAAAAAAAGCAAAACATAAAAAAAATATATTAAAGAAGGCTCTCAAAGTTAAAAGAATCAGGAAAGGTCTCTTGCAGAAGACAGTACTTGAAAAGGACTTAAGAGACAGCATAATTTAGGAACAGGAGACAGTGCCAAGGCAAGGAGATAAAGACAGAAAGTATTGTGCTAAGGAACAGCCAGGAGACCAGTATAGGTGGACTGGAAGGAAAGAAGACTGGAAATTTAACTTAGACATTTTTCCCTTACACTGACTTGAAATCTGCCTGTATTGAACTTCTCTCCAATATTTCTAATTCTACTCTCTGGGACCAAGGAGAACAAGTCTAATCTTTCATTCACATCATGTACGTGAACACAGTTATTATAACTTGCCCTTCCTCCTAGTCATTTTCTCGTAAATGGGTTATTTCTTTGGCCCTAAGATCTGGCAGGGTAGGGGTTAATCAAACACCTCATTTCTGCAAAAACGCTGCACATGACACCTAACTCAGGCTTGAATGGCCTCCTGCTCTGCCACCGCACCAGAAAATTAACTCTGTCCTTGACCACTAGCAGCAGGCTTGGGAGACAAGGTACAACCTATGGGCCAATTCATAATATTTAAGTTACTGCCATTTTCCTGCCCTCTGTCTTTGCTCTGAGCCTTTGCCTACCTCAGGCAGAGATTTCTCAGACACTTTAGGAACTAACACTGTAAATGTCATTCCCAGTTGTGGGCAACTTTTAAGATGACTAATGTAGCCTTATGATCTTCCCTCACCTTCTTTGCTCCCTCTGTCCCCAGTATCCTGGTTCCCTTACTTACCAGCTGTGACATCTTTAGCAAGTCCTTTCTCCGTGCAAAGCCTTATTTTTCCCATCTGTAAAATGGGGATACTAGCCCATTTATTGTGGTAAGGAAAATGTTTTATAAAACTTACAACTCCACAGCTGTGAAAATGAGAATAATTCATCCATAATTACACTTGGCTAGTGCTCATTTAGTTCAGGTTGACTACACACAACTCAGAGTCAGTCTTTAAATGTGTCAGCCTTTATTTTAAGGCAAAATACATATGAATTCAAACTAGCGGCTTTTTCCCACGATTCTCTCCCCTTCATATTACAACAATATGGAGTCACTAGCTGTCCCAGTGCTTTTCACAATGCCCCACACATAGTAGGCACTTAAGAAATGCTTATGAATGACTTCCTCAATATCATTCTGCCCTTCCCTCCTTTGATACATTTGCATAGTCCAGAGATAATCCGCAAACTTCCTTCAAGATTCAATTCAGGTACCCCCTCCTTCAGGAAGTCCACCCCTAAAGGTACCTGATGAAAGACATCTCTCCCTCTTTAAATTTTCTCAGCACTTTTCCTGGATTCCTTCTTTTCCTTTACCTTGTACAATCCCACCTTGCCATAAGGTTAATATTCACACGTTCAGTTCCCTGGGTTGATCATAAGGTCTTTGATAACAGAGACTTTATCATTTTGATTTTTGTTTTCTAAGAATCCAGCTCTGTGTCCTATACATGTTAAATAAATGCTTAAAATGCTTGTTGAATAAAGAAATCTTAAGAGACACAATAGACGGTTGAACAACAACAACAAACAAACAAACAAAAAAACTAAGAGCAAGAATCCATGATTAACTGAAAACTCAAGACTCAGGCTGAATAAGCCTGACCTGTCTTCTTAGTGTCTCAGCTGCAATCATACATGCATGCATGCATGCATACACACATACATGCATGCACACATATACACATATATGATCGTATGCATGTATACACACATCTACATTATTGTATGTGTGTGTACACACACATATACTACATTATATGTAATGCATTATACATATTATACATACATTAATATTTTGATGGCTCAGTGATCTCTTCAATGAAGAAACTCTCCCATGGTGCAATGATCACCCCCTTTTTCATTCTTTGTAGCTATATCCTTCCAAAAGTCAAACAAATATTCATAGAGTAGATTACTCTGTAGTTAGGGGGAGACAACCCTAAGTTCCAGGAGCCTTTCTTTAGATCTTCTAACATCCTATGGGCACAAGTGCGTTTTTAAGGCTGCCATACTTACTACACAACCAGCCAACCTGACCATAAATCCTTAAGATGACACATATCATGCTATTTCTTAGGTACGATGTGCCCTTGGGAATATGTCATGTTTATATCTTTGATAGTATTTATGCCTACCATCTGTCCCTCCATTGCCCACTCTTTGGTAAATACATTTTTTATTTCTCAGAGATGACAGGATTCTGTGAGTCACATGGTATTGTAATGAAAAATGGAAAAAAATGTTTGGACCAGGTCTGCAATCTCACTGGTGTAGCAAACTTCTTATGAAGAAGACCCACCCATGCAAAACAGCCCCTGCTGTGGAATTTATCTCCTTAAAAAGTTGATTGGGGACAATGAGAGGCTTAATGACTTGCCCAAGGTTTGAACACAAGTATTTGTCAGAGACGGGACTTGTACCCAGGTCTTCTTGAATCTGAGACCACTCTGCCATGGGAAATTTTCTTTTACTCTGCACTTAAATGTCGTTTCACACTGTTGAGAGAAAATTATCTGCATATTTGGAGAGACTTTCTAGAGCTTGCCAAAACGATGTAAGTCCGTAGGATTTAGACCTGGAAATGGCATGAGAGATAAGATAATCCAACCTTCTTATTCTATAAATGACAAAACTGAGGCCCAGAGAGATTGTCTTGCCCAGTCTCAAAGGGGGAAAGTGACAGAGCAGAGACCAAAACCTAGGCCTTCTGACTGTGTCTAGTGTTCTTTCTACTGAACTGCCTCTCCAATCTCCTGCAGTCTTCATGTTCACATACATATCTCATACAACAATGATCATCCTTAAATACTTTCTAAATATGACACAAACATTTCTTAAGCACCACCTATGTGACAGGCACTATTTTAGGGCCACAAAACGGCAATGACATAGGTCCTGCTTTTCAAGAAGCTTGTAATCTAGTTGGGAGAAAGACCACACATGCAAATAATTAATTCTAATTAACAGATTAAATTAATTTGACCCAATGAATTGATTAAAAATAATTAATTCTAATACAAATAATCTGCAATCCAATTCACTTGCAAGTACAGACATCCTCCTCCTGATATCTTTGGTTCTCCTTGAGAACAGAGGATAGACAAGAAGAAGAAGGGACAGAAGTCAAAGAAAGTCTACTGCAAGCTTTGAGATGGGTGAGCACAGAGCAGCATTTGAAGCTTAGTTTGACTAGAATGTGAAGAAGCACAGTAGGAAATCAGACTGAACAGGTTATGTAAGCTTAACAGGTTGGAAAGCAAGTGATGAGTCAGAACCACAGCCTTGTCTCCTAAGGATACAAAAGTGTTGCTTCCTCTTTCTGGGTCTTGGTTTTCTCCTTGGTGAAATGAGAATAGGCATAACTAATTAACATGGTAAAGTTGTAATGGAGAATCATAATGACCTTGTCACATTTCTTTATGCAATAAACTCCAATACATTGCTATTCCCGCTAGAATCAAATATAAACTTCGCTTTAAGTTTTTGAAGCCTTGCTCCAAACTGTCTTTCCAGGCTCATTGTACATGTTTCCTTCTCTTCTGTACTTAGATCTGTCATTGGCCTTTTCTCAACCCTCACACATTACACTTGATCTCCAGCCAAGGCTACTGCATTGGCTGCCACCTGTGTCTAGAATGCACTCACTCCTTCCTCACTCTCACCCACTCTTTGGCTCCAAGGTGCTGCTCAAACACAACCTCCTGCACAAAATCTTTCCTGATCCCCTCAGCTGGTAATGCAGTCCCCCTCAAACTTCCTTGTATTTAATTACTTTGTATTTATTTGCATTTATTCTATTCGTATGTCCCACCAGAATATAAGCTTGCTGCATATAAAGATTGTTTCATTTATTGAATTTATGTCCCTAGCATCTAAGACAGTGCCTACCACATTGTGATAAAAGACAATGGATAAATATTTGGTTGATTGGAAAATGTGTCAGTTCCACGATAAAGGATAAAGCAATTCTATATGACTGGCTTTTGACCCAACCTATCTGAGTATGAGCCTGCACAATCCTTTCACCTACAAATGCACTTGCCTATAATGTAAATATTTGATTTTGTTTCTCTATGTAGTACCTCATTATTTATTATTAATCAGTTGTTTATCCACATTGTAATGTATTTGCTATACCAAGAGTTGTAACTGCAAGTTTCATGCCTCGAGCAAATTTCCCAAAATTTATTCCAGGTAAACAGCACAAAAAGTGCCCTCAAATCAACTTTTTAAAATAAATTCAGTTGAGGGAAATGGATATAGAGACTTGAGAGTATCATTTGTGGATAAGGACGGGAGGAAACAGCAAGATCATGCCATCACATCTGGCAGTGGGATGGAAGAAAGCACACGTGTCAAAGAGTTCACCTGAAGTCTAAGTCGCACATTCCAAAGAGTTGTTTCTCACTCTAACTAATTCTAATAAATAAAACCTAAATTCAATTTTTTTCATAGTACCAAAGGACTATAAAGTGTTATCAGGGCTCCATAAATTTTAACACATTTAACAGGATAATGACCTGATCACCACAACTTAGTTTTCTCTGACTACAAATGCTATAAATCACTAGTTCCCAAAGTATGGTCCAGGGACTCCTGGACATCCCTGAAACCCTTTCACAAGGGGTCCACAAAGTCAAAAAAATTCTCATGATAACACTAAGATATTTCTATTATTGTAACTACTGATATAAATCATATAAACAAATGCTCTTTAAGAAGGGGTCTTCAATAATTTTTAAGAATGTAAAGAAGTCTCAAGAGCAAAAGATTTGAGAACCACTGCTGCGGAGGATAAAAACAAGACCAGATTTAGTCGGTGAGACAAGTTACAAATAGACATAAACATATCGGTAACACTCAAAAGAAGTACATAGCTGTGTCAAATAAGTGGTATAGACAACAGGTTTAGAAGAAATCACTTTTAGTTGGCATGGTAAAGATATGAAATTATCAGCCTCAAAGGTCCCTATAATCCTGCGGTGCAGGAAGAACATTTCACTTTGAAGAATGGGTATGACTTTAATAGAAGGAAAGAAACTGGGAGAATCTATAAATATAAAACAATATGAACAAACTAAAAATAATTGCAATGGAATGGAATGCAAGATACGTGTCCCATGTTTGGGGACAATGAACATAAAGGGTTTTTTCATAGGAAAGTAGACAGAGATATGACATAAGAATTAAAATGGACTTTATGGGTGATTTCATCCAGTCCAATCATTTTAAGGATGAGAAAAATTGAAATGGTTAAGAGACTTGCCAAAAAAAGTAGCACAGTCTGGATTCAAACTGAGGTCATTCAGTTTTATTCTAATCAGATGAATTGATCAAATATTTATTAAGCACCCACCCTATTCCAAGCACCCATACTAGATATTGGGTATACAAGAAAAAGCAATATCTAACCTAGAGGAGTTTATTTCCTACTAGAGAAAACAACATCTACACAGAAATTTCGTGAGAAAAGTTAAGGTCAGAATGTAGAGGATCTTCAATGATTATGGACTTTATCTTATAGATAAAAGGAAACCACCAAAGGCCTACAAACAGGGAAGTGGCAGGATCAAAGTGGTGCTTTATTACTCCAACAGGAGTGGATAAGACAACTTAGAGCTGAGGAGATGGACAGAGAGCCACAGCAGTACTGCGGTCACAGTATTAGCCATCACAAGCCATAAACAGTGAAAGGCCAGAGGTCACATCTGCCTGGCTCATTCAGCAGCACAGGCCCAGCACAGCTCCTCATCCTTATTCAGAGAGACAAGACCACAACTGGGGCTTTGGGATTATAGTACTGTTCAGTGCACAAGTCCCAGACCTGTCATATTGACTCTTTAAGGGTCATTCTGGTTTGTCTGCTAAATCCAGGATTCAGAAAGTGCAGAAAGAGCAGCACACGGCTATCTCTAGGAAAGCCCGAGCAAACCTCATTTGGCCAGCCAGTAATAAGACCCAATTTTGCCAGACAGGAACAAGAGACTCTTCAGTGGTAAAGAATCCCAAACACCTGCATCTGACAGGAAAGAAACCCCCAAATTTGGGAGACCGGGGTACTGTAAGTAACTAGCACGGTCACTAGGAAGTTGTTTAGAATCTGTAATTCTGGGACAAGCATATTCAGTTTCTAAGCTTACAAAAAACACCTATTAAAACATAATTAAAGACTGAGGCAAATGAAAAATAGCTATAAAATTATCTGAAGAATTCTGTTTCTGTTGAAATGTAAGGGACAAAATGCTGGACTAGGGGTCATGAAGACCTAGTTTCAAATTCTTCCTCTGAAAATTAGTATCTGTGTGATCTGGGCAATTCACTTAACCTTTCACACTTTTTTTCATCTTAAAATGGGACTAGTAATAGCAGTCACTGGCTTCAAAAATATCTTACTTATGTTTGTGTTTTGCAAACCTCAAAGTGCAATATACACATGTCAGTCATTACTATCATTGTTTATAAATGAACTCCCCAAGAAACGGGGGTGAGGGGAGGTGGGGAGGTGTACAAACATCACTCCGGGTATGCAGTTTCAAAGAAAACACGGAGGCATTCTCTGTTCTAGGTGAGAACCTTAAAGCCAGCAGAATCAAACTGAGAGAAGCTTTATTTTGTCACCAGAGATCTATTCTTCCTCCCACCCACTCGGCTGAATGTTCTATGCTGCCCAGCCATGAGTTATATAAGAGTCCAGAGTTCCGTGAAAGGACATGAATCCTGTATGATAGACCTGCCTTGAAACAATGTAGATGTCCAACTCGGAATCAAAATGATAAACCATGTGGAAATAGGAATGGCTTTTCTTTTCTGCAGAGATCAATAGAGTAAGAGTCTTTTAAAAAGCTTTCACTTTTTAACGTATGAACAAGATTCCCCTGGCCATGTTGCCAAAAAGAAACTACATCATCTTTGAGTTATTTGGAGGCAGAGCAGCTGTAAACATGGAGCTGAGAATTTGTGGGGGCTCATATTAACTCACTGCGAGAGAGCAGGCTGTTAGGGGAAAGATGCTTTATTTTTTTCTGCATTTATACTAGTGCAAAGAAAGAAAATTTTTGAATCCCATTCATGTGTGAAGGTATCTAAAGGCTCCTATTTTCCCTACCTCTTGCTCCACCTCAGAGCTTTCTTTCAAAACTAGACAATACAAGTCGGGCTCCTCTGGTTTGGAAGATAACCTTCATAATGAAAATCAATAGATAAAGACAGACTGGAGCAATAGCTCTGGCCTTAAGATGAAGTCTCTTAAATTCAATGGGATGCTGACAAGGATACCTCATTATTTCCTTGTCATTAACGTTAACAGGTTTTAAGCACTGCTTTACCAGTCGTGTTTGGTTTAGAAAGAAAAACTATCTACCTGATGCAATGTGGTGCAGCCGACAGAGACCCTGTGGAGAGACTGAGAAAGTGGATTCGAACTCTAGCTTTGCCATTTACTACCAAATGACCCTGAACGAAGCATTTGGGGCCCTCATTTTCTCCAACTCAATTCAACAAATTATTCAATCCATTATGCTAGTCAAAGAGAGCAGCTACGAAGCTCAAAATGAAATCATCCTTACCCTCAAGGAGCTTACATTCTTGGGGGTGGGAAGAATAGGGGGGAAAACATAATTTCATGAGAGAACTAACATCTGGGAGATCAGGAAAGTAAATCAAAAGGGTATACAAAAAATACAAAATAATTTTAGAGGAAAACTAACACCTGAGAATAGAGAAAGGAAGTATAGCAAAGGTGGCACCAAATCTGTAAAAAAATACCAGGCTTCTTCCAGCTCATAGGGATTTAAATTGTCCCACTTCTGTCTTTGAAGAGATGCCTCACAGACTAAACACCAGATTTCCCAAAATGTTCCAAAGAACCATTTACAGAGCTCTGGAGAACTTTCAAGCACCCCCAGAATTTGTTAATTAAAAATTTATTGCTGAGGCTCACTTTTAATGAGGTTTATATATATACATATATATATATATATATATATATGTATATATATAAAATTCTAAGAATTAGCCAGAAAGTACAGGTCCTCCAATACTTATGGTAACCTCAATAAGCCATATTTGAAGTCATCCGATAGTGTGTCACATGGGTAGAGTAATGTCAGCCTAAACTTTTCATACATGAAGTGGCACTTGCCCCCATATTCCTATATTTTTTCACACAGTGGGAAAGATCCTCAGAAGTCACATCTAATGGCATGCTAGCCTGAGCAAGGACACCCTTTGCATTCTAACCCACCCAACAAATGTGCATTTACCCCATCTCTGCTGAAAGGGAGCTGACTAGTTCCTAAGGAAGCCCATTTCATTTTTGGATAGCTCTCACTGTCAGATAGTCTTTCCTGACACTGAGCTGTAAACTGCCTTCCTGACACTTCTACCTAGTAGTCATAGTTCTTCCCGGAAAGCCAAACAGAACAAAATTAATCCCTCCTCTAAATTACAGTCTTTTAAAATCTTAAAGACAGTTACAACAGCCCCCTCCTAAATCTTCTATTCACCAGGATAATCGTTACAGTTTCCTTTGAACAATGCTCATTTGGCATGGTCTCTAGCCACTGAACCATCTCGGTTGCTCCCTTGTGGACATACTCTGTCTAGTCAAGGCCCTTCCTAAAATGTGGAATACAAACCTACAGATGTGGTGAACTAGAATGGTATAACTGCTCTGGATATATCAGGCCTATCTTAATGCAGCCTAGAATCCTATTTGCATCTTTAGGGCTTTAGTGTTATACTATTACTTCATCTTCAGCCTGAAATCCACTAAAAATATCAAATATTTTTGGCATGAATTGTTATCTCAATAAGCCTCATTCATCTTGTGCAAGTGAAGTTTTTAGCCCAGTGTAGGCTTCTTATACATTTATCTGTATTAGGTTTCATCAGATCAATCAATCGATTAATCAATAAGCATTTATTTAATAAACACTATGTACAAGGCATTGTGCTAAGTTATAGGGGAACAAAAGAAAAAATATGCCTGCCTTCAAGGAGCTTATAATCTACTGCACTGATTCAATCCACTATTCCAGCTGCAGAAAACTTAGGGATCTCAATTTTGTCATACCATATGTTAAATATTTCCTCTAGCTCTGTTATCTTTAATAAGTATAAGATTTAGTCCTTCATACAAGTCATAAATAAAAGTGTCAACACTTGCTAAAACGGATTTTTCTGGCAATCCAGTAGGGTACTTCCAACCACCTGGCATCAGTCCTGGGGACTACATTCAAGGAAAGCATCTAGATCAGTGGTTCTCAACCTTCCTAATGCCATGACCCTTTAACGCAGTTCCTCATGTTGTGGTGACCCCCAACCATAAAATCATTTCTGTTGCTACTTCATAACTGTAATTTTGCTTCTGTTATGAATCATAATGTAAATATCTGATATGCAGGATGTGTTTAAGTTGAACATAACCCACAGGGTGAGAACCACTGATCTAGATGTTCTATTATATCCTTACTTTTGGGGGGAGGTAATTGGGGTTAAGTGACTTGCCCAAGGTCACACAGCTAGTAAATATCTACGGTTACATTTGAGCTCCAGTCCTCCTGGCTCCAGGGCGAGTACCCCATCCACTGTGCCGCCTCACTGCACCTATTTCCTTACTTATCTTGATTTTCAGCTACCTCTTAGCCATATTTGTTCTACCTTTTCCTATTCAAAAGCATTCTTCTTGGCAGAGAAAACAGAAGCAAAATCAGAATTAAGTTGTTTTGCTTTTTCTTCCTCAAATATTACCATCATCATATCTACCAGCAAGCAATCCTATCCTTTCTTTGGTCCACCTCTTCCCTCCCAAATGGCCATAAACAAATGAAAACAAAAAAAACTTCCTTCTCTTTGTTGTCCTTAGTACTCATTGTCAGCCTCAGCTCACTCTGAGCTGTGGTGTACGGCTGGCAGCACTCTTATATGACCCTGCTACCCCTTAGGAAGCCTTGATTGCTCACCTTTGCTTCTACCTACTAAACATTTCTTAAAATGAATTCCCTGTAATACACATCAGTCCCTTTAGACAAGACTCTCCCCCTTTTCTCCTCACTGGTATTGTTTCTTTTGTGTATTCATGATTTCACTCAAGAGAGAAACCTCTCTGAAACACAGAAACCCTTTCAATGCTTTCCCTAGTCCTTTGAAAACATATTCTGGTTTATACATCATAAAGTCAGTAGTGGAGTGAAGATGCTATGTAATGGCTATAAGAGATGATGGTAGCAGACATTTACATGGTCCTTAAAGTCATACAAGCAAAGCATTTTAAATACATACATGCACATTGTAGGATCACAGGTAGAGGTATATGTATGATCCTATCTCTAAACATGTATGTTTATTATATATGACTATATATCCTATATAGAACTACAAAGGACCTTGGAGGGCATTTTATAAACGAGGAGGGTGAGGCACAGAGAGAGACTTGTGTAGAGTCTCACAGATAGTCAGTATCTAAAGCAGAATCTGATCCTGGGTTTTCATTTCTCTGGTCCATCGTCCTGCATGTGAACAGCACAGCGTTCATCAGATTAACATAACATTTTTTTCCTCTGGCATTATTTCACTCAGCCTCTATTTGCCACAGGTAGATTTTACCCAGCCAGTCACATCCCTTACCTGAAACCAAAAGGGACGTCCCATTTTTTTTATTTGGTTTACTGAATAAAAACATTGAAAAAGAAAGGCAGAAAAATGGATATTTCTACTGGTTATGCTGACCATTTCAAGAACTAAAATTTTATGATGGGCTCTAGGCAGGAATTATTGATAAACTATATAATCTATCGATATGAATACTTAAATTTAAAGCCAAACCTCCCCATGTCATATCTCACAAGTAAATCCATAATGCTAAGTCTGGTTTTGCTCTTTGGAAGCTTCTCATGTCATGACTGATATTAAATCAGAAAGGTCATGCAGAGTTGAAACCTCTAAAGAGAACTCATTTTCATGACAACTGTGTCTCCCTTCCCATCTTTATCCTCACCTCACCCACCCATGTACCTAATCTTTGTTCCACAGCTCAGCTATGAGATCGGTCATATCCAAAGCTAGATCTACAAACTGGTGTCCTAATTATTCCAAACCCCATCTTTCACATTACAAACCTAAGCTGTTTGCCTCAGTTTCTTCAGCCATAGAATGGGTATAATAACAGCACCTACCTCCCAGAGTTATTATTGTAAGGATCAAATAAGAAGGTATTTGTCCAAGTGCTTAGCATAGAGCTTGGCACACACAGTAAAAGCTGTATAAATGCTTTTTTCCTTCCTTCCCCTTTTCTTCTTTTCACTGCCCTTCTCCCTATGTTACTGAGTATCCCCCACCCCCATAGTAGCTAAATCCAAAAGGAGACTTAGAATAGAAGGGATATTTCACAAGAACAGCAACCAAGAAAATGGTAGCACATTTTGCAGAAACAGCACGGTAAAGTAAGAAAAACTCATTGTCAAACGTTTTGAGTTCATGTCCTAATTCTTCCACTGACTAGCTACGGGACCTTGGGCCAGTCACCTATCTTGGCATCAGATTGTCTTTTATAAAACAAGAAGAAGGCATGGTCTCCAAGACCCCTTTCATCTCTAATGATATGCTACTATTCCATCACTGTGCAAAACGGAACTGCCATCCATGCCACTGTTGTCCAATGCTGACCAACTGCCACTGATGGACAGGTAAGCCCAAGTGCCTCTGAAATAACAACTTCCCATAGAGCTGTCCTTCCAGCACAACCACAGAGCCATCATCCAGGGAAGTCATCCCGTCTGGAGATGTGACCTAGCAGCTTTCTCCGCAGTTGTTAACAACTGAAGACTTGGGGGCAAAAAGCTTTCACTACAAGTCTTTGGCACCGTCAAACAGCTCAATATCAGAAACAGACAAGGCTTTATTCTTTCAAAATGGCATTAATGCATCACACCGCTTTGTTTCTGCACCCTACAGACCACAGGGTCTTTCTATCTGACTTGTAGCTGAATGTTGGGGTATATTTTGTCTTTCCCTCAGAGAATAAGAATGCTTTGAGAACAATAAAATGTCTTACCTTCTAATTTGTATTCTCATAGTTTAGCAAGGTGGTTGCACAAAGTAAAAACTAAGTAAATTTTTTGTACTAATTCATTCATATTATCTGCATCTAAACCTCATTCACTGAAGAAACATCACCCTTTATCTTAAAAATATCCTTCCCCTAAGTAGAATGTTATACGGGAAATCAATTCAATTCAAACAAAAGGTGAAGTGGCAAACCTGGGTCACTAGGAGAATGGTGATCCCCTCAAAAGAAATAGGAAAGAAAGAGCAGGTTGAGAAGACAAGATCATGAGTTCTGTTTTAGGAATGTTGTATTTAGGATATTGATGTGATATTCTGGAGGACATGTCCAGGGGGAAGTTGCCAATGTGAGACCGGGGCTCAGAAGGTCAATTACGACTGGATATATGGATTTGGAAGTTTTAAGCATAGAGAATATAACTGAATCAACAGGAGCTTATGCTATCACCAAGGGAAAATGCACATTAGGAAAGTGTCCTTCAGGGATGCCATACTTAGAAGGGTGGGGAGATAAATAATGAACCAGCAAGGGAAACTGAGATAGAACGGTCAGGTAGGAAGAGAACAAGGACCGAGCAGTGTATCTTGCAAAGTCAAGTTTACCCATTATTGGTGACAATAGAACAATCAGGTTTGAAAAGAGTCAGTCAAATTCACTGTATCATCTAAAAACCCTAAAATATTTTGGAAAAGAACTAAAGTTTTTACATATATGTGTGTGTGTGTGCATGTGTGTATGTGTATGTACACACACAATGAGTTCACCACTGCCCTAATACTAGTCACCATCTGCCCCTCTACCACACACACACACACACACACACACACACACACACAGAGTACCACTTTCCTATAGATGAAGCTCAACAAGGTAAAGATTTAAATGCCATTTACAGGAGTAGGAAAATAGGTTTGTTGTAAGTCATCCAAACTGTCATCCAGAAGTACTCTGGCAAGTAACAGCCTTTATTTGTGAGATGGATAGGTAACCGGGGCCAAGGTACAGTTCTGCTGAATTAACCACCTGGCCTATTTTAATAGCTTCACATTCGCCCCTCTTCCTCTGGCTTCTCGCTCTTCCAAGCCAGCCCTCAGCCCCCCTCCCCTCAGCTCTGTTAAAGTAATCCTCCTAATACAAGCTTTGATTAATCACCGGCTCAAAATTCTTCATTCTCCACCAATGAAACTGAAATTACTTGGGCTAGAACTCTAAGTCTTCTAAAATATGTTTCTAAACCACCTCCAATCTTATTTCACCTGCTCTTCTTTGCAACAATACGTTCAAATCAGCCTGGATCACTAACCACTCACCCACCCTCTTCTGCCTCTGAACTTCTGGCTGTCATGCCCATTTCCTTACTTCCTACCCATCCCTTTCCATCTTTACTGGTTGAAGTCCTTTCTTTCTTCAAGGTTCAACTTGGGGACTGCCTTCTCCATTAGGTCATAAGTCTTGAGTTCAAATCCTGCCTGCACCAGTTATGGACCATGTGGCCATATGACAGAGATCATATGAGCAAGGGATTCATCTATCTGATTCTTAGTATCCTCATCTATAAAATGGAGATAAAATCATACCTGTGCTTCATACCTTACAGAGGTATGTAGAACAAATGAATCCATGAAGAATAGGGTCTTTTAAAATCTTGGACTGATATATAAACATTGCCTGTCATTACGGTAGGTAGGATTCATACATTCTTAAAAGCAAGGAAAGAAAAAGAAAACCCACCAAGGTGCTAAGTTAGAGTTCTCAAAAGACTTGTGCCCAAAGTTCCTTTGATCCATTGTTGCCTTACAGCTTAATTTTCTGATTTTATTTATTTTATTCTGATTTTAGTGTTTTCAAGAAATGAAAGGGGAAGATATAATATATGAAAAAATATCACATGTAAAAATAATAATTTTGTAAAAAGTTATGCTTCTTTGTAAATTATTCTATTTAACTGATGGGAAAATAGGAAATCAGTCTGGCAAAAAAAATGAGCTTAGGTCAACATCTTATACCATATTCCACAATACATTCTAAATGGATATGCAATATTCATATTAAAGACCATATTACCAAATAAAATTAGGAGAGAAATAGATTATACACCTCTCATGGCTATAGGTACAAGATACATTCTTTAAAAATTTTTTTTGGTCTTTTGGAGGGGGGAAGGAAGAGCAAATTGGATAAAGTAACTTGCCCAGTGTCACACAGCTAGTAAGTGTTAAGTGTCTGAGGCTGGATTTGATTTCTTGACCCCAGGGCCAGTTCTCTGTTCATTGTGCTGCCTAGCTTGCCCAGGAGATGTATTCTTAACCAGATAAGAGCAAGAGGTGATTAGAAAAAAAAAACCACATTTGTTACTTGAAACTGAAAAATTTCTGCACAGACAATGTTAATGTACCTAGGATAAGAAGGGAAGTGTCAAATGGGGAAAAATAAATCTTCCTATCAAATTGTTCTGATAAGGGTTTTACATCCAGGATATAGAAAACAATTAATAAATGTACATAAGCCTACTAGCCATTCAATCAATAGAGATGCAGTCAAAAGATTTTAACAATCAGTTCTCAAAAGAATCACACCATATAAAGAATGCCCTAAATCACTGATACTAAGGGAAATGCAAATCAAAACAAGGGAGATTTCACCTCACACCCTGGAAACTAGCAAAAAAAAAAATGACCCAAAAAATGGTTAGTTAATGTTGGCAGGATTGTGGAATGATAGGCACACTAAAAAACATTGTAGAAAGCAAATTTTGCAAAACAATTTGGAATTATGTAAATAAAGTGACTAAAAAGTCCATATTTTTGGAACCACAGACTTATGCCCCAACAAAGCCTTCGACAGGAAGAAATTCCCTACGTACACCAAAATCTTTGTAGTTACAATTTTTTGTGATAGGTAAGAACTGGAAACAAAATAGATACTTTTCATTTGGAGAATAACTGTAGAACATGAACATAAGGGAGTATTATTGTGATATAGGGAATGATAGGTGTAATGAATACAGAGAAGCTTGGGAAAATCTACACAAACTGATGAAAGATGAAGACGCAGAGCCAAGAAATACGCTATAGCAGCGGTTCTCAACCTGTGGGTCGTGACCACTTTGGGGGTCAAATGACCTTTTCACAGGGGTCACAGGGGTCGCCTAAGACCATCGGAAAACACCTATTTCTGATGGTCTTAGGAACAGAGACACCGCTCCTCTATCCATCTCCAGGCGGGTCTGCCTACATGCAGATACGCCCACATACGTGTTTTAAAGGGTCAGCCGCATTAGGATGGTTGAGAACCACTGCTCTACAGCAATGTAAATGGAAAGAACAATTACACATCAAAAAGTCAATAGTAAATTCAAAAAAAAATTTATAATAATCACGTAGAATTCAAGTGAAGAGATACAGAGGATCTTCCCAACTCACTCTTTCATGGAGGTGACAAGTTCACTTTCCTCCACCATTTAGAATCCTTTTCTTTTAGAATTCAACTCAGTTACTATCTCTTCCATGAAGCTTTTTTTCATGATCCCAATTAAAAATAATCTCTCCTTCCTCTAATTTTCTTAGAGAACTTTGCCTGGAGATCTTTCCCCCATCACATTCTGCCTTGAATTGAATTAAAAGTGTGTCTTCTAATAGCATTTAAACTTCTTGAATGAAGAGACTATTTTAAAAAATATTTTTTCTTTGAATCTCAAAGGCTGTGTGTATTCACCTGCAGATAGTAAATCGAACTTTTGATTCATTATTGATCTCATTTTGGAGGCTCTGCAGTATTCTGAGGTTTGATGCAACCAATACAATGCCATATACAAGCAGAGGCATCTAGAAGACCGTGCCATCTATAAAGACTCTCATTCATGTGGATTGACAGTGGTAAACACAGTTTGTGGAATGATAGGCACACTAAAATATTGTTTGTAGAAAGCAAATTTTGCAAAACAATTTGGAATTATGTAAATAAAGTGACTGAAATGTCCATATCCTTGGAACCAGAGACTATTACTGGACTTATGCCCCAAGAAAGCCTTTGATACAACAATGGTAAACACAGTGGATAAGCGAGCGCACATCTCACTGTTTTATGTTTCCCTTGATATTGTCAAACAAAGTAATATTTATTGTTATTTCTATATAAAAATCTTGTATGATGACAGATTTAGAACTAGGAAAGACCTGAGGGAACATACAGTTCAACTCTCATTTTACAGAGGAGAAAACTAAAGCCAAGAAAGACTGAGTGACCTGCCTGCCCAAGGTCACAGATGTAGCAAGGTCGCACTCTCATAGGAAAACATATTGTACAAGAAAAACCCATAAGTTGGTATTTCACTCTACCAAATCAAAACCTTTTTTATAGCTAATAATCCCAGCAAGAACTTATGTTCTCTGCACCTTTTAGTCAGTTGCATAATAATAAAGAATGCTTGCTGTGTTCTCAGTTTTTTCTATCAAGGAAACTGCTGATACATGTATAGATTATTCTCATAAAAATCTTAGACACATCAAAAAGTAGATATGTGGGTTAGCAATTATTGATACAATCGGTATTGCTTTTTTGAGGCAGGAAGAGCATTTATAGTTTTCACCTAAGAATCTGGTATTTTCCCTTCTTTCAAACATCCTCAGAAATGATCACTCACTACCCTCAAGACTGTTACCTCCTCTCTGTAAATCTGATCTACTCCAACTATTCTTCCCAATTCTGTGCCTTTAGTACCAATTCTATTTTCTCATGGACAGCTCATTGGTGAAGTGTGCCAGGCCTGGAGTCAGGAAGACTCAATTTTCTGAGTTTAAATCTGGCCTCGGACAACTGTGTGACCCTGGGTAAATCACTTAACCTTGTTTGACTCAGTTTCCTTATCTATAAAATGAGCTAGAGAAAGAAACGGCAAACCACTCCAGTATCTTTGCCAAGAAAACCCCAAGTGGGGTCACAAAGAGTCAGATTTGACTAAAACAACTGAACAATAACAATTACTTTTTCATATGAAACATGAAGGCTATGATGGTAGAGCACAGGTGTGATGGCTCCACTTTAATTGATGAAGGAAAAAGTTTGCTATAGAAAGCTCGGCAGATCTTTTCAATTTTTCATCTATTCATTGTCCTTCTAGATTCATCTGTAAATGTTCTCAGGATGATTAATTGGCTTAATTGGTAAATTATCTGTAAACCTGTTTTCCTCATCAATGTTGCACACTGTTCAATGAAGGGATGTCACTCATAATAAACAGACAGTCTTGAGTGGCTAGGTGTCACAGTGAATAGAGCACCGGCCCTGGAGTTAGGAGGACCTGAGTTCAAATCCAGCCTCAGATACTTAACACTTACTAGCTGTATAACCTTGGGCAAGTCACTTAACCCTAATACCCCTGCCTTCCCCCCCTACAAAAAAGCAAAAAAATAAAATAAATAAATAGATGTTCTTCCACAAGATTTTATGAATAAGTATTTACTCTCAATCAATGTTGCCCTTCATGGATACGTTTCTCCATTTGGCAAAGATTGAGTTATGGCCTCAAAGTACTTTTATTGTCTTCATTGTAATGACTCTTACACTGGCTTCTTTGTTAGGAAATGATGATGTTGTAATTTTCTCCATTTCTGACTTTTCTGAGTATATCACTTTTTTAAAGAGGTTATTCTGAAGCTGATTTGATTGTATACCATAATCTTACTTCTATATTTTCTTTTAAAGAATAGACACAAAAATTAATGAAAAGAAGGAAAAATGCACTGAATAAAATTTGAGCATTAAGTTTCCCAAAAATTTTACTGGAAAGCTAAAATAACAAATTAGTATCAATAGTAGCCCAAGAAAAAAGCTGTATCTAATACAAAACATATCAAATTTGATAAGAAATACTCTAAAAGACAGGGAGGAACTATTGTTGATAAAGAAGGATCTTGATAACAAAAGTTAACAACATAGAGATGATGGAAAAAATTACTAAAAGAATGGAAACAACAGGTAATCATATTATAAGATTGGTATGCCAATTGGCTGACATGTCAAAAAATTAAGCAAAATTAAATCAAAGAAAAAACTGAGTCAGATTTTAAAGCCTTGAAAACTTTATAAACAAAGATGAGAGAACAGGAAGAGAAGGCTCAAAAGATGCTAAAAGACTCAGCAGATGATCTCAAAAAATGTAAAGAAAGAGAGTCTAATAACCATATTCAGGATGGTGTTACAGAAGGTTTTCAGAAGTTAAGATCAAGGAACAGATTTGAGACCGATACAATTCACTGGACATCCTTAAAGAGAAATGTTATATATAACTCTCCCAGAAATACTGTTGTCAAACTCTCTACCTTAAGGCTTTTTTGATCAGGGTGGCTTCTTTACTTTCTGAAGTTTCAGGGTCCTGGGCTGTCTTTTGTCTTTCCTTTCTGTATCTCCCATCAAAACAACTTCTGTTTAGTGGGATCCTTTTTTAGTATTCTCAGTTTCTGACTATGCTTTCGTGGATTCCTGGGCCAGATGAAAGACCTTAATCATGTTTCTCTATGGATTTCTTGGTTATTGCTCAATCTTTACTTTCTCTATTACTGCTGAGGAAGAAGTGGGAGAGTTGGGCTCCTATGTGACTTTCCAAGCTGCCATTTTAACCAGATAATCTCAAATTCTAGATATATTCATATACACATATCTCAAATCCAAGCTTAATTAGCTAGAATATTAATCCTTCATTCACTTACCCAACCCTTTCTCAAACTTTTTCTTATATTTTAACCAATATATTAAAAAAAAGTCTTAAAGGTCCACCCTTTCTCAATTAATTTAGACAGACTCTTGTTGTTTATAATTGGATTAGATCTATATGTTACTTCTATTGAGTGTGATTAGTCAGATGAGAAACATCTGGTTGTAAAGTCACAGAAATCAGAGAATCCAAAACGACTTAAGCAACCATTCGAAATCACAGTATTTATTATCCACCAAATCAGACTAAAACTCTTCTTCTGGATATTCAAGATCCCCTATTTTCAGGTACCATTCTATCTTTCTCATTTTATTTAACATTACTCTCTGACATGCACTTAATGCTCCCTCTAAACAGACTATTCTGTATTCCCTGAATATGCCTTGTGCTTCCATCTTGATGTCTTTGTTTATATTGTTCCTTATACCTAAAATGTCTTCACTCTTCTTTACCTACTAAAGTCTACCTGACCTTTAAAGACCAGGTACCTGAGTCTTCCCTGACCTCTCTTGTTGGTCATTGACTTTCCACACTCCAGACATTACAAAGCACCCTGGTTGTTTCTTCCTATTGTACTTATCATAATGTACTGTAGATTATGAATGTCTATATACATGGGATATACTTTACTAGACTGCTAGTTTCACAAAGGCAAGGAATGCTTATTTCAACTGTATTTCCCTTAGCATTTAGCACAATCCTCTGTATAAAATGGAACTTCAAAAAATGTTTCCTGAATATTAGAAATAGAGATCATCTGACCCAAGCTACTTACTTGACAGACAAACAAACTGAAGACCAAAGGAGCTGATATGTTCTAGGAATAAAAGATAGGGCTGAGATTCAAACTTAGATTATCTGACTCCAAATATGTTGCTTTAACCATCATACACTGATGTGTCTCATTATTTCTAGATGGACGTCTCCCCAGAAGCAAAAGTCATGTCTTGCCTAAGCTCCGTATCTCTCCCTTTTCTGAGTTCAGTCAGAGGGGCAGTCATGAAGACACCGACCCTGTGCAATGCCTAGACTGTAATGCCTAGTCCCACAATACATTTAGTGCCCAGCAGACTCAAGCAGGGATGAGGGGTAGGGATCGATAATTAAAGTTATCTTTTATTGAACAATGCTTGAGAACAACTTTTGTAGACTTAATTTGGACCATGTACATACACTAAATAGTCTATATGCCCAGACAGTGCGAGATGTTTTCATTTTTGTCATTTATTGCCAGAACATAACACAGTGCCCAGCACATGAAGGGTTAGATAAATACTTGGCTGAATTCAATTAAATTAAAACGTGATTCAAGTATGAGAGGCGCCAAATCAGCAAATGCTTTCTTGTTTCCCTCCTGGGACCACACTTGTCAGCAGTTTATGTGTCACAACCTAACTATGATGTTATCGGAACTGGCAAAGCTGAGATCTGACCTTCTACATCTACCTGTTATTATCCAAGATGTGTTCATTGTTTCTTCCTTCCTAGTAGGTATGGTGACATTTACAATAATCATGCTCTTCAAAGTACACCATGTGTAGACATCTCATAAATTCTGCATTGCTTGCTGTGTTGTTTGTTTGTTTGTTTTAAGTTGTAAGAGATTCCACGAAAAAGGAAATCAGTCAAGGAGCATTTGATCCTTAACCTTCATCTCGGAGGGAAAAAAATGGATCTGCCTTCAAATGGAAAGAGTACTGGACTCAAGGTATTCAGATTCCAGCTCCTATGTTTACCAGCGGTATAGCTTTGGACAAATCATTGGACTGTCTTGAGTCTATCTATTTCCTCAGCAGGAAAATGTGGAAATAATACTTATACTACCTACTTCACAGGCTGCTAGGTGGAGAAGTGGGGTCAGGAAGATGCATCTTTCTGAGTTCATATCTGGCCTCAGATACTAGCCATGTGACCCTGGGCAAGTCACTTAAACCTGCTTGCTTCTGTTTTCTCATCTGTAAAATAAACTGGAGAAGGAAATAGCAAACCACTCCTGTATCTTTGCTAAGAAAACCTCAAATTGGGTCATGAAGAGTTGGACACAACTTTAAAAATGGCAACAAACCCACCCCACAGGGTAGTTGTCGGGGTAGTTGTCAACCTTGATGGACTATATTAATATGAATTACATGCCATATATATGCTATATATTTTGTCACAAGAGAGGCAAAGACAAAGAAAATATTCCTGGCTCTGAAACTCTCTGTATGACCTTGTCTCAACCTCTCTGAGCCTCAATTTCAAGCTCATTTCTTCAGCATCTCTTCAATTTGACTTCCACTTTCACTCTTGTCTCGTTAGGTACTTTTAGAAAGAAATGTCTAAATGGTTCCTTGACTATTCTTTTGTTATTATTGTCCTTGGTTCCTTTTTTTTCCAACCTTTCTTGCATTTCTATTGTTTAAAATGTTTAAAAAGCAAATAGTTTGTTGCTGCCTGGGTTTTTGTTGTTTTGTTTTGTTTTGTTTTGTTTTGTTTTGTTGGTAGAAATTCTTTGAATGTCTCCATTCTCTTAAACAACCATCATTTTTCATTAATCACTTGGATTAGGTTTTCCGGATATGTGACCTTGGGTTGTACCTTGAGCTCCTTTGCTCTTCAGAACACATTCATTACTACATTCCCTCCTACAATTCTGTTGGATACAGGATAGCCTTGTGCTCTCTGAATTTCCATTCCTTTATGTTTGAAGGTCTTTCTCCTGATGGGTTACATACTTTATTGTCAATGGAATTATTAAATTTAGCCACTCTATGTCTTGGAGTTTGCAACACAAGGTTTTTTTCCCCCTTGGGGGCAATCTGGATTCTTTTGACTGGCATTTTGTTTTCTGTGTTCAGAAGTTTCAAGTAGTTTTCTTAGTTTATTTCTCATAGTGTTTAGGTTTCTTTATTTCTCAAGTTCTTCTGGGAGGTCTATAATCCTTAATTTTTCTCAATCCATCTTGTCTTCAATATATTTTGCCTACAGGAAGATCATGTTTTCTTTCAACATCATTGCATTTTGCTTCTCTACTTCTAGACTGCATTTCACTTTTAAGTATTTGCATTCTCAACCAGTTGTCTCCTCTTATTTGATAAGGTTTACCACAACTAACTCAAGTTTTTTGTGTGTGCTTTTTTTTCATTCTGCTCATTATTTCTCCTGTACAGGTCATAAATTCTGCTTTCACAATTTTTATTTCTCTTTTAAACCATTCTGGAATGCCCCACCATGGTTCCGTGTTTTCTTGGGAATCCAGAAGGTCCTTTGCCTCATTAGATTTTCTTTTCCTTTGTCCTTTAATAATACTTGATATGTATACCTGGACTTGCTTAGCTGATCTGGAGGTCATATTCCCTTCTGTTATTAATATCTCCCCTGTTAGTTTACCTATTTATATGTTCAAGGACTTTAACTGAGTTTTCTTACACTTGAGATGTTTGCTGATTTAAGTTTTTTTTTCTCTTTCTATTCTTCTATTGATCACTTTTTTCTCTTTCCCCTCTCTGGTTTCTTTAGGGACCATATCTCAAAGCTGTTTCAGCCTCCTCTGATGCCCATAGACAATTCACATTAACTGACTTCAGCTGGAAAATAGTCAATTTTCCCCTCAGTTTTGTGGAAGGTCACACATACCATGCATGCCACTCACAGTGGGCTTGCTCTCTTAGTTTCCTCAGTTGTCTAATGAAGCTCTACTGCAACACAGAGTCAAAACAAATTTCTGTCTTTTGGCAATCCATGATACAAGGAGAAGGCATCTAGTTGAGTTCTATCGCAAAACTATAGGTCTGTGCAGGCCTGTTTAGAGCACCATGGCTTGTGAGAGAGGGGATGCTGAGAAAATACCTCAGGGTATTAGCATCCTCTGCTATTCATTCCTTAGGTTTTTATCTTTGTTAGGGTTCTCAGTGTCCTAGACTATAGAGCTAGCTGAAATTGCTTTATTTAGTGTGTGTAATTATTATTCTAGAGAGGTTTTATGAGAATATAAGAAATATCTAGTCCTCCTTCTTTTTAATTATCTGACCTAGAACTCTCCCATCAATATATCAAGTCCCAAATTACTTTGCAACTAAAGTATTTTGGGAAATACTCGGCTAAAAAATTAATAAACTAAGAATGCCTTTTGATGTAACAATATCACTACTAGACCTACCCCCAAAATAAATCAAAGAAAGAAGAAAAGGAATCACGTATACAAAAATATTTATAGCACTTCTTTTTGTCATAGCAAAGATCAAGAAATAAGGGAGGATAATATTCAATTGGGGAATGTCTGAACAAATTATGAAATGTTGATATGATAGAATGCCATTGTGCTATGAGAAATTATATAAACCATGTAAAGCAAAGAAACTTGGGAAGACTTGTATGAACTGATGCAGAGTGAAGTAGGCGTAATAAGGAGAATAACTGATACAGCAACAAATTTTTGTTCAAACAACTTTGAAGAACTTAAGAATTCTGATCAATTCAATGACTAACAATAAATCTAGGACACCAATAATGAAGCAGACTATCCATTACTTCATAGGTGACAGAATCAGGGTGCAGAAAAAGATTTATATACATACATATGTGTATATACACATTTACATATGTACACACATGCATATGTGTATAAATATATGCACAGATGTGTTCATACATATACACATACACACATACATTTATTTATTTGTTTGTTTATTTGTTTATTTGTTTCTATATCCAAAGTGAGGATTTGCTTCAATGGACTGTGAAATATTTGTTACAGGGTTTTCTTTTTCTTTTTTCTCCCAATGGTATGGAGAAAGATGGGAAAGAGAAAAAAATAAATTTTTGTAATTGAGATTAAATTAATTTTTAAAAGTTAATATTGAGCTAAATGAATTCTAAGATCCTATTTATCTCCAAAATTCTAAGGTTCTGTGGGACAGCCTTAGGATTAGGAGTTGTATCTATAGATGAAAAAAATCCATTGACAAAAGGCAAAAATTGTATATATTAGCTCTCTGGTTCTCTAAGACCCAGTATGTCTTGATGGTTCTGCAGAAACTACAAATATTCACCTTCTGAATTGTCTATTCCACACAAGGTCCAGTACAAGCTAGTCACTTTAATAACCACAAAGTCTATTCTGCCCTTATAGAAAACCAGACAGATCTCACAGCAGTTTCCTCATGGGCCTCATTCAATGTGCTCTGACTCAGTTTCAACTAAATGAAGTCTCACCTCAGTGATAGATTGATTACTCCCTGATAGAAAGCAAAAATGGCAACAGCTTGGCTTCAATAGAAGTCAATTTCAACCATCTGTATTCCTCACTGCCTTTCAGAAGCCAGTCTCCTCTGTTTAGATGGCTATTGTGACCAAACTAGATGGATTACCAGTCTCCAGATACGCTGCAAGAGGACAGCTCTCTGTTTCCCTAACGCTCCCTGTTCTTTTCCACTTGTGTGCCTTTGTTGACACTATTGCCTATATCTGAAATGTCTTTTCCACTTACCAAATTACTATCTACAGTTTAAAATATCTCAAATGCCACCTCCACTAATAAACATTCCTGATCCTTCTAAGAGTTACATATTTCCCCTCAAATGGCATTTGCTTTTAATCTCACTGATGCAGTTATCATGAGTTATTATGTATCATGATCATATCTTCCTCCTAAACTATAAGCTCAATGAGGGAAGACTTCAAATTTTATCTAAACTTTCTATCTCCCCTAGCACCTAAACACTAGACTCTGACTACAATAAATTAAATAGGAATAAATTTAAATCTTATCATTTGGTTAAAAAAATCAACTTCATAATTATAAGGCATGGTTAGATAGTATATGTGGGAGAATAAAAGATTTTGTGATTTTAGTGGAAAGTTACAAAAAAAAACTTCTATAATCTTAGAATTAGGAGAGGCATGGTAACTCCCATAAATAAATAACTATGTAAGAGTAGGGTAAGTCAAGAATAGGCACATTCTGGGAGTAAAATACACCAGAGTCAGAGAAATCTGTTAACACTCATTTGTCACTTAGAACACTTGGTCTCATATTGTTGTTCACTAGAATGTAAACCTCCTGATTTTAGGAAACATGGTTTATATCTCTTTGTATACCTAGACCAGAAGTGAGGAACCTGTGGCCTCGAGGTCACATTTGGCCTTCTAGGTCCTCAGATGGAGTCTTTCAAATGAGTCCAAGTTTTACAGATTTTTTTTTATTAAGGGGATTTGATCTGAGAAGTTTAGATTCAGTCAAAGGGCCACACTTGAGGATGTAGAGGCCCCATGTGGCCTTGAGGCCACAGGTTTCCTACCCCTGACCTAGATGCTACTGTAGCCCCTACACGAAACAGGAATTCAGTGAATATTTGTAGGTGATAACCCCAAATCAAATTTTAAAAAGAATATTTGGCCAAGGATACATCAGATATATTGCTGGACTGGGGTTATCACCTCTTCTAAAGCATGTATCACCTCTGTAAAATGACTAGATGGTCTCACTGGTCCCTTCTATTTCTTAAGTCCTCTCTGTCTTCAATTCTGTCATAGGTACAAAAATCATCACTACTTTGTTTATTTCATATATGGCTTTTCCAATTCGCAGAATCTCAGGGTTGAAAGGGAATTTAGGGGGTCACCTCCTAGCACAACCTATTCCTGACCAAGAATCCTCTCCACAATAAATGCATTAAGTGGCCATCCAGCCTTTGCTCAATGACCTCCAGTGAGGGGACATCTGCAGTCTCCCAAGAAGGCACATTTTCCCTTTCTCCCATTTTATTTTTGAGAAGCCTTAACTGTCGGGATTATTTTTCTTGTAAAGAAACCTTAATTTGTCTTTTGACTACCTGAAATCATAGATTTAGAACTAGGAAAAACCTTAGAGTTCATTCAGTTCAAATACATTATGATATGAGTGATTTGCTTGCAGATTAGAGAGGTTATTAGACTTGCCTAAGTAGGAAATAGTGGAGCTAGAATTCAATCCTAGACATTCTCCCTCCAATCTAGTTGGGGGTTGCTCCCACTTCTGTCCTGTGGGTCCAGACAACTCTTCTACATAACAGAGCTTTGAGCACTAGTAACAGTTATCATTTCACCTCTAAGTGTTTTCTTCTTTGGGCTAAACATCTCCAGTTCCTTCAATAAATCCACACATTGCATGATCACAAAGTCCTTCACCATCTTGGTTGCCTTCCTTTGGACACTCTCCAGCTTTTCAATGTAAAATGCAACTTCTAGAACTCCAGATGTGATCTTATCAGGGCAGAAAACAGGAATACGATGACCTGTACACCATGACTCTGTTAGTGTACTCTCAGATTATAGAAGAATTTTTTTTTTCTTGGTGCCATATCATATTATTGATTTATGGACCTTTCTGGTTACTAACGTCCCAAAATCTTTTTTTTTTACACAAACACTACTTAATCATGCCCTGTGATTGTAAAGTTGACTTTTTAAACTTAAGAATAAGATATGAATTTATTCCTATTAAATATTATCTATCACCTTTGGTTCATTACTCTAGCCTATCAAAATATTTTAGATTCTGACTTTATCATCCAATGTCATCCCTTTCAGCTTCCTGTCATCTGCAAATTTAAAGCATATATTTTTGTCTTTAAGTTGGTCACCAACAAAAATAATAAACAACAGAGGCTCTAGGGCACTGCGTTAGAGACTTTCTCCCAAGCAGACATCAATGACAAAAAACGTAGTTTTTAATCCAGTCACTAAACCCATTCTAGATCTACTAACACAACTGTCATCTCACCCATGTCCCTTTGTGTCTTGTCCACAAGAACTGCATAGGAGACTTTGTCAAAAGCTCTGGGAAAATCTAGGGGAATACATCTATAAGAATATCTGGATATATCAGTAGAGTAGCTCTAGATGTATTTATCTCACTAGTTCTTCCCAAATCTCTCATCTCCAAGCATTTGCACTGACTGTCCCCCACACACTCCTTTAATTTCTCTGGATTCCATTAAGATTTAGCTCAAAACCTACCTTCTACAGAAGGTCTTTCCCTAAGATGCCAGTGTTTTCCCTTTTGAGATTACCTTTCATCTACCCTGCATAAATCTTGTATATATTCAGTTACTGAAATGCCATCTATCTCATTAGAATGTAAACTTCTCTTATGCAAGGATTGTTTACTTTCTTTGTATTCCCACTGTGCTTTGCACAAAGCAGGAACACAGTTTGTCAAGTCTCTTCTTCATTAAGACACTTTGATAAGAATGTGTAGTACCTCCTACATAAACCACTGGAACAGACCCCCAAACAATTTGTATTTATTCATGTTGGGCTTTATAAGTAACTCTTTTTAAAAGTTGGCGTTATAGCTAGGGAAAGTATATAACCATCAATCATGGAATGGTTGAAGAAACGGTTGTATGTGATTATAATAAGGGCTAATCTTCTCAGAAATAAGCAATTCAGAGAAATGTCAGAAGAATTTCATGAACTGACACAGAATAAAGTAGACAGAACCAGGAGAACATTATATACAATGACCACAGTGGTGTAAATGAAAAGAATGCTGAAACGAAGTTGAATAGTATTTAATTACAGGGATCAATCTTAGCTTGGGAAAAGAAATGAGGAAATGTACCTCTCTCCATTCCTTAGAGAGATGGGAGAAAATGAATACACAAGCTTGTCAGTGTTTTTAGATATGGGGGCTGTTTCTGTTGAGTTTGCTTAACAGCTTTCCTTTGTACAAGGGAAATTTCACTGAGTGGGCATTTATATGTGGGGGTGGAATATATCTTGAAGTGATTATAATATAAAAAGCATCAATAAACTTTTAATTTTTTTAAAGTTAGTGCGATGGAATGAAATCATCACAAATTTTGAATCACTGCGAAGAAAATGTTCTCTGTTGATTAGTAATAAAAAAGCTAGAATGGCCTTTTATGTTACCTTTATGAGAATTATTATTATTAATAATCACATTTACATCATACTTTACATAGTAATGTGCATTACTAATTAACATAAAGTGCTTTGTAATTATAAAATATTGTAAAACATAAAATTATCATTAAATTAATATTAATCCCTACTAATGTCATTATATCAGTGATATTTTATGTAATATACTTTATAAATGTAAAATGCAATACAAATTTGAATTATTATCTGACCCTGAAAATAACCCTCTGACAAAACCATAGCATGCATTATTATTCCCAATTTATAGATGAGGAAAATGAAGCCTAATAATAAGAAGGGACCGGCCAAGTTTATGTTGCTAATAAATATCCTAACATACCTGGACTAAAATGCAGATCTCTTTACTTTGGTTGTTTTGCCCTTTCTAACATATAAGGCTGCCTCCTTTCAAGAAGGATGCCGGAGCCCATTCATATTACAGTGTAATGACTGATAACACAGAAAATATTACCTCTTGTCCAGGGGACTTACAGTAAGTCTTAAGCTAAAGCAACAAAGAGCCAGTGGGGGAAACTTTCATCCAGAAAAGGGAACCCATATTTAAGGTCTAGAAAACCAAATCAAAGCAACATGAATGGAGAAAGGAGCACCTAAATACCCCTTCCAAAGCCTCATTCAAGGGAGGGCCTTGATGACATGAATAAAGATTCCCAAGATAAAGGAATACACACTCTAATGGGGGCTTGGAGCATACCCAGACTTTCTAAAATGGAGAAACATTTCCTGCTTATGGAAGGAAACACATTATGTTCTCCTGCCACATGTGTAGTAGGAACCGTCTTTCATCAGTTATGTAGCTGAAATAGTGTGGATCCTTAAAATTCTGGGATAGGACAATTTTGTCATCTTTCCTCCAGCATCCAAAAGGTGAAGATTGCACACAGTTCACACACAACAACAGTTCCATCATGAACTGAACCAAGAACAAGGTTCTCTTTCTGTTCTGTTTCACCTGTCCTTCTCAGGTTCAAATGCAGGCAATGATTCCCCTGGATTTGGGAGTTTGAGCCATGGCAAGCTCAGGGCCAGGATGCCACGTGGAATACTTAAGCCAGTCAGCCCAGCCAGGGGCCAGAGAAGTCAGGGCATGTGGGTCTGTAGTGCCAATGCAATATGTGCAGCACCCATGATCACAATAAAGACCACGACTATAAGTACCACATGACGTTCCATCACAAAATATAGCAGATTCTCCAGGTAGAGGACAGAACTGAAGCATTTACTTAGACACCAGAAAACCGAATCACCAAACCCATATGCTAAAGTGCCAAAGATATTCAGAAGACACAATAATGCTGAGAGCTACAGCATCCTTCAGGCTTCCCACAAACCAATACAAGATCAATATTTACTCACTAACCTCTCTATCTCCTTAATGAACATCCTCTCTCTCCCCCAGAGTCTGGCTAGCTCTGAGCAGCTTCCTGTGGGCTCTGCTACCCTTCAGCAAACCCCTCCCACCACAGGTTCTATGTGACTACATTCAGCCTATCAGGGGGTAGAGTTTGTCTTCACAGCAGGGGGAGGTCTTCAAACCACCCCCTAGGGGAGGGAAGATCTTCAAATTCCCATTCCCATTACATTTGTCCCCAAGATCTTTCATGTCCCTTACACAGCAAAAATACCTTAACAATAAATTAGATTTTAGGGATAACTGGTGGTAAAGTTGGTGTCAGCAGAACTTAGCAACAAGATAACAGGGATAATAGAAAACCTTTATACATAAAACAATGGTTTAGGGTGGGGGCTTGGGCACAAGTACCTCATCCTTCCCTCTCAAACAAATGGGGCTCAGAATCTTTAGCCCAAGGTGGGGTTTGGATCTATAACTGGGACTGTGCTCTACAGGAAAGAAGCCACACTGTGATCCCCATCCCTTTCCCCTCCCCAGAGAATAAAGCAGTATTGGAAAGTGGATGGAGGAAAACGATACAACTCATGTTGTGGAATATGTCTGTATATTTATAAATATTCTTTTGAAGTAAATATTATTTTATGAAAGTTAATCTGCTAGTGGATAAAAAGCACTGGGGTGCTGGGGACCAAACTCTACAATTGGGGGAACACCCTAAGTGGAGACTGGAGACACTGACAGAGAGCCTAGACTCCCCAACTCCTTTAAGGGCACCAGAGAATCCTAGGGGAAGAATAAAATGTACCATACCTAGCCTACAGATGTGTAACACGGAACACAGCAGTTAGTTTTACAACACAATGGAATGTCAGAGGAAAAAGAAAAATGGGGCAGAGGACATTCCCCAAACTCTGAAACTCAACTGTCTACTAGGAAGGAAGTAAGGAGAACAGAGAATCATATCAATAGAGAATGTTAAGGCAAGGTGAAATCTTGTAGACCATATAGTCCATTGATGGACAGAGGATATGAGCCGCTGCAGCAAAAGACCTGAATGTCTATGCTTTTCCTCTGACAAACTGCATAGAATGTTGATGCTTTGAATATGGCAGAAAGCAAACTGAACTTAGAGAAGGAATTGTGTTCAGTTCTCTGTTCTGCCTTTTATTGTGAGACCCTGGGCAAATCACTTCCCTTCTCTGGCTCTTGGGTTCCTTGTCAATAAAACAAGAAGGCTGGAGTTGGTTATCTCTTAGATTCCTTGAGAGCTCTTGAATTATATGATTCCTCAATGGGCTCTCTGCAAGGAAATGACACAGAATTCTTGATAGACAGTGTAGCACGGTCGGAAGACCACTGTCCTTGGAGTCAGAGAACCTCAAATTTGAACTCTTATGTAAGGAGGGTCTGGCACATGCCCACACCACCTCCAATGGCATCATCCACGTGAAAGGAAAAGACTCTAGCAAACTGCTTCAAGGAAACTGGAGGAAAGGAATATGCATGAACATTCTTCATTGATCTTTGGGGACTGGGAGGAGTTTTTTTCAATTAGCCAATAGCTGGAACTGTTGCGGGAAAATATAGAAACAGCTAGAACTATATGGAAAAAGGTCCTCTCAGTCTCTGCAAAAAGGGTATTTTGGAAGCGGGGAGCTCCTGCCATAGTTTTTGAAAGGGTCTAAATCTGCACCAGCCAAGGCTTTTTTGTATTTCAAAGAAAGGAGAGGACTCCTTTACTCACAGCTGGTAAGACCCTAAGAACCTCAGGATGTTTTTCTTTACCTCTGAGGCCATGTTACCCTGAAAAACAGGCCTCTTCATTTGCCCTTTTTCACAGCTCAGGAATGGAAGTGACAGGGATTCATGAGTCCAGTGGCATTATAGCCAGCCCAGCAGCAAGGCCCAGAGGACCAATGGTCCCAGAACTCTACTCTTAGCAGAAGTCAGTGGCAAGGCTGACTTTAGATATGAATTTGCTCTGGCCAGTGCTATATAGGAACTGAGCTAAGCTGTGCGTCTAATTTCACCTTCCCTCTGAGACAGAGCAGAGGTAATTATGTTCTCAAAGTATTGGGGGAACGTTTGTATGTTTGTTCTGGGTACATCTTTGAAGTAAACATACCTACGTAAAAAGTTATCCAGCCACTTACATGGCTAAATGGAACTATGGTGCTAGTCACTGGGTTCCTTAAAAAGGGAAAAACACAATCAGTGGGGTCTCAAGCCTATGGCAAATAAAAGAGACTCCCCAACTCCCTCCAGAGGGAGGGAGTCTGGGAATGCTACAGGCCTAGACCTGGGAGAGTTGGGCCAGAGTCAACCATGATGCATTTGCTCTGTCACTTACAACTTAGGAGAACATAGGTAAGTCATTTAACCTTTGAGCAGACACAACCATTCCCAGGGCCATCCAAACTAGTCCTATCAAAGTACTCCTCTCATTTCTTCTGTGATTAACTCCCAGCCTCACAGACTCTGATTCACAGGGAAGAAATTACAAAGACATGTTTGAGTGGTTCTTGTACCACCACAAACATCAATCTTCCTCTTACAGCTGGCCCTCTGGGGTCTCCCCAAATCACCTTCCCTTTTGAACAACCATAATCAGAGCTTCCATAGGTATGAATACTATCTGTAACAAAATCCCTGGAATCTGATTGCTGACAAGACTCCAGGCAGAAACCTCAGAATTACAATTCTGCAGCAAACACCAAGGTGCCCTCCCTATTACTGTCTTTCAGTGGAGTTATTAAGGACTGGGGCATGCCTCCTACGGTGACAGACAACTTGTCGGTGAAGGGACAAGTCTGGGCCACCCTGCCCAGCAAGCTCAGCAACATTGATTAAAAGTCTACAATCAATACTGCCAGTCAGAGCATTGTCTTACCAACCTGAAAAGATGCTTCTTTTCACAATCAGAGCTGCCTCTTTCTTTGTTGCGTTCTATTCAGAATCTCTGCGCAGGAACATAACTGTAGGTAGCAGCCAACTCCATAAATAGGAGAAAGAAAGGGGAACAAGTGCCATGAAACCACCTACATCTACTAGTGCTTTTGTCACCTGCCTCAAAGTGGAGATGACCCAAGTGCAAATCCTGTCTCCGACATATCCTTCCATCGTGACTCTAGAGAAGTCATTTACTCTTAGCTGCAAACCTGCCCTGGTAAATGGGAATTTCCTCATTAATTATTCCCTATTTCAACAAAATTATAGGGCTGATCTACATCCTCTGCTAAAAAAACTACCTCTCTCCTTAACTCATCCTTCTTTAACTGTCCGCTAGACAGCTCTGACCAGATGTCCTCACAGTGACTCAAACTCAAGAAGCCCATAACAGAATTCATCCTTCTCCTCTCCACCCCATCCTCCTCCTCATGTCCTTTTATCTATTAAGGAAACCATCTTCCCAGCTGTCCAATTTTCATAATCTTATTCAGCATCATCCTTCACTCTTCCCCTTCCTCCATCCCCTATTTCAAGTCCTGACTATTCCATCTCCATGTTTCTGGCACCCCTTTCTCTCTGTGCCAGTGAATGGCCAGCAGCCTCGTTTCTCATCTATCACCTGGACTATAAACATCGCCTCCTAATTGGTTTCCCATCTCCCAGTCTCTCCCTTCTAAAGCTGCCAAAATAACCTCCCAAAAGCACACATCTAAACATGTTACCCTCTTACTGAGAAATCACAATTGACTCCCTTTTGCAGTCGGAATAAAATGTAAATTCCTGAGGTCTGGCATTCAAGGCTTTGCACAGTCTGGCTCCAGCCTTATTCCTTATACCCTCCCCTTCTAGCTCTCTCTATCCTCTGGTCAAGCTCATCTATTATGTGTGCATCAAATTCAACATTCCGGCGTCCACCTCTGTGCATTTGCCTGATTTACCCCTATTTGGAATACACTCGCTCCTCAGCTCCATCGATCTTTTCCCAAGGTTTAGCTCAGGTGCCATTTCCATTAAACCTTCCTTAATACTTGCCCATAATTTATAGATCTGTAGACTCATAAATTTAGAGATGAAAAAGAATACTAGAGTTTAGGTGCTCATAAATAACCCCTTAATTAAGCACAACCCTTTCATTTAATTAATGAAGAACTGAGGCAAAAGAGCTGAAGAGGGGTGGCTAGGTGGCACAGTGAATAAAATACAAGCCCTGGAGTCAGGAGGCCATGAGTTCAAATTCAGCCTCAGACACCAGACACTTAACTAGCTGTGTGAACTTGAGCAAGTCACTTAACCCCAACTGCCTTGTCTTTACCCTTCCAAAAAAAAAAAAAAGAGGTGAAGAGCTTTGCCCAAGGGCACATTAGTAAGGAGCAGAGTGAGAATTCAGATCCTGTTCCTTTGACTCCAGATCCATTTTCTTTCCCTCCTCAGATTACCTTGCAATTTACTTATCTATAAATCTGTTATATTGCCCAGCAGTAAGCTCCTTGAAGGCAAGAAATGCATCCATTTTCTCTTTTCATTCCTATTGCCCAATTCAATGCCTCATTCAAAATAGGCATTTAAATATGTCTTGAATGAATGCATAAAGAGGGGACCTTCAAAATCATATAGTCCAGTTCTTTCATGTTATATTATATATATATATATACATATATATGTATGTATGTGTATATATAAGTATTCATATCTATATCTATAGATAGACAGACGGACGGACGGACAGACAGATGGACAGACAGACAGATAGATAGATAGACAGACAGACAGACTGATATGGAAACTGAGGCCCAGAAAGAAAAAGTTTCAGGATTCAAGCTGAGTTTTCTTAGTTTTCACTCTAATTACAATGCTTTTTCCACTGCACCCCACTTTCAGAAAAAATACTAAATGGTATCCCTTTTTAATAGGCTGATTGTTTCATTCACTTGGATTGTGGAGAGTAGAGATAATTTTACATATGCATTATTAACACTCCTGTTTCAATTTGGAATTACATGAGTTTTGAATGGCCACGTATTATTTGTTATAATTGAAACTGAGTGGATGTTCCAGGTATCCAGACAAGAGGCTATTATGTTACTCAAGTGACCTTATGACTATAATTACAGTACCTGCCTCTATGGGGCTAAGCGGGACAGTTGGGGCTCAAAGCATTTTATAGAAAAAGAAAACATTAAACTATAGTTTCCTAGGATTTAGCATAAGAAAGCTCAAGTCCACAAAAGTTACATGACTTGCCCAAGGTCACACAGAGGTAATGATCAGAGCTGGGTTTTCTTTCCAGATGCTCTTATTTCAAATCCAGTATGTGGCACTTAACCCATGATGCCGTGTATAATAGTTGTCGGTCTCTTCCTAACTTCTCTTTCTGTCAGGGCTACAACCATCTTTCTAGCTATCCATTTCTAGCTAACTTTGGAATTGTATCTAACTCCTTCACTCTGCCTCAGTTATCACTTCCAATCTGGCCATCAGTCAATAAACAAACATTTATTAAACAGCTCGTATGTGCCAGGAATTAGGAAAGGCTTCCTGTAGAAGATGAACTTTTAGCTGGGATTTGGAAGTACAGCAGGAGTGTAGAAGAGGGAGATGAATACAGAGAGCATTCCAGGCCAGTGAAAATGCCCTTAGTCTGACAATGGAGCATCTTATGGGAAGAACAGGAAGACATTCAGTGTGGCTGGATCACAGAATGTATGGTAGGGAGTAAGGTATAAGAAGACTGGAAGGATAGGAAAGGGCCAGATTATGAAGGACTTTGAATACCAAAAAAGAGAATTTGTATTTGATCCTGGAGGTGATAGGGAACAACTGAAGTTTATTACTTAAAAGTATGACATAGATCTACATTTTAGGGGGAAAAAAGTCAATCTAACAGCTTAGAGGAGGATACACAAGAAATTCTGTGAATCCTACACTAGGATACATCTCCTATCCATAAGACCAACCCCTAAGTCAGGCCCTCATCACCTAAAGAGATTTTCCAATAAGTATCCTTGTCTCCTGGGCATCCTTTCTCCAAATTATACTTAATACTTAATACAAATTAATATTTCTAAAGCACTGATCTTACCATGTCTCTTTTCTGCTCAATAAATGCTATATAGCACAGACTCTCCTGTGTAGCTTGTAAAGCCCGTCAGTGTGACAAAAACCGTCCTTCTCAGGATTATTCATATGTTCAATATGAATTCTGCTTTAAGCTCTTTATGTTCCAGACAAAATGGTGTTCCTTGTACATGACATACTATCTTAATGCCTTTGCACACGAGTTGTGCCACAGGGCTAGAATCCTTCACATCCACTTCATAGAACCCCCTGTTGTTCACTCGTTCAGTCATGTGTGGATCTTTGTAACCCCATGGACCAAAGCATACCTGATCTTCTATCCTCCGCTATATCCCAAGATCTGTTCAAATTCATGTACGCTGCTTTCATGACCCCGCCCGTCTCATTTTCTGGATCCTCCTTGTAATGGTAAGGGAATTTGAAGATCTTCCCTGCCCCTAATTAAGCGTCACTCGGAGCCCAACAAGAGAAGCTTGCTTAGGAGAGACTTGTTTTTCGGGAAGACCCACACCTCTTCTTAATTTGTAATTAGGCAGTAGCTCATGAAGGTTGTGACATCCTCTGACTCTGAAAAGGGGTATATATGTATGTATATGTTTATGTGTATGTACACACACACACACACACACACACACACACACGCTCTGAGGTGAGGTTTTGCTTTAGGGCTCACTTATAGGAAGAGTTGTGTGAACTGGCCAGATGAGACTTTGGACAGCCATTGAGCACCTCCCCCCAATTTGAAAAACCAGATGTTGGCGCTTCTCTCTCTGGTAACTATGTATGTATGTATGTGATGGTCAGACAGCTGGAAGCCATGTCTGTTGGCGTGTTGAATTGTGTTATTTCCTCTATATTTTTTGTCTGCTTGTAATTTCTATTTGCATTTAAAAGCAAATCAAAGAACTGTGCTAGCAGCTATCCTGGGTATGCTAGGGTGCTTGCTGCAACACTCCTTTCCTTTCACCTTCAATCTTTCTCAACATCAAGGTTTGTTTTTTAATAAGTCCTATCTTCTTATTGTGTGGCCCAAGTATTTAAGCTTTGGCTTCAGTATTTGTCCTTCCAACGAGTAGTCAGAATTAAAGTACTGACTAATTTAATCTCCCTGCTGTTCAAAGGACTCTTAGAAGTCTTCTCCAGCACCACAATTCTAAAGCGTAGATTCTACAATGCTCAGCTTTCCTTACTGCCTATATTACTACGGGAAAAACAATAGCTTTGACTGTACAGACCTTTGTCAGCAAGCTGATGTCTCTGCCTTTTAGTATGCTGTCCAGATTTGCCATAGTTTTCTTTCCAAGGAGCAAGCGGCTTTTAATCACATTGCTGTAGTCATAGTTTGCAGTGATCTCTGAGCCAAATAAAATCTGACACTCTGGTTGCCAGGAAGTAATGGTACCTGTTGCCATGACCTTAGTCTTTTTTTTTTTTTAATGTTAAGCTTCAACCCAACTTTTACACACTCTTCTTTCTGCTTTTCATCATAAGGCTCCTTAATTCCTCTTCCCTTTCTGCCTCACTGAATCCCTAGCTTCCATCAAAACTCAGTTCAAGAGTCACCTCCTAAATCCCCATTTGATAGTACACTCTCAGTGGAAATTACACATATTTATTATATTTTCTATGTAAATATTGATTTTTCCTAATGGAGTATAAACTCCTTGAGGTCAAAATCTGTTTTGATCTTTTCTTTGTATGCCCACAATCTACCTCTTTTCTCCTTTTTTTTCTGGAACAATGATTTGATTTGGTGAAGAAAGCTTCTGAGGGATTCAGTCTACCAATATAATATAACATAACATTATATTATATTATATTATATTATGTTATATTATATTATATTATATTATATTATATTATATTATAATATGTGATGTTATGTTATATTATAATATGTTATGTTATGTTATGTTATGTCATATTATATGTAATACATAAGTAATGTATAATAAATATAACATTAATTATCTCAGAGAGCTGCTTGGGGGCAATGAGAGATTAAGAGCCATCTAATCACGCTATCAATATTTGTCAGATGTTTAAAGAAACAAAAGGCAAGATGGTAAAGAAAAAATATATTTGTCAGATGTAGGACTTAGACCTTGGTCTTCCTAACTTTGTTCAGTCATTTCAGTTTTGTCCAACACTTTGTGACCCCATTTGGGCTTTCTTGGAAAAGATAAACCATAAAAATGAAGAGGAGCCCAAAGAGGGTTAGGGCTGCTTGAGACCCCAAAATACCAACATGCCGGGTCCTGCGGAAAGAATTCCACTCAAGTCTTCTCAGCCAAGGAAAAAGTAAAGTTTATTGAAAGTTCAAGTTCGCCACGTGGGGTGCTAGGCCATTTAAAGGTGCTCTCACAGAGCAAGTCTATGCCAAACTCTTCCATGGAGTGGTTTGCCATTTCCTTCTCCAGTTCATTTTATAGATGAGGAAACTAATGTAAATAGGGTTAAGTGACTTGCCCAGAGTCACACAGCTAGTAAATTGAGACCAAATTTGAACTCATGAAGAGGAATCCTACTGATTCCAGGTCCACTCTATTCACTATGCTACCCAGCCACTTAGAAACCACTATTCACTCCATGAAGCTACCTTCTGGCATATAGTAGATGCTTTAAAATGTTTGTGTTAGTCTTTCCTCTTATTTATCTTTATATTTACCTGGGGCCTTGCACACAAGAAGTATTTAGTAAATGTGACGGCTAAAAACATAAATAAACAAATCTCATTAAATACGTAGTGCTAGCTCAGACTTCCCTTAGCCTTCTTTCACTATGCCCTAATCTCTCCCAAAGAATACTGGAAGGCTCCACCGGCTGCCTTTTGCCAAGGCTTCATCTTTCAATCACTATCTGGTTACCTGTGTGATTCACTCCTAATACAGGGGCATCAATTTCTTTCTTTTTCAATTCCTTTCTAATGAATTGCTAACTGGCACTGAAAGGCTCTATTTAACCATTCCCTACAGTTTGTAACCTCTTCTGACTCCAAGAGCAGCTGCAAAATCTTGGCATTGTAGATCTCTAACCAGAAGGGATGTTAGAGGTTATCAAATCAAACCTTCTCATTTTACAGACGGGGAACCTCTGGCCCATGGCAGCTGGATGACTTATCCGAGGTGAGAGCGGAGTCCAGGAATACCAGCCTCCCCCAAAAGTCGAGAAGATCCAAATAATTCACAAGCTGATAATCAGTCTTTGAGCAAGAGTGAGAAAACAAGTTTCACTCTCCTTCCAAAACACTATCATCCTCATCCTCATCACAGAACTATGGAAAGAACTCAGGACTTGGGTCAGAAGAGTCTCTTTGAAGGCTGGAACTTGCTGACTCTGGGTAGGGACCTCTCTGGGCCTGAGTTTCCTTATCTATAAAACAGGGATGAAATGACTACATAGCCTATTTCACAAAGTTGTCAGAAGAAAAATTCTTCACAACAGCCCTATACAAATGTGACTGATGGTCATGGTAGAGATTATGAAATTCAGTGTAGTAAACTGGAAAGAGCAGTCAATGTGAATGTAGAAGACCTCACATCCTGGACTCGTCCCCTGCGGAACCAAATTATTTTCCCTCTATAGGCCTCAGCTTCTGGTTTTAAAACAATCAGGTTGAACTAGATGACCTATAAGGACCCTTCCAGCTCTAAGACCTAGGAGTGCTTTGAGCAAACATTTGAAAGCAGAAAACAGTGCCTCAACGTGTCATAGTGGAATAATAGGAATGGTCACCACCATTACTCATGTTGCTTTTAAGTCATGCATTGCTCAAGGGATTATTAAAAATCACAGAAACTTAGAGATGTAAGGAACTTGAGAGATACTTGAGTCTACCCTGCCATTCCACAAATAACTATCACCCAGAATACCCTGGAAGCCTCTGCTCAAATACCTCTAATTCCTTGGAATTCAAATGCACATGAATATTTACAAACTGAAAGTATTGCCTAAAGTTAATATCTAGACCAAAATCCAATTTTTAATGAATTTTTTTATTTTATTTGTTTTTATTTTATTAGATTCAAAAGGCAAAACACAAATAGAGAATAAAAAAAGAAACAAAAACATGTCATAAACTTAAGTACTGGAATTTAAATACAAAGTTGGAAAGAAATAAAAGCATTTCGTGTGCACAGCAGAACATGAGAGGGTTCAAAATATGTAACAGAAAATTTTCATTTCAAGAAAGCCTGTATGACAAATAATACTCATTGTGTTGAAAACTGTCCACCTTTGATTTGCGTCCATGTGAGTTTTTCTTTTGTTCTCTGCTGTGCACTTTTTTACTTTGTTCTTTTTTTCCCCTCCCCTAGCCCCCAAAGACAACAATAAAATTTAGATACGTTTCTCCACAGCTATAGATATATACATACACATATACATATATAGATACATACATAGACATTTACATCCCCAAGCCTATTCTACTCCTGATCTTTGTTTATATATATATATGTATATCTCTTGCTTCCTATCCCTCCTGCCTCCTCTACTTTACTTTTGCCCACTACCTTGCCCTCCTATGACTTGCCTACCCCTTTCCAAGGATCCCTCCCCTATCCTCCCATTCCCATAAATCTAAACACCCTTCTATACCCCCTATTCACCTATGTTCTCACCCTCCCTTCTAAGGATCCCTCCCTTGTCCTATTCCCCCTCCCTATCCCACTACCATTTTATTTCTTCTGAATTTAGAAGACTTCTATACTCTTTTAAATATATGTGTTGTTTCCTCTTACATCCATTCCCGATGGAAGTAGGTTAAAGAACTACCAGCCCTCTTCCCCCATCTAATTCTTCTGTATCAATTCTTTCTTCTCCATTTCATTTGTATAAAACAATTACTCTTTTTAGCCATTGCTAAATGGTTTTACTTTTTTAATTCATATCATGCCCAAGTTCTCCCCAATCTTTCTTATGAATTACCCATTACTAAGAATCTTAGACGTAACTTTTATATTTTACATACATTAAAAAGTAAACAGTCTGTCTTTATGTATCCCTTATAATCAGTTTTTGTTATGTACCTTATATTTATATTGGTTCTTGTGTGTCGAATTGTCTAATAAGTTCACGGGTTGTTTTTTTAAACAAAGTCTTTAAAATCAGAAGGTTTATCAAATGTCCATTTTTTTTCTTCAAGATAATAGTTAACTTTGCTGGGTATATTTTCAGCCTGAGTCCCAGTTCTTTTGCTCTTCAGTATGTTGTGTTCCAAGACCAGTGGTACTTCAATGTTTCTGCTGCTAGGTCTTGTGTAATTCTAATTGTGGCACCATCATATTTAAATGGTTTTAATCTTGATGCTTTTAATAATTTTTACTTGAACTGGGGATTTCATAATTTGACTTAGATGCTCCTATGAGTTTTCATCACAGGATCTTTTTTAAATGGTGATTGATGGATATTTTCTATTTCTACTTTCTCCTCCCCCCCCCGCCTTGTTCTGTTGCTTCAGGAGTTCTTTCTTTAATCATTTCTTGTATTATTGTATCAAGATTCTTTTTTTGATTGTAACTTTCAGTAAGTCCAATTATTTTTATATTTTCTCTTTTGATCTATTCTCCAAATCTGTTGGTTTTCTTATGTTTCACTTTCTCTTCTATTTTTTCATTATCCATATTTTGTTTAATCATTTCTTGATCTCTTACATTTTTACTGGCTTCACTTTGTTCAATTCTAATTTTCAAGATGTCATTTTCTTCCTTAAGATTTTGGATCTCCTTTTCTAATTGGCTGACTTTCCTTTCATTCCCTTCCTCTTTTTCTTGGATTCTTCTTCTTCCTCTTCCTCTTCTTCTTCTTTTTTTTGCTTTTTGGAGGGCAGTTGGGATTAAGTGACTTGCCCAAAGCCACACAGCTAGTAAGTGTGTCAAGTGTCTAAGACCGGATTTGAACTCAGGTCCTCCTGACTCCAGGGCCAGTGCTCTATTCACTGCGCCACCTAGTTAGAATCATAGATCAGGGCCTCTAGACTGTACTTCTGACTCTCAAGACTTCACTACCATGACTCAGGTGCCTTCTCAAGCTGGAATGTCCCTACTACCTTTTCCCATAGGTGAATTCTTTTCAGGGTCCTCCATTTTGAAAAAATGACCAAGTTGGCCAAACTTTTTCTCTCCTACCCCCAGTCCTGCCATCTGCTACGCTTCTGATCCTCCAGATTTCAACACTACCCCTAATTTTTTATTTTTTATTTTTTTATTTTTATTTTTAAATTTTTTTATTTTTATTTTTCCTCTTTGACATTTTATGAAATTTTCAATTTTCCTCTTTGACAATGTGAGCTCTTTGGGGACAGGGACTGTCTTTTTGCTTGTATTTGTAGTATCTGAGCATTTAGCACAGTGCCTTACATGTAATAAGCACTTTTATTTATTTATTTACTCTTGGTGAAGGCAATCAAGGTAAGTGACTTGCCCGAGGCTACATAGCTACTAAGTACCTGAGTCTAGATTTGAATTCAGGTCCTCCTGATTCCAGGGCCTGTGCTCTCCACTGTGCCATCTAGAGTCCCAAAGTACTTAGTAAATGCTTGTTGTCTGTCCAACTACCATCTTTTCCAACTCCTTCATTTTACAGAGAAGGAACTTATAGCCCAGAGAAATGTTTAATTTTTTCCTTTTTTTTTTTTATTTTTAGAGGGCATTTTGGGTTAAGTGACTTGCCCAAGGTCACACAGCTAGTTTTTGTGTTAGGTGTCTGAGGCCAGAGTTGAACTCAGGTCCTCCTGACTCCAGGGCCAGTGCTCTATTCACTGCGCCACCTAGCCACCCCCCAGAGAAATGTTTAAGATCACACAGGTAGTATGAGGCAGGATTTGAACCCATAACCTCTGATTCCAGTGCCAAATAATATTTCCAACTTGCCTCTGCTGTTGGCAAACCATTGTCTTCAGTGCTTGAATGAATAATGCTGACATAAAATAATCTGAGGTCCAATAAGATTTATAGTCATGGAAGATAATTCGACACAAGCACAGATAACTGCAATGCGCATTATCATGTGATAAGTGCATAAGTAGAATACTGCAAAATTCTAAGTTGAGGCCCAAAGAGGGAAATATCATAGGCGAGTGGAATGTTAAGGCAGGCGTTAGACAAATGACATTCACACTGGGCTTTAAGAGCTGGGTCAAAATATTTTAGGTGAAAAGGGGGAGGGAGGATTTTCTTGGCACAGGGAGCAAATATAAACAAAGACAGAGACATAAAAAAGCATCTACGTGGCAGGGAACGGTTCAATTTGGCTGGAATATAGAGTAAATGAAAAAGAAGTAGTTAGGTACGACGTGAGCCAGGATGGACAAGTATTTGGCTCCAGATTTTGGTGAGTCCTGAATTTCAGGCAAAGATAAAGAGTCCTTTCACAACAAAGGAGGTTGGGAAAAGAAGGCAGAAGGACAGGCCTTGGAGTCCTTGTTGGCATCTCCTTTGCTGCTCACATGCACACTCACCAACAAGAACGAGGCACCAGAACTGTAAGTAGCTGCCTCCTATGCTAAATTCTTACTTCATTCATTCTACGAAAGTGCCACCTATGTGAACTTACCTGTGAATTATGAATATGAAATAGATAGCTGTACTTTTCAATAGGTATGTAAGGCTTTCGTATTTTTTCCTCATGCTGGTAGCTGGCAATAAAGCCATAGGTATAACATGCTCGAAAAGTGAGCAGTATATTGAAAGTTACAATAAAAAATCAGGTGGCAATAATTCTATTGCTTTGACAATACCCAGAGTAAGAACTTGTCTAAATCCTTGCCCAAAGATAGGAACATACTATCTATTTGAAGGCTTGACTTGCTTAATTCTGCAGACCAGTGATTTCAATATAATTGAAAGGAAGAAATGGAGTTAAGCATTTAAAACTTCAATAACCTGCTCAAAATCAATACTGCTTTAAAACTCCGCATTCAGGCTTGGGCTTTCCAAAGAGCTGAGCTCAACTCAAAAGATTCCTTACAATGATGGCTTTGTGGGCCACAGCCCATTGGCTCATGCAGCACACAATGCAAAAAAAGGGGCTGAAAAGAAAAACTTTTGAAAAACTCCAAGGTCAAAATCGAGAGGTCTTAGGAGAATGGGAGAAAGGGTATGTTAACTCCAGGTTTCCACATGTGGGCTGTTAACATTAGCTTGCTTGATGCTGAAAACAAAACAAAAGTGAAAAAATAAATCATTTCCCTCAGAAAATTTCAAATACTGAAATCTGAATGAGATTAAAAAGGTAGTTGGGGTCTGCATCTCATTTTAATGCTAATTTCTAGCATTGCTTGGGGAAACTTTGACAACTGCAAAATACCCTGCAGTATTTTGGGCCAAAGCATAAATCCATCCTCCTCTCATTATCTTGAGCCAAAATGGGATAAAATCACAGTCACATGCAACAGTTTTGAACTGTTTTCTCCAATCTATCTTCCACACAGCTACCAAATTGCTTTTTACTAAAATTCTGTTCTAATCACACTCTTGTCCTATCAATTAACTCCAATGTTTCCTTATTGCTTCTGTGATCAAAAAAAAAGTTCCCCTGAATTTTGAAACCCTTCACAACCTGGTCTTGACTCACTTTACCTTTCCAGCCTGACTGCCCATTACTCCCATTCCCAAACTCTATCTTCCAGCCAAACATGGCACATCACACACACAGTACACCATATTCCAGCTCCATGTCTTCTCGGTGGTCTGCCGTGCCTGGGAAGCACTCCTCCATCACCTCAGCTCCCAAGAAATCTCTATTTCTTTCAAAACTCTGCTAAAGAGCCACTTTCTACATGAAGCCTTTCTTAATCTTCATTAAGCCTTTCTCTCCCACCCATGCACGAGTACCCTCCTCTCCCCCCTAAATTACCTTGTATTTGTTTTGTGAGAGTAGTTGGCTTCCCCTAAAGGGGGTCTTTAAGCAGAGGCTGGAAGATTTGTTGTCAGGGATGTTAAATAAAGGATGATGTTGTATAAAGGCAAAGGACAAGTCATACTAGATAGCCTCTCTGGAACCTTCCCGCCAATAAATTCTGTAGTGCTGTGAATTTTAGAACATGATGGTTTAATTTTAATTATTTCAGGGAGCACCTTTACCATTTTAAACACTAATTTTCCCATGTGCATATATGTTGCCATATTAATGAAGAAACAACCTCTCCAAATCTCCATGCTTTACTGCTTTCCACACCTAAGTTATTGTCCTCTTAAGAACTGCTCATTGAATGAATAAATCAGTGGTGCAAATTTGCATGGATACACCATCTCAGGGCCTGGTGGAAATGAGGCCAGGATAACAAAGAAATCCATCAGTGAACAAGTGGGAGTTTAAAGAATTAGTCTAAAGACAAACACAGCCTTGGTACTACCCTTTGAGCCTTTGCTATACACAGGCAGCAGAACAAACAACATGGGTGGAGACACTGGAAAAGTTTGAGGACAGCTACAAGAGCCTGGAAAGTGCAGAAACCACTTTTAGATTCTGTCTTACGCACGTGAATGGACCTTTTAAGTAAATCTATCCACTGGACACAAAACTACACCTATATGTAACCAGATGCTTCTGTTTTTTTGGTCAACAAACAATTATTTAAGTACCTACTTTACTTGAGTCCCTATATACTAGGAGAGAGATAGATAGACAGACAGATAGACAGATAGACATGTGTATGTACACACAAATATATTAACATATACGTGTGTATATATGTGCATACATTTACATACACATATATTTTTGTGTGTTCAATGTATATGAAAGCTTGCAAACTTCATTAGAGACATTACACTCTCCAGTAAAAAAATAGATGTTTAAACTTCCTCTCACATTTTGGTTACATTACTGTTACTGAGCATTTTGTATACATTCACTATTGTTCTACATTACAAATATCTAAAGGGCTGGGCTTGGGTTTTAGATATCTCTGTACACCCCATAATGTCTGATACAGGAACCAGGACATAGAATAAGCTGAAAGAATGGTTAACCATGAGGATGAAGTAAAGGCATTTCAAATCAGAAACATTCAGTATGTGGACTGACTGAGGGAGAATCAAGGCATTTTCATGGGCTATGATGGGCAAATTGAATAGAAAGTGTCAATTCATGCACATAAAAGACAGAATTGCTCATGTGCCTTGGGTAGTCAAAATTAAGCCAATTATATAATCCAAGCGAACTGCACAAAAATTCAGGTCAATTTCTATATTGAATAATATGTACCACCCCCCTGCAAATTAACTTTACCACCAACACTCAGGTGCCTTCACACCCTAGAACTTCCCTCAGCACCGGGGGCCTTCTCACTCTGCAACGTCCCTCCATAAAGCTCATCCCTTTGTCGTCCTGGTGAGTTCCATTTGGGACTGGCATTTGGGGGATATGCCAAGGCCAGTTATGCTTCATTTCCCTCCCAGCCATGCCTCTGACTGTAAGGACTTCGCCATCATGAGTCAGTTGTTCTCACTCTGTGACGTCTCTAACTCTGCTGATTTTGCCACCAGTGGATACCCCTTTTCCCCCATCTCCATGCCCCTGTCCATTTTCCTTTTTATGTTGTCTTATCCTATTGGAATGTAAGCTCCTTGAGGTCAGGTACGGTCTTTATTTTTGCTTCTACTTATATCCCCCATGCTTAGCATGGTGCCAGGCTCAAAGTAAATACTTAATTTGCATATATATATTTCAGCATTTGCACAAAACAAAGGAATTCTCAATTTACCAAGTGTTGTTGGGATACATTTAAAGAGAAGAGGATGAGCTGCCAAAAAAAGAATAAACAGAATCTGCTGTCAGTTCCCTGAAAGTTGCATCAGAAAAGAATGATTCTCATTAGCTTTTCAAAATATCTCAAAATACCAGGAGATGGTTTTGCACATTCTCTTACCCTCCCAGACCTGCAGGCTAAGAAACCTTGGTCACTGCAGTTGTTATCTTTACACAGCTGAAACAAAGGTTTCCAATCAGATAACAAATATTTCTTGATCAGATAAGAAAAAGGACCTCTTTGACAGAGAGAGGAATTACACAGTCTATTAAGACTGCTTGATTTAGACCTGATCAGTATCCAAATAGTTTTATCATCTAAAAGACATGGGTTACATCAATGTACAAGCTAATTAGGTCAGAGGATACCCAGAAGATCTAATTCTCAGTCAACAGATCCTCTCAATTTAAAATACTTTTTTCTAAATGTTCATTTTAGCAATTAAGGGAGATTGGACACAGAGATATATATCCATGAGTAGTAAACAATTAAACCTAACAATCTTGTAATGTGAACATTTTGAGGCAAATGTATTCAATTTAGCAGACATTTGTGGTGCAGTGATTACAAGTTTCTTACTATAATTCCTCTGCTTCTCAGCTTTCTTTAATACTTAATTGATTTAATTTTTCTCTAAGCCATCACCCCCTTTCTTCGCACCATTTCTTCCATCTTTTTCATGACAAAAACAGCTCTGGATTTGGAGTCAGAAGACTCTATTTAGTGGCTGTGTGGTCTGAGGAAAGTCACATAATCTTCCAAGCTTCATTTTTTCCTCATCAGTACCACCCTTGCCTTGCTACCTTAGAGGGTTAATACATTGGAAAGAAAATGGAAAGACCTCTAGTTCAAATCCCTGCTCTATTACTTACCATTTGTGGCTTTGAACAAGTCACTTACATTGTCTGGACTTCACCTTCCTTATCTGTTAAGTTTGGGGGCTACACTAGACGATCTTCAAGATCTAAAACCTATACTAAATAATATATTTAAATGTTTCACCAACTGTAAATTATGCAAATATAAGATAGCATTGTAAGTATCTTTTACATAATGTTCTGGAGTAGTTCATATTCCTTCTCCCATTGAATCCTTCTCCCATTCCTTCTCCAATTTAATCAACTGTCTTCTCTTCTTCTCCAATATCTTAGTGTACTTGCCATATCTCTCCCCTTTACTCAGACCCCTCAACTCAGCCCAGTTATCTAAAAGGGGGAAAAAAGAAGGGGGGGGAAAGGGAACACAGGGGGAAAAAATGGAAGGCAAAGGATCATACTGCAGTCTAGAAGCCATTCCCACTTCAACTCAATAAGCATTGAAATGACTAGTGTTCACACACAGTACTATGTTGGGTGTTGGGGGATTTAAACAATTAGATAACTGACATTTATATAACACTTCAGGTTGACAAAGTGCTGAAAAAAAGCGGTTGCTGCGGTGGGGGCTCTGCCCAGCCAAAAACTATTGGGGTTTCATGATGTGTTGTGGTGGGACCGTCTCAAAGAATTCAGAGTCAGACCAGCTCTAATCCAAGCATAGGCATTTATTGAGATTGACGTCTCTTATGGAGCAGGCGAAGTTCCAAGAGGAACCAGCAACTTCAGAGAAAGCAAGATGGATTTTTATAAGGTAAAGATGCAATTACATAACAGAAATTTACATCGGCCGTAGGAATAGGCTAATATTAAAAAGGCAGGAGGAGTTTGTTAAGAGATTGGGTAATGGAGGAGGGTTCCCATCTATGGCTTGGTGGTTAACCATCTGGTCATGCTCCCCTCCAACTGGCTGGCTATTGTGCTCCTGTCTGTCCAAGACAGACAGTTAGCTACTGTGATCCTATCTTGGGTTAGACAGATGATGTGACTGTGATTGAGAACAAGAACGCAGCTGTTCAAGCATGTGGAATGGGTCTGGGGGCAGTTGCTAGGTAGAGGCACTAGCTGGGTTCCCATCACACGGACACATCAGCTGTTCAGTAAGAAATATGAATTCACAGACAAACCTGCTGTTCTAGGGAGCAACGAAGCATATGTGAAGAAGTTAGGGCACTGGCTGGGGTTGAGGGGTTGAGGTAGGTACACTGGGCCTGTTGTTAAGTGGGGCCTATAATGAAGCTAGAATGTTGAGGCTTTATGAGGACTCCACCATTATCTCATTTGACCCTCAGGGCAAGCCTACGAGATCTCATTTTACAGATGAAGAAAAGTGTCAGAGAGAAGATTCAAACCCAGGGTCTTTGAGCCTTTCCTTTCCATCATCCCTCATCACAATTCAGGCATCATGCTCTGCCGAAGTTTACCTTTCGATCGTTTCTCCTATCTTCCCACTGCCACCACCTAGACAAGACCCACATCACCATTCACCCACTGATAGTCCAACTTCTATTCTGTCCCGTCATCAGTTCATCCTTTCCACCCTTGCCATGTCCTTCCTGCTTACCTGGTCAGTTCATGGCTATGTTCAAAAAATAAAAGTTATCACCAGTTACTTGTTACCTGCTGAGGTAAGGCCCTCAAGTTTTTCCTGTCATTCATGTTTAACACCAGTTTCACACCAATTTTATTTCATATAACTATTCTCAATACATTCCATGATCCAGACAAACTGGTCCATGGCCTGTGTCCTGAATGTTCCAAGCACACTCCAAATGCCTGGAATGGCCTCCTACTCCACGTTTGTCCTGCTGAATTTCTATTCGTGTTTAAAGTCTAACATAATGCTACCTCCCCCATAAAGCCATCTCTGATTCCACCCATTGGCAATGACATTAGAATGCACATGGAAATTTCTGTTAGACCTCTGCAATAAATACTCTTGTTTAAGGTTAAGCATTCTAGTTATCTGTATACAGAGATCAGGTCTTATCTAAACTTTTATCTCCCCTAGTCTAGCACAGTGCTCTGCTTGGAACAGATTCTTAAGAAATGCCAGTAGAATAAATGGATGAATGGTCTAGGGGAATGATAAACAGGACATATATGATTGTAGAATAAATGAACGAATGGTCTAGGTGAATAATAAACAGGACATATATGATAGTGTTATCTTTGGGGAAAGAAAGGTAGAGTGTATAGAAGAAATCCTTCAGAGTTGGGATTAACATGACCATGAAGATTACATCTGTCCGTACTCCTCAGTCTCCTTAGCTGGATCTTCATCCAGACTGCACCTGCTATCCATCAGTGTCCCTCAGAGCTCTGTCCTGGACCCTCTTCTTTCTGCTCCCTTACTATTTTGCTTGATGATCTTATTCATTCCCAAGTATTCGGTTATCATCTCTAGGAAAATAATTCCTAGATCTATTAATCGAGCCTTAACGTCTCTCCTAGCCTACAATCTTGCATCTCCAACCACCTATTCAACATTTTAAACTAGATATACTATAGCTATGTTACACTCAGCGTAAGTAAAATTGAGCTCATCAGCCTTATCTCCACAACCTCCCACTCCTGTAAAGGTTCCTGTTACTATCATGGGCACCGCCTCCTCCCAGTTACCTGAGCTCACAATCTCTATGCCGTCCTTAACTCCTCTCTCCTCCTCCTGCCCCACTGATAGGCCATTTGCCCATAATCGTCTTCTCCCGTTAGATTACGAGCTCCTTGAGAACAAGGATGCTTTTTTGTGTCTCTTTGTGTACTAAGAAATTAGCACAGTGCCTGGTGCACAGTAGGCTTTTTATAAATACCTATTGATTTTTCTGACTACCTGACTAACAGAACTTTGGTAAATGATTATAGTGAAGCAAAGGAAAGTCAAAGACAATCCTAATGCTTTATACTCAGGAAGGAGATGGTGATTACAGACTGCAATATGAAGTCAGAAGGAAAAGAGGGGGAAAGATTACAGGATCAAGATTTAGAACCAAAAGGGACCTGAGAGGCCATAGAGTCCAACAATTTCATTTTACAGATGAAGAAGCTGAGAAACAGAGAAGTCAAGTGGTACGCCTAGGGTCACACAGCCAATAAGTGTTTGAGGCAGGATTCCAACTCATGGCTTCCCTACATCTAGTATCTTATTGGCTATGTTCCCAGCTACTGCCTAGCTATAATGAACTTGGTTTCAGTCATGTTGAATTTGACATGGCGGTGGAATACTCAAATGGAGATGTCCTACAAAATATTGGAGATACCTGTCTGGAGCTAAGAAGGAAGGTTAGGTCAAGACTTTCTTACTCATAGATTATGGGAGGCCTCTTACTTCATTCAGATAGTTATGGTTTCAGAAGAACCAGAATTAATTGCTAAAGTTGGGTGGATTTAGAAATTCATCAGATTCAACAGAAATGCTAAAATTGGAAGGGATCTCAGAAGCCATCTTGTCCAACTCTCTGATTTTACATATGAGGAAACTGAGACCCAGGGAGGATAAGTAACTTGCCCAAGGTCAAATAAAGAGGAAGCTTCCAAAGGAGGATTTGAATCAAGGCCCTATGGTTTCAGAGCCATTATGTCCTCTACTATACATACTATACACAGTACAACTCTTTCAATTTACAGTTCAGTCGTTTGAATTCCAGTGAAGTCAACTGACCTTATTGTCACATTTCTTATGATTATTAGCAACAGGATGATGACTAGAACCAAGGCCTCATGACTCTTGTTCCATCATAGGTAGTTCTTTCAATTATGTGGCTCTACTCAAAAAGCAAGAGAGCAACACTGACCCCCCCTCAACCAGGAATCCTTAAACCCTTATTTTATCTACAACTGGCTAGATTTAGCTCTTTAAAAGGAGAGGCAGATTCATTCTCCTGAAAATACAGACTGCTAAGACATTATCTTTTACTGGTTGTGAAAATAATGCGTAGTTTGAAGCTGACACAGGATCTTACAGTTCACTCCACAATCCTAACCAATCTTCAAAATTCAGCTCTACGATACAAAGAGACTGAATGGATTAATGTACTCCTCTAATGTCAGTCCCCAACCTGCCTTCACCCCAGCAGTGGCTTTCTGACCCGAACGACATCTGTACAATGTTCAAATCCAGCCTGAAAAGATACGGCTTACCTAAATCCACCTTTTCTATGCTCTCTGGCTACACTGTACATGTTCTTGGGTGTGAGCTGAGTTATAGCAGGCCTAAGTTATGCTTGGCTCATAACAAATTGGCTCAAAATCAGATTTTTTTTTCTTTAAACATACTCCTACAAGAGTGAAATCTACTTAATAGCTAAAGTAAACTACTTGACTAGGGTCAATTTATAATTTAAAACCCACACATATATAATGCATTAAAAGTCTAGTTATTCATGCAGGAATTTCCATCTGGTCAATTTGGGAACTTGTTGGGAAATTTAAAAGAAAAGTCACACCATTTGCCAGACACCTTGACAATAAATAAGCAGCATTCATTGGCTTTTTATTGGCAAAAAAATTGAGCAAATGAATTCTGCTCATTTTCCCTTAATGCAGCTTTACAGATGCATTCCAGTGATTTGGGGGTGTTGTTCTTTGGACTTTCTTTTTCCTCTTTGCTCCTGAAGACCAGTTCACTTGACCATGATGATGGTTCAAGTTTTTATAATGGAACCTTGACTCCTAGGACACAATGGAAAAACATTTCATATATTGACTCAGTAATTAGCCGAGCTAGGTTTTTCCTCCATCTTTTTCTCCATCTCCATCTCCATTTCTTTCATTAGTCAAATATGAAGAAATCTTTTTTTACTTACTTGATGGGTCAACCTTTAAGAACAAACTTATAAGAAAGACAGGTTTTCTATTTATCAACAAGCTAATATTCTACTGATATATTTTCTGAGATTAAAATAAACTGTAATAGAGCCCTTTTATAACATCAGCTTGGGGGTTAGAGCTCATACCTCATAGGCTGCTCACAATATATCAGATTTTTTTACTATGTCCACTGATGTTTCAGGGGACTCTGAGAAAATCTCTTAGACATATTTAAGACATAGAAAATGTTCTCTAAAGATATTGAAGGACTCTTACCATTTTTTTTTACTGATATGAGATGTTTTCCAAGGTTATGAGTAGTTTGGTTTTTCTTATTATTTTGCAACAAATAAAAAGTGAAAAACTCCCAGCTTCAAGTACAAAGCACTAAATTGAAGTCATAGGACCTGAATTCAAAACTTAAATCTCCCACTTACAAGCAGGTGTGACCGACCTCTGGCAAGTTATTTCACCTCTATCTGTAAAATGAGCTGCTTGAATCAGATGACCGCTAAAAGACATGATGCCCTTTAGGCATATCTTACAATCTCCCCATCTTAAAAATGTCCATGTATTATGTGTCATTTCCCCTCTCCAAACACGTAGTTTGGTTTTTAAGAGGAATTCTCCCTGTTGTTGTCATTTCTGATTGTTTGTTTTAATAAAATGTTTCTATGGGATCTTGATAATATTGAGCTGGACCCTCTTTTCAAAAGTCCCTTTAAATTCTTCCCCATTTTAAATCCCATGCGGTCTCCTGGGACACAAAGGCTAATCTCATCTGCTCTTCACTGCCCAAGGTTTTGCTTTCCAGCCAGTCTTTTGAACTGGACCTTGTTTAACACGGGCAAGTCCAGCTACTCTGTCTAAGATGTAGACAATGCTCAGCGCTGCGCTGGGAATTGAGGGGATGAAAAGACAGAAGAACACACGGCCCCTACCTTCAAATGCTGAGATACTCGGTATGAACGCCCTGTGCCCCATTTTCTCCCTCTGAACACGCACTTCCAGGGAGCTGGTACTTAAACTTTTCTCTTGGATTTTCAATAAACTGTTTGTATCAGATTTCGACACTCTTCAGATGGGCCTTTTGTAAGACTTTGTTTAAAAAGATTAAACACTTAAAACTTTGAAACCCTTTCTAGGCCTCCTAGATAACATTTCAAGGTTTTTAGGATCAAATCAAGAATGCTGGAATCTTGAACTACAATTTACTAGGAAGCCTCTTATCACAAAGCCCTAAGAAAGTGGGGGACAGATTCTTAAGACATCATTCATCAAACAGAAGGTTAAAAATTGTCTTTCATGGACAGTCTTAAAGGAAGGCTGAGTAAGCCTAACCCACTAGGGATCCTAAGGCCTATATTAGAAGCAATTCTTAAAAAAAAAAAAAAGCAGTCTTTTGAGAACTGCATGCATATGAAATTTAAAAGAAACTCTAAGTGAAACAAAGCGTCTTATTAAGTACAAATCCTTGAACTCTTTATCTGTTACAGTAATGCTAGTATCTTAGAAAATCAATATGTGAATTCAGTTGAACTTTTATATTAAAACACTTCATTACAAAATATATTTCTGAATATTTATTATTAAAAGAGTAAAAACCTTCATCAACATTTTAAGGAAGTCAGACACCTAACAGAGTAAAGATGGAGAAGGATGAAGATACATATGTATATATTCTTCTGTTCATGGCTTAATGCCATGTACATGTGCAACGCCATGCACAAGCAGATTCCCAAAAGAATGCTTCTATGAACAGCTTTTAAGGTTCGGATTACACAGTAATAGTGAACACTCTGTTTATTCCATTACAAATCAAGGTTCGGTATATTCACAATATAATATTCACAACATTACATCTTATCATAGAAAGTTACAATATAGTGTTCATAACAGTTTAACATTAGAATGGCCACACAGTTTTCACCACAGTGGCCACAATATTTAGAACAAGGAACAAAAGAATAATCATCTGGTTTCCCTAAGGGGAAAACCCTCCTCACTAAATCATTCAATCAATTCACAATATATCAATATTCCACTCATGGGGAAACCATTAACTTAATCGGGCACTAATCTAGATTCATAATTACTAAACATCATTAATCACAAATGCAGCCATTAGAAAACCACACAAACCCTCCACCCCTTGGCGTCTAGCAAACCTCAATTTCCTCCAAGAGGGGGGCCTTTTCTTCAACTTGATTCTGGGTGGTCTCTCTGATTCCCTGGATTCCCCTTCCATGGTCCCAGCTCCCTCTGAAATTCACCAAACTGTCACCTGGATTCAGAAGCACACAGCTGCCAGGTTCTCATCCAGTCCTCAGAAGCAGACAGCTCCCAGGTCCTTGTCCAGTCCTCAGGGCAGTCCCTGACACACACTGAAGCTCACAGGGTTCAGCACACCTCAAACCCTTCACCACTTCTCTTGCCTCGAACTCAAGGATCAGCCAGGCCACTAACAAACAAAGGCTTATCCTGGTCATACTTCTTCAGTCCTCCAGCAGTTCAGCTGGCCCTAAGACCCAGAAAGAATATCGGCCTTCTGGGTGGCCTTCACCAGATTCTGGTCTCAGGAAAACTCCATCTCTTTTCTCAATCAGTGTCCAGATGCTGGGAGAAAACTCTCTCTCTCTGTGTCTCTCTCTCTTTTTCTCTCTCTCTCTCCCTCCCTCTCTCTCAAGAAAACTCCAACTCACTTTTTCAGTCCAGCAGCCCAGCTCCCAGATGCTAAGACAATCCTGTTTCCTCCAACAGGAAAATTCCAATTTTGTCTCTCTGTCTCTGGAATTCTTGCTTATATACACACACTGGCCTCCTGTCTCAGCCAATCCCCTTCTACCACGTCAACAAGGGAGCCTTCTCAACAATGGACAGGGCTCACACCTTCCATACTTAGCCCTGAGTCACTAAGTGCTAAGTATCTGCTAAACTGATTGCTGTTATAACATGTAAAACCACCACTCATGGCAAAGATGCTGGTCAAATGATCAAATGCTGCTGATGTGTTTGCTTCTGCACTAATTACAAACTTCAGTAAGTGAAGGCCTGATTGTACTTCCACCAAAGTTATTTGCTTCATTCTGAAAAGCAGGCTCAGTCTATATTCAAAACTATGACCATAGCAGAATCTTTCATATAAACAAATACGTTTTCTTAAGAAAAGGAGTATAAATATGACTATAACATGCTGTGAAAATAAGCTGGCATTCAGTCTTTAGCTATAACATATTTAGATCTAAAGATTTATTGAGTGACTTCTGAGGGAACCAAGCTGTGTGCTGTTCTTCCTTTCTGAAACCCTGGAAGACTGGAGGCCAAAGGGTACATCCACAGTAACTAAGGGTAGGAATGATTCCTTCCCCACTGCTCTTTCACTCTCTGATTTCAATGAAGAGACTTTTAACTTGAGAACTATGAGCACTTGACTGTGTTGACAAGGTCTGGTTCCTGGGCCTGTTTAAACATTAGTCAGGATTAGGGAACTTTATTAGAGTGGGAAAGACAAGAAAAATGAGCTCCCTAGTTACTCAGCCATGTGGTGATGCTTCCCAAGAGTCTGGTGAGGCTGACCACGGCTGAATAAGGTCCTATCCTTGAACGCACGGGTAAGAGACATATGCTGAACACTGACTTGACTGAACGCTGACTTGAGATTGTTTGCCAGGGGCTAACAACCAGGGCATCTCCATACCCACCACTGTCTGGCTTTCATTTTGACAACTCCAAGAGTATTTAAGAACAATAGCAATAGGCTATAACCTCTGCAGTATGGACGCAGAATTCCTCGCCATCACTCTGCTGTCAAACACAAAATGCACAGCTCCATCTGCAATCATTTTGTCATAACAACAATCTCTCCCCCTTAGCTGGGGCGGAGGGAGACGGATATGGGAAAACAAACAGCGAGGTATCCTCTATGCTATTCACGGAGACAGAAAGAAGGTATTTTAACCCTCAAGCAGCTGTTTTCCACTTTGAGACAGGAGCTTTTCCCTTTCTGCAAATCTCACATCACATCACTAAATACTAACAAGGGCACTTGACTCTGTCCACATCAACTGACTCTGACAACAGAGTGCATCTCTGTACCCACGGGAACTGTATCTCTGAGGTTTGAGTGGCTAGGAGAAACAGACTCCCAGACGACTGTGTTGATTCCTCCCAAGTCACATCAAGAGTCCTGGAGAGTCCAGGTGTACTTCAAAAATCACTTTTCTTCCACCATTTATGGGACCTTCTCTTAAATCCAGGTGAAGAGTTAGTTAAGGAACACTGCCTTTTGGGAACAAGCTCAACGTCTAGAAGAAGGAGACAATGGGATGATAATTTAAGAAAATAAAATGTTTAAGGTTTCTTTTTTTTTACTATTAGAAAAGTGGAGGATTTTATCCCTTTTCCCTTTATGTCAGTCAAAAGCAAATTTCCCATGAGTCAATCACTCAAAAAAAATCCAACAAGTCTGGAAACCCCAAAACCTCAAACAGAAACAGAAACAGAATTGTCCTTGAAAGTTCTTAATACTTAAGCTTTGTGGAAGCACAGAATTCTAGATTTGGAAGGGATTTCAGAGACCAGTCCACATTGGACAAGTGATCCACAGTACAGGCCACCAGATAAGGACTATCCAGCCTTTGTTTGAAGACCTACAATGCAAAAGGAACCCGTTATCTCCAAGGCAGCTGATAAGAAGGAAAAGTTGCACTCTCTTTTTAACAAGATTAATTTTATGCCAATGTGCTCCCCTAGATGTTCTTTTTTGAACTTTCTCCAAACTAGGATACAAAGAAATATTAAACAGTCCATGTCAGTCAAAACAAGAGGGAAGGCTCTGGTAGCTGGAGAGATCCAGAAAGGCTTCTTGCAGCAGGTCTTAAAATTGAGACTTGAAGGAAGTAGCAATGTAGAGAGAGAGTATTCCAGAGAAGAGGGACGGCCGATGTAAAGGCAAGGAGAGAGGAGATGGAATAATATGTGAAAGGAATAATTAAGCAGTCCAGTGTAAGCAGATCAAAACATGCACAGAGGAGAGTAAAATAAAAGCACTAAAATAGTAGGAAAAAACCAGGCTGTGAAGAGTTTTACATGTCAAACAGAGGATATCATATTTAATATAAGAGGTAGAGGAAATAGGTAGGTAGAGTTTAAGTCATGCTGGCGGTGGAGTAGTACAGAAACAAAGAGAAGGTATCTCTGAAATGACACACATCTTGTGTAAAAATGAGATGATTTTAAAACAACACTTCAGAAAACTATCAGGGTATTAAACAGACGACACCTAGGTGGGCGAATCATTCTGAGAAGCATTTATAGACTGGCATTAGGAAACCTGTAAACCCAAATAGGAGAATAGTCCTGAGAGGCCACTTTCTGACTGAGTCAGATGTTCGGTGCCCATTAAAATAGACATAAATGGGGCAGCAAGATAAGGCTAGTTTAAATACCACCCAGTATATGAGTTCTGCTGTAGGCTCCTGTGTTGTGCTTTTTGCTCACGGCCCCCATCCTTAGCCTTTTAAAAAAATTTATCTGTCTGTCTATCTGTCTATCTATCTAGTTTTAGCTATCAACATTCACTTTTATAAGATTTTGCTTTCTAAATTTCTGTCTCCCTCCCTCCCCCCTCCCGAAGATGGCATACAATATGAAATAGGCTAACATGCAATATGACATATCAAACATAGTTCCACGTGAGGCATGTTGTGAAAGAAGAAATTAGAGCAAAAGGGAAAAACCACAAGAAAGAGAAAAGTGAAAATAGTCTGCTTCCATCTGCATTCAGACTCCATAGCTCTTTCTCTGGATGTGGATAGCATTTTCCATCATGGATTTGTTGGAATTGTCTTAGCTCACTGGAGTGCTAAGAAGAACTAAACCTATCAAAGTCGGTCATCATACAATATTGCTCTTACTGTGTGTAATGTTTTCCTCATTCTGCTCATTTCACTTGGCATCACTTACATAAGTCTTTCCACGTTTTCCATCTACTGATCATTTCTTATGAAACAAGAGTATTCTACTGTATTCATATACCACAGCTTGTTCAGTCAATCCCCAAATGATAGGCAACCCCTCGATTTCCAATTCTTGGCCACCACAATAAGAGCTGCTATAAATATTTTTGTATATGAGGATCATCCTCCCTGTTTTATCATCTCTTTGGAATACAGACTTAGTAGTGGTATTTCTGGGTGAAAGGGTCTGTGCCGTTTTACAGCCCATTGGGCATAGTTCCAAATTGTTCTCCAGAACAGCTGGATTACTTCACAACTCTACCAACAATGCATTAGTGTTCCAATTTTCCCCCATCTTCTCCAATATTTATCATTTTCTTGTTTTGTCACATTAGTCAATCTGACAGGAGTGATATGGTACATCAAAGTTGTTTTAATTTGCATTTCTCTAATCAATAGTAATTTAAAGTATTTTATTTTATTCTAGATAGCTTCAATTTCTTCATCCAAAAACTGCCTGTTCATATTCTTTGACTATCAATTGGGGAATGATTTGCATTCCTACAAATTTGACTCATTTCTCTATATATTTTAGAAATGAGGCCTCTATCAGAGACACCAGCTATAAATATTATTTCCCAGCTTTCTGCTTCCCTTCTAATCTTGCTTGCATTGTCTTCATGCAAAGTTTTTAATTAATGTAATCAAAGTTATCCATTTTTCATTTTATAATGTTCTCTATCTCTTGTTTGGTCATAAACTCTTCTGTTCTCCATAGATCTGATAGGTAAGCTATTCCTTGCTCTCCTAATTTGCTTACAGTATCACTCTTTATGTTTAAATCATGTACCCATTTTGATCTTACTTTGGCACGCAGTGTAAGATGTTGGTCTGTGCCTAGCTTCTGCCATATGATTTTCCAGTTTTCCCAGCAGTTTTTGTAAAATAGGGAGTTCTTATCCCAGAAGCTGGAGTCTTTAGGTTTTTCAAACAGTAGATTACTACAGTCAATGCCTATTGTGTCTTGTGAACCGAACCTATTCCACTGATTCACTGCTATATTCTTAGCCAGTACCAAGTAGTTTTGATGATTACATCCTCAGTCTTTTTGCCAACAGTTTTTGTTAAAGAACCTTGAAATGTCTTAATCCCTGTAGAAAAAGTCAAGAATGAAGAAAGGTGATTCTTCCTCCACTGCTCTTCTTGTAGCCCCTAAACTGGGGCCAAGTCCAGGGTGGCACAAGCCTAACACAGTGTAAGCAGATTACTAAGTAAGATATTCTACTGGGGAGGACTGTCCAGAATGCAAAGCCTTTCTTAACAACCCTTTTCCATGTTTATAGAGCTATGATGTTCAGAAACTTCTTTACCTTTGGAAGAACCAGCGAGGAGCCCCAGTACAAAAGGAGAACCTGAGAGTTAAGGGAAACTAGTCATTGTAAGAGACAGAGACAAAGGGAAGCCACGAATTCCAGGCACAAAGACACAGTGAAGGAAGACGGGGTATCATGTAGCAAGAGCAATGAGCAGGTCAATTTGGCTAAGCAGTTGTGTATTGTGAAGGAAAGTAGTTGGGGCAGATTTTGAAGTCCATTCAAAGCAAAATAAAAGAGTTTATATTTGGTCCTAGAAATGACAATAAGCTATTAGAGTTTTCTAAGTAGAGGGGTGACATGGTCTGACATGCGCTTTAAGAAATAATGGACAAAAGTGACCATAACAAAAACAAGAGAAATCATACGATCGTCTCAATAGAAGCAGGAAAAGGCTTTAACAAAATACAATACCCGTTCCTATTAAAAACGCTAGAGAGCACAAAAATAAATAGAGCTTTCCGTAAGATGAAAAATAATACTGGGGGCGGCTAAATGGAGCCAGTGAACAGAGCACCGGCCCTGGAGTCAGGAGGACCTGAGTTCAAATTCAGCCTCAGTAAGCAGAAATAAGCAGAACCAAGAGAACATTTTACAGTAATACTGTCTAATGAACAACCATGAATGACTTAGCTATTCTCAGCAATACAATGATCCAAGATAAGATCCTCCAGAGAAAGAACTGATGTCATCTGTATACAGACTGAAACATACTATTTCTATTGACTTTCTTTCTGTTTGAGTTTCCTTGCACAAAATGACTAATATGGAAATTTTCACATGATCACACACATATATCAGATTGCTTACCATCTCCAGGAAAGGGGAGGTGAGGGACAGAATTTGGAACTCAAAATGTTTAAAAATTGTTAAAAATTGTTTTTACGTGCAACTAGACAAAAAAATGTTAAAAACTTTAAATCATGAACGAGTCACAGATGAAATCGGGGAGGGAAAAAATGTTGAGAAGGTTTGAACAGAACAATGTGAGGTAGAAGAAGCCATACCGTCCTACCTGCTGTTCTCAGATGTGACCCCATCTCCCATCTCTGCCCCTTTACTGACTGCCTCCTTCTGCAGTATATTCTTACACTCCGCCTCTGCCTCTTGCTTCCTGTGGTTTTACTTCAAGACTAAACCAAATTCACCTTTTATAGGAGATCATACCTACCTGTCCTCACCGGCTGCTCTTGCCTTCCTCTCTCAGATTACCTCTCATCTACCATACATCATGTACATAACCTATTTACATGTCATCTCCCCATGAGAAGTCATTTTCAAGTAGGGACTGTGGCCCTTTCTCTGCAGGCCAGCATGGAGCACAATGACCAGCTCACAGTAAATGCTTAACAAATGTGTTAGTAAAATCGTTATCAAATACATAACCCTCTCCTGCCATTTAGCTTTTCACTTACACTTCTTATCTTCCCAACAAAGGCCATAAGTTCTTGGAGAAGCCCTAGGGACAGGACCAGGGCTTCAGCATCTTTAAATAATAACAGAAACACAAAAGCTGGCCTGGATAAATGGACTTCAGGTTTTCCACTGTGACTCACATACATTGTCTCATTCCATCCCCATAAATAATCTATGTGATTCAGGACTATGGGGTCATTATTCCCATTTTTTGGAAGAGGAGACTGAACCTCCGAGTAGTAAAGTGACGAGTCCTGGGCACGAGTCTTTAGCCCAGGAGACCCCACCACTTCTTCCTCGTTTGGACATATAAAAAAGCCAAGACAAAAAAAAAAATGTGAGCATTTGTTTCCTAATTGAGTTCATGACATTTACCAATTAAATTCTGATCATTTTCTATTTTTCCTCAACCAACTCTCATCTAGTCTTCAAGGGCTAACATAATAAAATACATCATGATGTCTTATCACTGAAGTTTATTATGCTTGAGATTTAAACAATCTCATTCTGATTTTATTAATAATAAATAATAGCCCGCATTTATGTAGAATTTTAAAGTTTGCACAGTGATTCAAATACATTATCTCTATCACTATGGACTCCATCCCTGTGCTGTCAAGCTTTGACAGGTGAGCTTTTTGCCTTATGTAGAACCAGGTGTTCATACCATTCCCCAGCCGTCACCACACCACACTCTCTCCTTGCCCCCAACACACACAACTTGGCTCATCTCCTCTCTGTGTGTTGCCTTCCCTGGTTAGAATGTAAGCACTCTGAGGGTAGGGACTATCTGTCTTGCTTGCATTTGCATCCCCTGTGCTTGGTACAGTGTGTAGCACATAATAAGTGCTTTTTCTATCTGTCTCTTTGTCTTCTCTATCTAATATCTATTTATCTATATCTGTTTATTCCCATAAAAACTATATTATATAGAAGTCACTATTCCCATTTTTCAGATAGGGAGATGTAGGTTTGAAGTTAAATGACTTGTTGAGAATCTCAGAGCTAGTAAGTATATAGGGCAGGATTCAAAGCGAGATTTTTCTAACTCCAAATCTGGGTCCCTAATTCTTCTTCCACACTGATTCTTTGAACCCTGGAGCACATTCTGGGAGAAATGAGGTTGAATTTCTTTTCACAGAGAATGAGTTTTCTCTGGGTGGGTAAAGGGTGCAGCAATATTAGGTGAGCCTTCTCCACTGACTAGCCAAAGACACTCCTAGATCCCCAGTTACAAAACAGACTGTCACTCATCCACTTGTCCCACAGACATTAGTCGGCTGGAATAATTTTGTCCTAATTCATATTAATCATACAACTGCTCTAACATGAATCATTTGTTTAACGAAAAACTTCTACTAAGATGAACAGAAGTTTCTGTTTCTCACTCTAAGGAATCTCTTTTGAACTCAGCATGTTACCCTAGAACAGTATAAGTTACTGCATTCTTAGCTCGCATTATAAGAATTACTCATGCAATCAAATCATGCTTTCCTAACTTTGTCCATACAGTTTTCAAACACACATTCTGGTTGACTTTATTAAATATTCTGTAGTTTCCACTTGTGCCAAAATCTGACAAAAGCATGGTTCCTTAAATATGAGCTTTGGACAGCACTCAGAAAAGAACTACTTCATAGTCAGCAACCAAGGCTTCTTAAACCAGCCTGGCTCTCCAGCCCACATTTGGATAGGTCACAAAAGAAGACCCAAGAGAAGCAAACTTTCCCAGGATGCCATCTCAGAAACTAAGACAAGTCTATATAACTACCTTTTCCACGAATTCAGTCCATGATCTCACTATGCTACAAATACTCTCTGAAAATCCCTTTTGTGCAACAGGTAGCAATTAAGAGTAGGGGGTAGCTAGGTGACACTGTGAATAGAGCACTGGTCCTGGAATTGGGAGGATCTGAGTCCAAATCTGGCCCCAGACACTTGATACTTAACTAGCTATGTGACTTTGGGCAAATCACTTGACCCCAATTGCCTTGCCTTCCCCCCTCCAAAAAAATAGAGAGATATAAAACAGGTACAAAAAGATGTAATGATCTCTAAAAAGGCTGGACCCATCTGAGGAGAGGGACAGAAGACAGGCAGCATGATGTAGAGAAGGAATAATTCCCTCGGATTCATAAGACCTAGTCTCATGGCTAAGGTACCATAAACAAATTGTCAAGCTGGGTGTCAGTTTTCTCTGTGAAAAAAATTCGATTGGACTAGAATTGAGGATAAAACTAGAAATAACAGAAAAAAAAACTAGGTTTCACATTAAGGAAATTTTTTCTAAAGACGACAAGCTATCTAAAAGTATAATTCACTGTCTTGGAAGGTGAAGAATGGATCCCTCCTCACCTGTGGTCTTTAAGGAAAGGCCAGGTGCCCATTTGCCAGTTATGTCGTAGAAAGGCTCCTTTGTTCAGGTACAGACATATGTTGGATGTGGGAGGCAAAGAGGGACTGGGATTCTGAAAAAAGATCATCTTGACCTCAGAATCACTGTAAGGACCAAGTGAGATAATTATAGGTTAAAATGTGTATTAAGCAATGCTGTGTGGTACGCATTATATAAAGCACCTTGTAAACTCCAAAGTTCTATATAAACGTTAGCACTTTCCATAAAACGCTAACTTATATAAAATAAAAATTTATAAATCACATCTATTAAAAAATACACATTCTTTGATTTTATGCAAAAAAAGAGTAAGGCATTTTAGCTCTTTCTAAAATGGAATTTCAGCTGACACTATGATAAATGGGGAGAGGTGAAGTGGAAGGCCAAAGCTAGATTGTTCCTTACCGAAAGATATCTGTTTCTATTTAATTTAGAATTGTTGTGTTCAATGTGTTAACTTTGTTCAATACACATCAGTTGCATTTCCAAATGTTCCATCTCCTTCAAAGAGGGAGTTTGCCAACTTATGAAAAGTGCAGAAGTAAGAACACTCAGGTACAAACATAATTAGATACTCTAGGCCAGTGATTCTCAACCTTCCTAATGCTGAGACCCTTTAATACTCGTATGTGGGCGTATCTGCATGTGGGCAGACCCTGGAGACAGATAGAGGAGAGGGGTCTCGGTTCCTAAGACTATGGGAAATATGTGTTTTCCGATGGTCTTAGGTGACCCCTGTGAAAGGGTTGTTTGACCCCCAAAGGGGTAGGCAGACACAATAAGACAGTGGAGGCTTCTACTATAAAAGACCAAGAAGATACAGAGAGGAAAAGCAGGGTACGCCAGGAAATAAGATTGAAGAAATTATTTCCAGAGGAGAAGAGTTACACTCTAAGGAAGACTGCTTCCAGAAGACAGCACCAAACAAGGGGAAAGCGGTTGTCTTAGGATCAAGACAATCCCACCGGGCAAAGGTAAGAGAGTGAGATACATCCCAGCAGCTTTCAATGCCTTAGTAAGAACACAGTGCGAATACAGGCTATAATCAACCTTCCAAGAGCTGAGGATAGGCTGGGACAGAAAGGACCAAAGAAGAGGTACTTCAGTCAGTTAAAAAACACATGCTGATGGGGTGCTCAGGTGCCTGTGCTTGAACCCCAGTTCCAAGAAACCACATTTCTACCTAGCCTCAAAACACTGTCTCGGCACTTTCTCTCCAGGCCAAGGGCAGCGTGCCCTAGCAGAATACTCACCTCTCTTTCTGATACAGTAGCCAGCTGCACCTATAGAATTTAGTGGTTTGGACCAGCTGTACTGGCTGAACTGAGGTGTACAGGGTCATAAAGGTATTTACTACTCACTGACCTATCATAGGTATCCTAGACTTAGTCATATATGTGTGTCACACACACACACACACACACACACACACACACTCCCTTAAGTTTATCTTGTCTAACAAGACGTTGATGGAGGCAGCCTGGGCATTTCTCAGTCATCCCTGACTTAGAGACATTTCAAGCCTAAAACCACACTTCTCTGTAGCTACCACCACCCGCTCTGTGGGTTATATCCCAGTGAACTCTGGGTAAAATAACTGCGTAGTAGATATTAAAAGTGCATATTCCTTTAAGAACTGACCATTCCTTAACCACTCCCTAATCCTTCCCTGACTCATCTCTTCAGCATATTTGGCACATGTTCTACTACAGTTTATCCCACATAAACTTGAACTGTGTCCCTCTAAGTTTGCGGGCTCCCTAAGAACTCTTGCCTGCTTGCTGTATAGCATAATAACAAAGCTTTGCCACCCTGACTTAAAGAATGCCGGAGTCTGCGAATCTCAGGATCCCTGTCTGTATCCCTGGGGGCTTCTCCCTCAACATTTCTGGCCCCTCATCAATACTACGTAGTTTGAGTTTGGGTTTTTGCTTTTTTTTATCTTTGATATATTTTGGTTTATTGACCAATCAACAAGTATTGACTGAGGGCCTGCTGTGTGCCAGACCCCGGTAATACCAGTACAAAAAATGAAATAATGCCAGCTCACAAGGAATTCCCATTCTAATAGTGGATACAAGTACATATATGAATCCATACACCACAAATAAATACAAATATATACAAAGTTATGTTTTTTGACAAGTACTTTACTCTAAATCAGTGGTTCTCAACCTTCCTAATGGCACAACCCTTTAATACTCATATCTGGGCATATCTGAATGTGGGTGGACCCACCTGGAGATGGATAGAGGGGTGTCTCGGTTCCTAAGACCATTGGAAATATGTTTTCCTATGGTCTTAGGTGACCCAATTCAACCCCCAAAGGGGTCACGACCCACAGGTTGAGAACTGCTGCTCTAAATGATAAGTATAGAGAGGTTTCCTGCTATGGTTTTAGCATTCCATGCTTAAAGCTTTCTATGTTGCCTGCTATGTTTCCTCATGCCAGAGGCATGACTGGTGACCAGGCATCACCTCGTAGCAAAAGTTAGAGGTGAAGAGATGGTCCAGAGTAGCGTCCAAGTAGCTGCTTTTTATAGACCAGCTGACTTACTAGTGATTGGAAGGCTTCATATCTAATTATAGCCAAGATACATCATTCAATATAAAGCAATCCAACTTTCTGAGAACTGTGCAAAGTACTAGCCTTACCCCAGAGGAGCACAAACTTGTCAGAGGCCTTGTGTCTAATCCCAACTCTGACACTTACTACATACAACCTTGGGGAAGTCATTAACTTCTCTGGACCTTAGTCCTTTAATCCATACGGTGAAGAGGTGGGACTAATGGCTTTTCAGGCCCCTCTAACTCTAAATCTATTGCCCAATTACCCTATGAGGTGCAAGGAAAGTCAAGTCAATTAAACTAGGATTCTTTCAGTCCCTATAGGGATATAACCAGATAAGTTACATTTTCTTTCTTTCCTTGAGTTACTTACAGTTAAAAAGGAAAGAAAGAAAAAGAAAAAGACAGAAGACTCCTCCTAGAGATAACCAGGTTCTTTTTATTCTTTACAAACCCTTCAAAATTTTTTGTATCATCTATTTTCAAACTTCTTTCATTCCCAAATCAACACTGTAAAATCAGAACTTCTCATGCACACTAACTAAACCGGGAATCAGGAAACCAGTGTTTGAGACCCACTGAGTAGCTATGAGGTCCACTGAAAATTATATCCCCAAGTCTCAATGTTTTCTTTTGTAAAATAAAGATCATAATACATGTCATACCTACCTCCATACAGTTGCTATGATTACCAGCTGTTTTAGGAACTGGAAAAATTCAGCTATTAGCACCTATATCCTGATTTCAAGAAGCTTACAATGTAATGGGTAGGGAGGGGAAGAATATATGTAGGGTAAAGGTGCGACGAGTACAAAGGAAAGGTTCTGATAGAGTATTATGAGGAAAGAGCTCATTTTCACCTGAGATAAAATGACAATGGTAATATAAGAGAAAACAGAAGTGAGGAGGTATCAGAGTGGTATTTTTTATGGATGAAGTGGAATATGAGTTGGACCTTAAAAAGAGAGACATTAACATAAGGAAGGAGGGAAGAAAGGAAGGAAATCAACATTTATAAAATGACTGTTAGGTGCCAGATGCTATGCTAAGTGCTTTACAAATATTCTCTCATTGGAGACTCAGAAGAATCTTGGTTCTATTATTATCCCCATTTTGTAGTTGAGAAACTTGGGCAGAGATTACGTGACTTGCCCAGGGACCCCAGCTAATAGGTACCTGAATTCAGATTTGAACTCAAGTCCTCCCAATTCCAAGACAATCAAGCCATATCCACTGTACTGCTGACGAACAGAGTTCATTTCAAAACTAGGGAATAGCATGAGCAGAGGCTGATACAAAGCTATGGGAAAGTGTCAGAAGAATAGAATATGGAGGACGGTCCAGTTTGGATGAAATAGAAAGTACATGAAAGAGAATAATGAAAAAAATTAATATAAAAAACTGAATTGGTATATTGGAGCCATACTGTGGAGGGTTTTGAATGCCGGGATTAGGATTTATTTGATTGACGGTGAGAGCCCACTTAACTTAAAGAGGGTCATGGACCGTAACATGAAAACAATTACTTGGACAACAACACAAAGAATGAGAGGAAGAAGTGATGGGCTGCAGGTGCTAAGTCCATTTATGAAACTGTTTCAGAGGTGATTTGGAGGATCCGAATTAGTACAGTTGTTGTGTTAGGGAGGAGGAAAGACCGGATATCCCTGTGACTGTGGAAGTAAAAATGACAGGACTTGGCAAGTGATGAGTACGGAAAAATGAAGAATCAAAAATGCTGTAAATGGGGGTGGGGGGGCACAATGGTACAATCTACAGAGCACGTGGTAAGAGCTTCCCATGTGCCCCATTTATCACTGTGCTAAATTCTGGGGATTTGAGGGAAAGCAAATCACGTCCACTGCCCACAAGGAGCACATATGCTAATGGGAATGACAACGGGTAAATCGCTGGGCACATATAAGATCCATACAGAGTGGATTGATGGAAGGTCAACCGAGAGGTGAAGGTGGAGGAATGGAGAAGTCAGCAGGAGGCACAGGCTTGGAGGGAAGATGACAAATGCAAAGGGTGGAAGCTATCAGGTGTCATAGCAGTGTGGGCCAGTGCGGTAATCACAGCGGTTTCCATCTCTTCCCCAGCCTCCCTGGGAGTCTCTCTTGGAAGCTTCTCCCCCGCTGTCCTCCATTCCAGCAGGCTCGTTTTCCTTTAGATGACCTCATTCATGCCTACTTAATTGTTTCCTCTTGAAACCGTTCCTGAGCAGAAGGCATTTCAAAACATAACTATACCTTGAAAGGTATATTACATTTGTGAGAGAGGATAAAATCCCCTCTGTTATTTACATGGCTGCATATTATTAAAAGTGCCTGGTGTTATTTTGCCCAGAGCAGCAGGGCTCTTTCCAGGCCTGCTGTTCAAAGAGCAAGCTGCCCTGTTTCTTTGGCTGAGTCAAAAATGCCCTGGATATAATACCATAAAACAGCTGAGCTCTCCCAGGGGGGGTTTAACCCTTTTCTGTACAGACCACAGCCTGAAGCCGAACCTCTCTGGTATTTTACTGCCTTGAATGATTTAAAATCTTCTGGGTTATGGTGAGGAAGATGTCTGTGTAACCACCACAGACCTGCAGACAGCCAAGTCCACTCTAGATCCGGGGTTTTTCTAAGAGCAAAAGGCAGTGGGGGAAGGAACAGCAACAAGGAAGGTCATAAAAGAAAAGATAATGAAGCAAACCTCCTGCCTGGTCACCTCTCCTCTGCCATATAGTCTTGTCCTATTAAAATGTAAGCTCCTTCTTAGCTCTTCTCAGTAATGCAAGGATCTAAGCTCATTCCAAAAGACTCAGGATGGGAAGCACTATCTATCCCACATCCAAATTACAGAGTCTAAATGCAGATAGAAGAATACTGTTTACTCTTGTTTTGTTTTTCTTTCTTGTGGTTTCTCCCATTCATTCTAATTCTTCTTTACAATATGACTAATGTGAAAATATATTTAATAACAATGTACATGTAGAGCCTTTATCAGACTGCACCCCATTTGGGGGAGGGGGAATGGGAGGAAGGGGGGAGAAAATTTAAAACTCAAAAGCTTATGAAAGTGAATGTTGAAAACCAAAATTAAATAAATTAATTTTTAAAAAAGGTAAGCTCCTTCAAAGCAGGGCTATCTTTTTTAACTGCTGAATTGCCAGCAAGTGCTTTAATAAATGCTTTTTCATTTGCAATTCATTTCTTCCAGAGAACTGAGAATATTCTAGGGCAGAATATTGCATGGTGTCAGACGATGATTCAGTATCAGATGTTTTCCTTGGCCAAAGGTAGAAGCCCTTCAAGGGGGCTGGGCAAGGGAGGATGACACTGATGGAAAGACAACAGATATCACTAAAATAAAGTGGGGATGCTGTCTATGACAAAGGGTTGTCATGTGACTTAAATAAGATAATATCTATAAAATGCTCTGTAAGCTTTTAACGTATCAATAAATTTTTATTAAGCACATACTCCTGCCAGGTACTATGCTAAGCCCTAGGGATACAAATATGAAAAAAGAACAGTCCTTGCCTTCAAGGAGCTTACAATCTAATGGGAAAAAACATGTAAAAGAAAGCTGGAAAGGAGAGGGGGAAGGATCCGGAGCAGGGCCATGGTGGAGAAGGCAAAGAAGACCACAAAGAGCAGGTCAGAAAAAGCCAGGTAGGAAGCTAGATATTGGAGGAGATGGCTGTCAGTCCTGTTCTCCCTCTTTAAATGGAGGAGTTTATGGCTTCAGCCCCAATCAGAAGGACAAAAGTACTGAAGAAGTCTGGATAACAAAACTCATTGGAACTTGCAAGATGATGAGATTTCCCACTTACCAGGGGTGCTGCGGGGAAGCCAAAGAAGTCCAAAATAAGGGCCACCAGGTGGGAAATGAGACGGGCTGGGCAAATGTTAGTAATTATTGCTATTAGACAGTCCCTCTTTACTGGTAACTCTAGAGGGACATGCTTCTCCACACATAAAAACAGTGTTTGCACTAAAAGTGATCTCTCAATTCTTTTCTAGCTCTTAACAATCTAGAATCAGCACCGTCTAGCTCTTAACAGTCTAGAATCAGCACTGTCTAGCTTTTGACAGTCTAGAATCAGCACTATCTAGCGCTTAATGATCTAGAATCAGCACTATCTGGCTCTTAGCGATCTAGAATCAGCACTGTCCAGCTTTTGACAGTCTAGAATCAGCGCTATCTAGCTCTTAACACTCTAGAATCAGAGCTATCTAGCTCTTAGCAATCTAGAATCAGCACTGCCTAGCTCTTGACAGTCTAGAATCAGCACTGTCTAGCTCTTGACAGTCTAGAATCGGCACTGTCTAGCTCTTGACAGTCTAGAATCAGCACTATCTTTCCTCATGTGAAATTAAATTAGAACTTGACCAATTGGACTCAGATGACCTGGATTTGGATCTCATCACTGCTACTTGCTACCTACATGACCTTGGGCAAGTAACTCTCTTACCTTAGTCTCTTGACCTGCAAAATGAAAGAGTTGGTCTAGATTAGTAGTGTCAAGTTCAAATAGTAACGGAAACCTGAAGGCTGCATATTTACTTAGAAAACTACTGAGTAACATTATCTTTTATTGTATTATATTTACTCTGTTATCATTTTCCAATTTCATTTTAATCTGATTCAGAGAGGTTTGCAGCTATGAATCTTACACCTCCAGTCCAGATGACCTCTGAGGTTCTGCCTCACTCTAAATCTACAATCATATGATATTTAGATGATGACACCCTTTGGTATTACACAGAGTAGCATCAATGGCCTGCCTTGTCTGCTCCCTCTCCCTTTCCCAATTCTTCCTGCCCTTTTGACTCAGAACTGAATTCTCTTTTTTCCTTGACATGAGAAGAATTAGAGGGCACAGTAGATGTTATTTAAAGTAGAGTTGCCCACCATGCAAGGATCTAATAGTTAGCCACACGTGAACCGTGTCCATTGATTTTCCACCTCTTCATCACGTTTCTCCCCAGCTTAAAATGCAGCGAACATCAGTGTGAACAAATGCTAATAAGACTCTAACAGGCATCAGATGTCAAGAGGTGAGGAATAAGTCTTGCATATTATGAAGGAAAGCAGGTCAAAGAGGAAAAAACCAGGACACTAAGTGGAAATCTTTTATTTGAGACAAAAGCTCTTCTTGAAAAGCAGCCACTCCCCTCCGTGGTCCTCACTCATTAGAAAATGTGCTGCCAAGATGGTCTGCAACCAAGAAACACCCAGTTCTGTCACCTGCATCTTTTCTTGCCATTTAACGAAAATGATACAGTCACTAGTGAATTTATACAAGGGCCAAATGAAAGATAATGTCCTTCACTGACACTTACAGACATTTGAATTTTAACTACATTGAAAATTCTTCCAAAAATGATGGTGATCTTGGAATCATCATTTTAATATATCAGAGATGTACTTCAGTTCACTTGGGCAAATCTGGACACTAGGTAAACTTAATACCTATGTCAGAATAGGGATCTGTGGTCCTTTTGTCCCCTCACTCAGTTTAATTCTGCCTACCTACTCTGTCTCCCTTAAGTTTCCCCCCCACTCCTTGCCATGATAGACCATCAGTACTTGCCCTAATGGAGGAAGGAATCAAAAAACACCTGAAGAGAAGAGATGAGAAGAAAAGATATCTTAGGATTATCTGACAGAGGGAAAAAGAAAAGCTACAGGCTTAAATGGGTGAAATGATTTACTGAAGACCACGAAGCTGAACAAATGGCAGAATCAGAATTCAAACTCAGCACTTCTGATTCTATGGATCCAATCCATTCCTAAAGAAGAATCCCTTCTACAATATCCCACACAAATGAGCTTTGCCTGAAGACATCCAGTGAGGAGGAACCCACCATCCCATTCTGTTTTTGCATTGTTGAATTATTAGGTTTTTCCTTAAATCAAGCCTAAATTTATTTTTCTACATTTACTCATTCATTGTTCCCAGTTCTGCCCTCTGTAGGGCCCCTGTCACAGCCCCCTAAAGTTTTTTTTCCCTTCTTCAGTAATGAGTAGACAATTGTGCCGATATATGAATAAAGCCAATATCTGTAAAGACTTCACCACCATCTCTCCACTCTCATCTGCCCTGCAGGGGTTGAAATCCAATAAGAGAAATCAGCTTCTAGTCACTAAAATGACTATGCATCCTGGACAGGATGAATATTAGACAATCAGAGAAGTATTTAAAGAGTTTGACATTCTGCAATGAGTCAGAATGACCAAATTCCAAGTAGAGAACTGACCAAACAAGAATCTGGTGCCTGCTAACTCTACCTGGTACAAACCACTAAAATTCAATTCAATTTATCAAGAAAATATTCAGTGAGAAATAACTGGCATACCTCATATCTAACACTACCCCTACCCTCTACTGGAAATAACAGCTTCTCTCTTTCTCATTATGGGATCAGATGAAAAAGTCTTGGTGTCCAAAGAGAACATGAAAAGACATCTGCAGTTCCATTGTTTTCTTTAAAGGAAAAATGCTGACAAAGTACCATTGTTTAAACCTGCTGAAAATGACCCCAGGGTTAGATCCACTCTCTTAAAAAGAAGAAAAGAGGGGGCAGAGCCAATACGGATGCGTAGAAACAGGAAAAGAACATGAGCAACCCCCATAACTACCTCAAATACCTATAAAATGACTCTAAACAAACTTTAGAGCTCCAGAACCCACAAAAGTACAGAGAAACAAAGCTCCTGCTGAAGGCAGCCTGGCAGGCAGACAGGAGGGTCCATCACAGCACGCTAGGAGCTGAGCCCAGCCCCACGTGAGCCTGTGGTTTTAGCCCCAACAAGGCCCCAACAAACCCTGGCTGGAGGGACTTCAGATGAGTAGATCACCAACAGATATGGCCATTTCCAGAATTAGCAACCCATAAATGCCAAAGACAAAGTAAAAGGTCAGTGTGGACGCTGGGAACATGGGGACTGAGAGTACGGTCCTGCCTCTGCCCCCGGAAGGGAGAAGCAGGTCAGGAGTGGTGGCCTTGTAGCCACCTCCACGTGGCTGCTTCAGAGCTCCTAGCCTACAGATTGTAGGGGGAACAAGTGACCATTCTGAGGGGTAATCGCTCTTGCTTTAACCTGCTTGGATCTGGATCGCTGTCTTGGGTGGAGGACCTGGGGTGTGTGACCAGGTTCCAGAGCTTGTGGAGGCTTCACCATATATTTGGCATGTAACCTTACTAAATAAATAAATATATTGTATTTTATATTTCAAAATACTGTGTTTCCTATTTGTTTAAATTTTATAATTCTGTGTTTAATTATTCTGTGCATTTGTCATTCATATTTAATTATTATAATTTTATGTGCAAAATAAAGTATATATTCAATACTAAAAAAAAAGAAGAAAAAAATCATTTTCCCTACATTACCCAAATGATGCCAAAGGGTTCATCATCAACCTGTTAATGAGTATAACCCTGTGTCAGAAATTGTGAGCATTGCAGAGGTTAGATAAGGTTAGCTGAGGGGTCAAAAGTAAAATATGTCAGAAACTGCAAAACAGAGGAAAATACAGATCTAGCCTATGTAAATATATGATAATCAGCAGAGATCTAAAACTATTCTAGGTGGTAATGTGTAGTATAATGCTGTCACAGTAATTGCTTGAAGCCAATTGTACTATAAGTAAAAGTGTATTCAAATATAAGATGGCTTGAAAGACCTCTCTGTGGCTGAAAATGACCAGCAGAGAGAATTTCAGCCAGGAGACAACTCCTGGGAAACCCTAGATCTTGGCAGGGAAGGAAAAGAAAAACTCCACCGTCAGAAATTCTTGATTTTGGTTTGCTGCAGGGTGATTTGCAATGGCAGGTCACTAGATAAGAAGGTCAGGAAGGGACCAGGTCCCCTCCCCTTCTCAGACACGGGAATATTTGGTGACCTCTTCCCCATCTGTATTCATTAAGCCAACCCACAAATGGAAATCCATTTGATGTCTGTAGCAATGTCTCAAAAGCTGGGGAATAAGGAGCTCACTGCCTTTGTTTCCATGTTCACAGGTTTGCTGGGTTTTCTGGGAAAACTGAAGACTTTGGCTCAGATAGCTGTCGAGTATAATGCTTTTTGTAGGGTAGACAGCTAATAAATGGTTGTTAAATTTAATAGTAACAGAACAGCTAACTCAAACAGCAGTCATTTGATACCAGGTTGCTAGAAGGGTTTAGAGAGATAACTGTAATATGAGAGAGCATATGATAAATGCCATATTAAACATACAATGCTTCAGGAGCTCAGAGAAAGAGAAAAGCATGTCAGCATAAATGACAATGAAGATCAGAAATCAATTTATTGAGATACTTCCAGGTCTCTAACTGTAGTGATCTTGGGAAGTAATCTAATCCCAAGACCTAGTCTCAGAGAAGGAATGGACCTAACTCATTCAAGACAAGTGGTCCACTCTTCTTCATAAAGCAAAGAATGTCAATGGGATACTCATCAATTATGGAATGGCTGAACAAGCTGTGGTATATGATTGTGGTAAAATATTATCATGCTATAAGAAATGACAGGCAGATAGATATCAGAAAAACCTGGAAAGACTTACATGAACTGATGCAAAATGAAGTAAAACCAGGAGAACATTGTACATAGTAACAGCAATGCTGTACCATGAAGAATGGTGATGACTTATCTGTTCTCACCAATACAATGATCCAAGACAATTCCAAAGGACTCATGATGAAGGATGCTGTCCACTTCCTGAGAAAGAAGTGATACTGACTGAACACAGATTGAAGCAAGATATTTTTTCTTCCTTTCTTCCTTTTGTTCTTTTTCTCTTTCTTTCTTTCTTTCTTTCATTCTTTCCTTGCTTCTTTCCTTCCTCCTTTCTTTTTATAAATTCAGGTCTTCTTGTACAAAATGACTAATATTGAAATGTTTTACATGATGGCACATGGCACACGGCACCTATATTTAATTGCTTATTGTCTTAGGGAGGAAGTAGGGGAGGGAGTGAGGGAAAGATAGAATCTGGAATCAAAACTTAAAAGAAATGTTATTTAAAATGTTTTTAAACATATAATTTGGGGAAAATAAAATATTATTTTAAAATAAGGCAAAGAATGGAAGCAGGCAACATCCCTTGAGCAGTCACTCCATATAATGTTAACTAAGCAATGATGAGATGACTCACAGGCAGGATAGTTCATGTTCCCTGCCTACAAGGATGAAACAATGACCTTCCTATACCTACAGTCCACTATACCATGAAAATGGCATATGGCCAGAATCTTACTGCTATAAAAATTATTTGCAGCGCACGTAGCAAGTTCACCACCATTTCACAGGTGTTTAGAACTTAGAATACTTCCTAGGAACATGAGAACATCCAACCTTTTAATAAGGCATCACAAGAAACTTAAAAGGATTAAACGCAATAAAAGCCACCAAGAATTGACCTGCCTAAGAGCAGAGCATCCCAGGCAAAACTAGAAATAAAGTCACAAAGAAAAACTAACACCCCATGTTCCCCTCTCTCCTATAAGGGAGACCATCTGCCCACCTCAGAGTGCACAGCTCTGATTATTTCCTGTTCTCAGGCAGAGTGGGGCTTTGGATGAAAGTCTATTTCCCCATGAGGGTAGCACAGTTAAGAAAGAACTCTGAGCAGCAGGTGGTTTTGTATACAGGCGGTATGCTAACAAAAGGGACGTCAGAGAGGTCACTGTCTTCCTCTAGGATTGCATTGTGCTGGAAATAGACACAAGACAGCCCTTGTCTCCCTCTAATAGGTTATGATACTTACTGAAAGGGAAGGCAGCCTGCTAAGAATAAGAGACCAAAATGCAGCTTAGCAATGCTTGCTATCAGGGCGGGGCAATAATGCAATCTGACTCTAAAAGGAAACTGAGTAAACCATTCAGATACCATTTTTAACTAAAGGTTTGGGAAGGTTCCTTTCTCACAAAGAGAAAATACATTTGGGGAGCAGATTATTTGTCTACCACAAAGAGATACTCCAGTTGTCTTAACCTAACAGTTGGAGGAACAATAGAAGGGTGCTTGAGTGAATGATATAGATAGTAAGAAAGGGTTAGTCATGCATTCCTCATGGCTAGGACCAATAAAGATTTAAGGAAGCTATACAGAATTTGGATGGAGGGATGAATACTCTGAGCCTCAAAAGCTAACTGCAAAAAATCCAAGTGGTAGGCAATCTGAATATTTTCAAAAACCATGACATTCATTAAGGTGAAGGCCATTTTTATAGATGGCACTAAAGCATGCTATTTTTAATTACTGCTAGATGATCTTGTTCACCTTATGAATGAATACCAGTGTAACACTTGGGCCGTCCATCTGTTATCCTTCACTTTCTAGATGACCAGTCTTCCTTCTTTGTGGCACAGAGGGAGAATCACTGGAGGTGTTGACCAGTTTCCAAACACAGTGCTTCCCAATCTTCAGTTCTGGGACTCTACAGTGCCTGTCCAAGATACAGGCTCTGTTAGACTAACCAGCAGGCTGCCAATGCAATTGCATATTCCACCTGGTTTGGGTTTTTTTTTTCATGTGGACGGCTTAGCCAATCTCTTGAGTGACTAAGAATGGATGTCACTGAAGAGCCCCCTTACTGTTTCCAGGCTAGCTTAATTCATTTATCTGACAAGCATTTGTTATACATAAATGGATTACAAGACGCCCTGCAGACTGCTAAGAATAAATGAAATAGTCCCAACCCTAAAGGAGCTTACATTCTAACTAAAGGGTTTATAATCAACATAATTCATTTGCAAACAGAAACCTTTGCATGCTAATATAAAGGTATATAACAGCTACAGTTAAACCCACACTGTCTTTAAGGAATGGCAGTGGCAGCCCAGAGTAAATTAATTTCTTTGGTGAAGAATCAAACTAAAATAAAATTAGGTTTTTATTAAAACAAACTTGCTAATTATTCAAAGAGAATGTAATAATGATAAATCAATACAAACCTTTAAATATAAGGAATCATACCAATACAGATTTGTCCTTACCTCAAATACCCGCAAATCCCATGACCAACTAACAAAGAGGAAGGAAGGCAGCTGTAATGTTCAGAAGAGTAATGGTGTTTCTGAGCCATGGAAAGACTCTGTCACTCTTTAAGAATTACCAAGTCACGGGGGCAGCTACCTGACACAGTGAAGAGAGCACAGGTCCTGGAGTCAAGAGGACCTGAGTTTAGATACTTGACACTTACTAGCTGTGTGACCTTGGGCAAGTCACTTAACCCCAATTTCCCTGCCTTCCCCTCTCCAAAAAAGATAGAACAAAACAAACTAAAACAAAACAACTGTCAAGTCAAAGATTCTAATCTTGTTCCTCCCATTTCAGATACACAAACCATCTATGAAATCTCCATCTAATCTGAGTGAAAAAGGCTCTGTTGGAGATGACAAGGACTTCCAGGCACTTCGGCAGAGCAAGTGACCAACCCTCCACTGGATACTGACTACAGGTGTTTTCAGAAGCAACAATGCTGTCAAGGCCTCAAATTAAGTCCTAAGCTAGGGGAGGGGGTAGACCGAGTGCTGGGCCTGGGCTCAGGAAGACATGTTCAAATCTGACCTCAGACTCTTACTAGCTGTGTGACCTTGGGCAAGTCACTTAACCTTGGTTTTCTTCAGTTTCCTCAACTGTTTGCAAAATAGGAATAAATGGGGATAATGGCACCCACCTCCCAGGAAGGACCATGAGATAATAAATGTAAAGCATTTGGCACCCTGTCTGCCCAATGGTAGGTACTTTATATAAAAATTATTATTATTAATTTTATGATCATTTCCTTACTATCTATCTTGAATAATGATCAATTCATATGAGTTCACACTGGTGAGAGAAATCAAGACAATCCCTATGCCCAGAATGAGTCACAACAAAATCTTGCCGCTTCAACACTTCATAGACAGAAAATGGAGCTCTGCAAGAGTTTCCCCAGCACCAATGGGTCTCCGGTTCTCTCTAGAATCATCACTCATCAACAACCATGGCTGTCATCACCAGGTCAATATCAAATCAGATAAAACGTCACTCACGCTCAACTGCTAACAAGTACGTGCCTCCAGTGCATTCAAACCAGGATTTCTTTTTTCAAGAGTCCGTGGGGGTTCAGTGACTTGCCCAGGGTCACGCACTAGTAAGTCACACTATGAGTGACGTCCCTCACATTCAAACTTGTGCCCTCCTGACTCCAGGGCCAGTGTTCTATCCAGTGCACCACCGAGCTGCTGCATCACCTGGAATTTATTAAGAACCTACAATGTACACAGTAAATGGGCTAGGGTCTGGGACTGCCAAAAAAGAAGTTAAAGTGGGGAGAGCCCTCACCCTGAAGTAGATTACACTCTTCGGGGGGGGGGGGGAAAGAGGGGCTGTTTCATTTTCATCTAATATTCCCAGCACTTTGTAGTGTGGCAGGTAAGGTGGCAAAATAGAGAAATGCCATGGAGCCAAGAAAACCTGAGTTCAAGTCCCAGTTCTGAAACACATCCCCTGTGACGGCAAGTAAGTCATTCCTTTGTCAGCATTCTAGGCAACTTTCAAAGACCAGAAAGGGCAGAGAAGGTGCCACTTCCAATGATAAAAGACATTTCCTCATCTCGGAGTTCCTCATACAAATAAAATCACAAGGCTAAGTCCCTTTACCAGGACCTGGCATACAGTACTCACTTTTAAAATGTTTGCTGATTGAAATGAAAAAATGATAACAGGTGTAATTTATAGAAGAGAGAACTAACAAGGAAGCAAGTTCAGAAAGGGCTTCCCATAGGAAACAGTAAATACGGTGAGCCTTGAAGGAAGCAAAAGACTGTAAAAGGCATTGCTGAGGTCAACCTCAGACTGCTACTTTGTGTGGTTGGCCTGGAGTGGGGGAAGGAAGAGCAAAGGGGTAACAGCCTCACACTAAACATTAAAATTAGATTTTTTCCAATGCAAATATATTAATTTATTCTCTATTAAATATGCTCAACACAACAGATTCAGGTGCTTTTCCAAGGCAATTAGAAAAGAAGCTACGTAACTCAATGGATCGTGAATCCAATATGTCCATCACAGCATTCTTTCTAAAATTGTCTGTGGCTTTTGGAGAGGGAATCTGGGAGGGAAGAAAAATGGTAATGGGATCATGAGCAGCAATTATTAAGAACAGAGTCCTTTATATGCACACGTTTTCATTTGTGTGATATTATGTGATACGGGTTAATTTTAAAGAGAACGTCGGGTTGGTCATAAGCAAAATCTTGTAGTTGAGGAATTTTATTCTCAGTGCTATTGAATCCCCTTTCTTGTACCCCTTTCTCCCACAGTTGCTTCTGCTCTTCGTGGAGTAACCAGTGCCCATCACTGATACGCACCTGTGAGAGACCTCTGAGGAATATAGTCCCCACTTCTAGGGTATCCCATACCCCATTCCCCATTAAAACTTAGGTACGCACTATCCCATCTCTTCCAGGCCTTGTTCTCTATAAATGGATAAATCAATCTACGTTAACATGTGAATGCTTTAAAATAATATCACTAGTTTATATTTGCACGTTCCTGCTGAGTTTACCAAAGACTTTTCCATCCACTGTATTACTTGTACCCTACAACAGTCCAGTGAGGAAGGCAGAGCAGATACTCTTTTCTCCATTTCACAAAAGAGTAGTGAGGTTCAGAGAAGGGAGACAATTTGCCAAGTCATATTTGGTCCATTAGCCTTCACAGAGCTATAAACTAGAACTCAGGTCCCCCCCAAAACTTCCAGTGCTGTCCGTAATGACTATGTTGTTAACTGCCTTGTCCCAATGATAAATCTGCATGTTAACAAGAACCTTCAATGCCTTAACCCAAAGGAATGAATAGGATAAGGGGGAATTTCAGAAGAACTATGTGGGTCCTTTGGCCCCAAATCACATCAAATGTTCAGCCACCATGTATGAAAATCTAGCCCCTAACAAGTGATCTAGAAGTCTAGTTGAAGTGATTTCATCTTCCCCCTCATGCCAATGAAGACATGCTTTTTAATTTTAATATTTTACTTTTCTCTAATTAAATGTAAGAAACAATCCATTTTGAATTCCAAATTCTCTCCCACCCTCTTTCTCCTCCCCTCTCATCGAAAAGGCAAGCAATTTGATAAAAGCTATACATGTGCAGTCACGCAAAACATATTTCAATATTATGTGAAAGAAAACACGCCAAAAAACCCCAAGAACATAAAGTTTAAAAACAGTATGCTTCAACGTGCATTCAAATTCCACCAGTTCTTTCTCTGGAGGGGTATAGCATTTTTCATCAGAAATCCTGCAGAATTAGAAGATGTGTTTTGGGGGCCTACAGGGGAAAGAAAATAAAAAGGAATTAGAAAAGGCCAGGGAAGGAAATTCTGACCCTGGTCAAACCAGAGCTTCCAAAGGCTCAAGAAGCCTTCATTAAGATGGGAATGACGATTGAACTGCAGGCCTGAGATGACATTTTAAAATGGAAGCTCTTGGAAGGTCAAAGCCAGGCATGTCTTGATTTGTCTGCATCCTACTAGGTGGCAACTCGGTGGCACAGGGGAGAGAGCCCTGGGCTGGGAAGCAGGAGGACTCATTTTCCTGAGTTCAAACCTAGCCTCAGGCACTTACTAGCTGTGTTTACCCTGGGCAAGTAACAACCCAATTTGACTCAGTTTCCTTATCTACAGAAGAAGCTGGAGATGGAAATGGCAAACCACTCAAGTATCTTTGCCAAAAAAATCCCAAATCCAACTCACAAAGAGTCAGATATGACTGGAACAAATAAACAACAAAACCACATCACGAACAAGCAGAACTCTTTTAAAGTATTTTTCTTTTATGATTTCCATGCCTAATGAGAAAGGAGCAAATGTTTCCCTCAAACTTCCTAATGCTGTGTGACCCTTTAATACAGCTCCTCATGCTATGGTGACCCCCAACCATAACATTATTTTTGTTGCTACTTCATAACTGTAACTTTGCTCCTGTTATGAATCATAATGTAAATATCTGATATGCAGGATGTATTTAAATTGAACATAACCCACAGGTTGAGAACTGCTGTGGAGTTTTAAGCCATCTGGGTCATTAGGGTCCACTGAGTACATACTCTGTCCCAGAGGTGAAAGCCTGGAACTGTCTTGAAAGAATTAATGTACCTCTTAACGTGGTCCTCTCAGCAAAACCAAGGTCACTGTTGTTCTCAACACTAAAAAAGTTCCGCTTGGCCCATCTGCAGCCTGTACTGGGGGGCTTCCTCCCTTCCCTCACACACAGCTGCCCGGTTTGCTCTGATATACAATATGTCTCCCAAACACACTGTCCAACCTACCCTATGTCATCGGCAGGTACAATTCACTTGGGCTGATTCCCAGTCGTGTGGACATTGCCTAGAGGCTTTTAGAAAACCAGGACAAATGGCCCAGCAGGATCTTGGTGTGAGGATGGTAGTGTGTGCCTTCAGGCACAGAATGTAGACAACAGAATGTAGCAGCGGAATTCTTTGGGGACTTTAAGAACATGCAATAGATGCATAAAATTACAGAATATCAGTAGTGCTGTTTCTAACAGTCCCTTCTTTTAAGAGAAAAAGAAAATGAGACCCAGAGAAAGGAAATGACTAGTCCAGGGTCCCACAGAGAATTAATGGCAGACATAGGATTGAATTCTAATTTAATTCTGTTGACTCCCTGCCTAGTACTCATAGGATTGTAGGCATTTAAATCTGGAAGAGATTTTAGAAGTCATCTAGCCCAATGCTATTTATTATAAGGGCAGTGTGACATGATGGGGAAAGTACTGGCTTTTAAGGGAGAACCTCAGTTCTGCTACTTAAATGTGTGACCTTAGGCAAGTCATTTCCTCTCCTCCAAGACTCAGTTTCAGGCTAACTATGAAAAATAGAGGCTTAGACTAAATGATCTTTAAATCTCTAGTTCTAAATTCTATGATCCATCATATTATAGAAGAAGAAACACTGAGAAAAGAAGAATAACTTGGTGATGGTCACAAACATAGTAAGAAATCGAATTGGGGTTTAAATACTGGTTACCTCAATATAAACTCTCTTTCCTTATCATTATATTGTGTTGAGCAGATTAAGATCCTGCAGGTGCACCTGTAATACATGAAAACAACTTGGGTGTCATATTGGAGCAAAGAAAACACCAACTCCTAACTACTTACTAGGTGCCAAGTACCGTGGTACTGGGGAACAAAAAAAAGCCAGAATAATCCCTGACCTCAAGGACTGTTCATTCTCAGAGGGGAGATGGAAGAGTAGAAGGAATGGAGCAGCTAGAAGAACAGAGAGGGGCGGGGGATCAGAGGCACCTGACTTCAAATCTTGCTTCAGAGCAGCAAGTCAGCCAAACCAGCCCCAGGGACATTCTACACACAGTCCCTTATTTTGGTAAAAGAGTGAAAAGGGGGCATTTTTCTATGGCCAGGGCCAAGCCCTGTCTATATCATTACACAAACTCCAGAGGACCCCTGTGCCATCATGTTGGACTCTAAGCTCCCGGAGGGCAGGGGCTCTTTTCTCATCTATCTTTGCATCCCTAGTGCTTAGCACAGTACCTGGAACATATATACGCTTTTGCTCACTAAACGCTGACCAGCTGAATGATTGTTATCCTAACAGAGAGCCAATAAATAGTCTCGAGGTACAGAAAGAGACGCGCATTTTTGGATGTGATGTTTGGATTAATGTTGTGGATGTGTGGATTAATATTGCCCAATTACGCTTCTTTGTTTTTGTTTGTCTTTCCTTTCTCTACATTTTTTAGTTGCGAGGGCAGAGGTACTCTGTTCACTGTGCCACCCAGCTGCCCCAAGGATTAGCAATACCGGTGCCCCAAAAGAAGGACCACTGAAACAGGACAATTTTGAAAGCAATATAGTTTAAGCACTCTAAAGAAACCAGAGGTACGAAGTGGAAATTCAGTTTCACATGCAATTCTCTTATTGTGTTCTGCTGCATATATGGATTGAAATGCTCCTTTTTGTGGTATGTTAAGTTCAAACTATAAAAAAAAAA
>CM053598.1:202985422-203016390 GCA_028646575.1 Pseudocheirus occidentalis
GGCTCTGCTCCACCCCTCAACAAACTCCTCCCACCACAGGCTCCATGTGATTATATTCAGTCTATTGCAGGGCGGAGTATATTTTCTCAAATTCCTTGGGCTTATTAAGGGGCAGGGAAGGTCTTCAAATTACCATTACCATTACAGTGACTTATAGATAGAACTGTTATTATGGTGACAATACTTTGTTTATGTGGCTCTTTAAGGCGAAGCAGGCAATGCCAGTTTTACTGATGAGTAATCTGAGGTTAAAAAAGGATCAGGTGATTTCCGTGGGAATCTCACAAGTAGCACACGTGGGAAACTGCTTGGAACTCAGATCTCGCCTCCCTAAGCCATGCTACCTCTGGACACTGAAGTCCTCATATTAGCCAGTAAGCACATGTGAGTGACATCTGAGGCTGTAATGCCTGCACATCGCTAATAAAGAGGTGACTATAAGAGCATTAGTGTAAGTGGGATAAAAACTGGATCCAGAGCCAATTAACCTGGGTTTCAATCCCAGTTCTGCTTGAGCAAATTCTCTAATCTGGGAGTAAATCTCTGAAAACAATGAACTAGATCAGAAGTGTCAAACTCCTGATCAGTGGCAACAAAACAGTGAGGTTGAATCCAGATTGAAATGTAACTGAGAAATGTTTAACAAAAAAAATTAAAGTTGCATAGATAATATTAATGTGGGGCAGCTAGGTGGCACAGTGTGCCAGGGCTGGAGTCAGGAAGACTTCCTGAATTCAAACTTGGTTTCATACATTCACTAGCTGGGCAAGTCACTTAAGCCTGTTTGCCTCAGTTTCCTCAGCGGTAAAATGAGTTGGAGAAGGAAATGGCAAACCATTCCAAGAAATGGGGTCACCCCTAAATGGGTTCACCAAGAGCCAGACACAACTGAACAACAACCAAGTCAGTATGGCACCCTCAGGAATTCTTTTCTATTTGAGTTTCACATCACTCATCTAGATGATCTCTGAGGTCCATTCTATTTATTCATTCATTCATTGCTTTTTGGAGGGCAATCGGGGTTAAGTGACTTGCCCAAGGTCACCCGGCTAGTCCCTGTCAAGTGTCTGAGGTCACATTTGAACTCAGGTCCTTCTGACTCCACAGCCGGTGCTCTATTCACTGTGCCACCTAGCTACCCCTCTGAAGTTCATTCTGCTTATACATTCTACAAACCTGAACCCAACTTCAATGTGCCAGCAGCTGTGCTTCCCCCTTAAGTGAGTGGGCACAGCAGGGTATCCACACGCAGGCACTTATGGATCTGTTAATGCACTTCTCTTGTCTTATATAGTTTTGGCCTCTTTTCTTCTTGGTTCTCCCATTAGACACTAAGGCTCCTTTTTCTGTGCATCTAATGTGGGACTCTGCAATTAGTAGTTTTTGTGGGATTCATTACTTATCAAACAGCAAAATACTAGATGACTCAGTGGGCCAGATTTTCCGAGGTCTGAAATGAGGTCATGGAGAAGTCAAGGAAAGAAGGCCATTTGCATGGAAGTATCTGCATCTGTAACTAAATTAGGGGGACAGTCCCTGGATTGTTAATGCCGTGATGACCTCTGAAACCCCAATATTCTCCCCCAAGTTAACTAAAATATATTTTTTCATGAAAAACTGCAAATTATATGAACTTAATTTGACCACATCTGCCTTTTTAAACAATGGAAATTATCATTTTAATAAGAAAAACAGTTATTTAAATAAAGGGGGAAAGACAACGTGTGGTCTAAGCGGCTGGATTTAGAAGAGAGGGCTCACAGAATCCTAACTTTAGAGCAAAAAGGATTGTTAGAGGCCATTTAGTGCAATGGACTCATTTTATAGATGTGAAAACTTAGGCCCAGAGAGAGAAACTACTTTCTTAAGGTCACAAAATTGTTAGAAATCAGATTTTCTAACTACAAAACCAGAGCTCTTGGCTGATGGCATAGAGACTGAGGGCAGGCTCTCATGATTAAGGAGCAAACATTGCTCAAAGTTACCAGTTGAAGGAAGAACCAGAGTGATCTCAAAAGCAGCAGAGAGATCCTGTAATGTAGAATAGTGGACTTCTTTGGAAGTGGCAACCTCTGGGGTGGCTAGTTGGTGCAATGAATAGAGCACTGGCCCTGGAGTCAGGAGGACCTGAGTCAGACACTTAACACTTTCTAGCCGTGTGACCCTGGGAAAGTCACTTAACCCTAATTGCTCTGCCCTCTCCCAAAAACAAGCAAAATAAATAAATAAATAAATAATTTTAAAAATTCTTTTAAAAAGGCAGTGCCAACTTCCACAGGTGATAACCCATATCTCCCTTTTAAAAAATTAACAAAAGTAAGATAGAGACAAATGCTAGAATAGGATTACAGTCTGCTGGACTCAAGAGATTTTCAGTACATAGGACAATGACAAAACCCCACAATAATAAAAACATGCAGTTAAGAAATTTATGTTAATTGTCTGTGAATTTCTAATAGTCTAAACATTTGAATTCACAAAGGATTTGAGTCTTAAGGTTAAAGTATAATGAGCAGGGTCTGCCCGTTAAATAACAGAGATGAAGGGACCTGGGGAAAAAAGAAAGAAATTAACCGTCCATGAACAATAAGGAGGAAGCCAGAAAAATTTTAGTTCCGCCCAAAAAAACTTATGGGATTTTTATATCCAAATGTAAATATTTCCCACAAAGTTGAGCTGGGCTTGAAACTGGCACCAAAAAAACTGTACCCAACTTCTCATATCATAAAGCATCCAAGTTACTTACACTCTTGTAGGAGACAGAGTTAATATATGATGCAAAGGTCTAAGCTCACTCAGTTTCCCTCCTTTCTTTCTCAAAGTATCTGTCTCTTCATTCTTCTTCTCCCTGTGTTCCCTGAGGAAGAAGGAGGTATCATCTCCTTTCCAAGGTTGACTCCTTACCTTCCATCTTCCCTAGTTCCTACAATTTTCTATTCTTTAACATCTTCATGGATGTTGCTGATGAGCCACTGTTCAGTTGTGTCCAGCTCTTTGGGATCCTATTTGGGGTTGTCTTGGCCAAGATGCTGGAGTGGTTTGCCATTGCCTTCTCCAGCTCATTTTGCAAATAGGAAACTGAGGTGACTTGCTCACAGACACATGGCTAAAAAGTGTGTGAGGCAAGATTTGAATTCGGGTCTTCCTAATTCCAGGCCTGTTACTCTATCCATTGTGCCACCCAGCTGCCCCATGATTTATACAGATGCAAGTCATCAAATAGTAGAGTCTCAAAAAATTCTAGGCTTAAGGTTACCCTACTATTCTAGAAATTTGACAAATGAGAAAATATGAGACAACGTGGGCCAATGGAGACACATTATAGGCCAATGAAGAGGTGCGTGTTAGTTCTAGGGTAGGGTTGGTTCAGCAGCACAGGATCTGCCCTGGTATTCATTCATCTCCTCATGCCTGATTTACCCAAAGAGCCTGGCTCCGAGCATCTTGGCCTTTTTCTTTGCTTCTGCTAATGCTTCTTCTCCCCCAGCTCCATGCAGATTCTCACAGTCCCCCCCCTTCTCTAGTTCTGAATATCTTTTACAGATTTCATCAGGCACTAGGGTTCTCTTTGACTCTGACTTCCTAGACTCATACAAGCCAGACCGTTAGACAGAGCCCAGAGGAAGACTCTCCCCTTCTTCATTCATTACACTGCCTCCTTCCTAATTCACTCAGGGATGACTTTGTAGCTCTTAAAGAGATTACCTGGACTGGTCAAAATTTTATAGCTTTATAGACATTGGTCCCTTTTCTTTGATGTGGTCCTAAGCTTTCAAGATGAGCATACATGTATACATGTCTGTTTACATTGTATATACATGTTACATATGTATGCATTACACAGGCACGTCTATATTATGTATGCATGTTTGTGTAGATATGCATGCATATGCGTGCATGTGTACACATGCACACAGTATGTACACATGCACATGTACATACACATGGCTGTGCACATACACACATGTATGCACATACACACGTGTGTTGTTTTTACTGATATACTATAATTTCCTTGATAGAAGGAACCATTTCATTTCTATGCATGCCTAGTCTCTAGCATATTGTCCGAAACATAAGTAGGTGATTAATAAATGTTTGTTGATTGGTTGGCACGTAGGAATATGCAACATTGGAGAGAATATCTACAGCAATAAGAACACAAACCTCTTGCAACGCCCTAAATATGTTATTTTTGGTCTAAAAAAAAATGGTACCAGGTAATTCTGTCCCCTGAGGAAATGAGTCATCAAGACACAAACCACAATCCATCTGTCATCATCTCCCCAAGGAAAGGTCATTCTTACCCTAACTGTGCCTGGCATGGACCAGTATATTTGGTCTTGGATCATTAACTTATACTGTTCATGAAAATACAGTAACAAATCTGCAATATTTGCTTAATTTATTTCCCTTCTACAATCATTCAAATAGCTTCTAATGAGATATTCCGAATACATCCTTCCTCCCTCCCTCCAGGGCTACAGAAACAAATCTTTGGGGGAATTAGGAGTATAAACAAAGCAGAAGCAACCAGGAGAGCAAAGCTAAACAAATATTCCACAAATCTAATTGACTCTCTAATTTGAAAGTCTGGCAGATTAACAGAGTTTTATGGTTATTTTGTGGATAATATCTCCATGATTTCATCTGAATTAAGTGATCGATAAAATCGAACACGGCAATACCTGTTGACTTTTAAAAATCTAGCCACATTCTGAGAATTCTCCACCGGGATATTCCGTAAATATGGCAAGGAGATATCTCCGAAGGTGACTTGTATGTCCCACAAATCAAAGTGTATGAATCAAGGTGTATGAATCCTCCCCCAAAGCAGTCCCCCTCCGGTAACAATCCAGAGAGAACAGAAGAAAACTGGGATGCCAGCTTAATGACAACTGGTGAGAACAGCATACATATGTCATTAATGATATCTTGAAAGCTCTCTGACGAACGAAAAGCACAAAAGTATAGAGATTGGTTAAAGTAATTATATTGTTGTTTGGGCTGCTATCAATTTCAAGAAGTTCTTGTTTTCATTCAGATCTCTACTTTGTTGCGTGGCTAGTAAAGGAATTTGAAAACAATGAACAAAATCTGAAATTGCAGGGAGAGGTGCCAAAGGAAGCAGGTGGGAAATTATACTGACTTACTTCTTCAATACTTAAATATATTCAAACCCACTTCAACTCACAGGAAGGACCTCCAAGTGTCCCTGTGTAAACATCCCAACAGCTGCGCAGGTTAAGGAACATGTTAATCAGTTAGCAGGGTCCACCCAAGTACAAAGAAAAGCTCCATTCCAATATTTAAAAGGCATTCCATTTTTCAAACAAATTTTGCAAAGGAATATCATTCCATCCTTTAAAGATTCATATATCACTTACATGGGTGTCCTTCCCATTGACAAGAATCACAATCCATCTATTCTTTCCTTAGTAGACAGTTTTCAACATCTGCTATGGCTGAAAAAATTAATCATTTTAGTGGTGACAAGCCTCTGCCTGCTCAGCTAGAGTAATTTTCAGACTTTTAACCCATCCTTGGACCTACACTAAAAGTCCTTCCACATTAGCAGGCTCAGTCAGACTTTGCACTTCTTTGGCAAAGCCAGGGAGGTAGGATACAGTCCATTTTTGCTTTGGATCTGTGATTTCATCAGCTTCCTAGTGAGGAGATTCCCCTCTACTCATATAGATTGGTAACTGCTCTGATTTATAATCTGATTGAATTCCCTAGAACACTGAGAAGTTGATTCTTCCTGACTCAATGGATCCATGCTCTGTCTCCAAGATGATACAATCTCAGTGATAACTGAGTTTACTAGATGCATCTTTATTCCCTTACTTTAGGAACTAAATTATTTTGTGTCTTTTTTTTTTTCCAGGTTCCATCAGCTGAATATTTTTTAAAGACTGGCCCATTATACCGGACTGTTGCCTACATATGGATCTTCACATCAATACAATGCCTCTGGCAATTTAGTTTCACAAATAGCTCCAAGCAGGATTTGTACCCTAACGCTTCTGGAATGGTATTATGGTTAGATCTCTAATTAGGTCAACTCCTTTGGTTAAGCTACAGTTAGAACATGCTGTGGGACAGCGAGGCGGTACAATGGACAGAGCGCCCGGTCTGGAGTCAAAGAGACTCATCTTCCCGAGTTCAAATCTGGCCTCAGCGATTAATTAACAAACTGCAACTCTGGGAAAGTCATTTAATCCTATTTGCCTCATATTCCCCATCGGTAAAAATGAGCTAGAGAAGGAAATGACAATGTAACTTGGCGTACAGCAGTCCGGTTAAATTTGAAGCTGGGTCGACCCCTTGGTTAATCTATAATTAAGTCAGCTAGGTTTGTGGATTTATTTCTCTTCTCCTTTCCTATAATGGACATTTAACTTTCCCCTAACCCACACTCAGAGACTCTTCTCATAGGAGCATGAATTTAGAGCTGGAAAGGACAAAAGAGGACACTGGTCCAACCTCTTCTCTTTATAAGTTAGGAAAAAGAGTAACTTGCCCTAGGTCACACACCTAATGAGCGTCAGAGATAGGATTTGAACTCGGTTCTTCCACTGTACCACCTAGCTGCCTAAAAACAATATGGCTACTACTACTCGTATTTACATAGTGCTCCATAATTTACAAAGTATCTTCCTTACCACACGTGTCTGAGGTAGGTTATTCTAATATGGTTACTATTCCCATTTTACAGATAGGCAAATAATTCCTATTCATAGTAATTCCTGTTGAATAGATAAGGTTCACAAGTTGTGACTTGCCACCATCTGTGTTTTGGAGATGGAAATGGAAACTGGTTCTTGTGACTCCTAATCCAGTCTACTCCGGTACTTAAGATGCCCCTCCACCTCACAAATGTGCACTCTGGGTTATTCGGCTTACGCAGTCCAAATCTATTACTAACTATAGAATAGACACTCAAAGAACATATCGCTTGGTTGAACAACTTTATCTTCATACAGAAAGGCAGAAAATTGATGAAAAGAATGCTAGAGGAGGCAGTTAGGTGGCACAGTGAATAGAGCACGGGCCCTGCAGTCAGGAGGGCCTGAGTTCAAATTCAGCCTCAGACACAACACAGCCGTGTGACTTTGGGCAAATCACTTAACCCCAATTGCCCTGCCTTCCCCTGCCAAAAAAGGAAAAATTAAAAATTAAAAAAAGAAAGAAAATAATGCCATAAACTGTAGGGTGGGGGAGAGAGGAGGAGGAAATCAGAGATTAATATACTGACTCTGGAATCACCGGCATCTGCCAGGATCTCAGGCAAAGCCTCTAAACTCTCCATACTCCCAACTCCTCATTCAATAGAGAGGAGCTATGGTAGCTGTCTCTTCCTCACGCCTGACAAAGCACTGAGAACTAATGAAATAATGCCCCAGGAGCACTCTACATTTCTCAGAAGAAAGGGCTCAGAAAATACAAGGTGTTATTATTACATTCAGGTATCAAGAACAGAGCTTTTAGCTTAACTGGTCTCTAGGATTTCATTCATGGTGCAGAAGGGGTGATCACCAAGGTGGTTATCAAAGCATTCTACACAGATCACTAAACATTTCACTCAAAAGGGTTTGAAGCATCTGGGGAAAGCTTAACTCAGTTTTAAAATGCTAAGATCATCTGCACTGCCACAAACAGGAAAAAATTAACTGGGCAGATACAAACTATTTTTTTTTCCTTTCAATCTAATGATAAGGAAGGAAGATGGAGCATTTTGGTATAGACCTGTAGGCAGTTTGCAGGAAGGAAATGCTTTCTACCAATGCAGATCAACACCTGCTCTGCAGCTGAGAATGCCAAGGGGGTAGGGCACAGAAAGGACGATAACTTCTTTAAAGCCCCAAAGCCAGTATACTTCAAAGACAGAAATGGAAGCCAACATTTCCAAGTCCAGCTCTCTCCATCGTGCAAAATTGCCTCTTGAAGTTTTGTTTTGTTTTTATTATTGAAATGGAAAGTGGGAAGTTCAATTTTAGTGGCCTCTTCTTAACAAAAATTAGCAGCCTTATGGGCCCAATTGTCCGTGACTGACGTAGCTCCAGACAATGCTCTGGGATTTTTGAATACCAGCTTAGATGCACGAATGAGAGGTGAGCCACTCCTTCCTTATAGATAGGCCTTGATGGTGGCATTGGCAGACTGTCAAGATGCAGGGCCTGAGATAAGTACTGTCATCCCACTCTCAAAAGCCAGTGCCAAAATGAAATGTGAATGGGATGAAACATCCTTGCACATTAAAAAATACTAAATATAAAGAATTCAAAGAAAAGCTTGGAATGCATGTATTGACTGATTCAAAATAAAGAAAACAGACAGAGAAATCAATTTATACAAGGACCACAATAACATAAGGGAAGCCACCCTGAGAAAACATTAGGATTCTGATTAAGGGTAAAATATGCCACCTTCTCTATAGAGAGGTAATGGGATGTATGTTGGCAATCATATATGGCCAATGTGTTTGTTTTCCCCTTGTTTTTGTTACACATAAGGATTCCTCTTTGAGGAATGGGAATCATTGAAAAAGGGCAGCAGTGTTTCAAAAAAAAAAACAATAAATACACACTTTTTAAAAAAGCCATCACCAAACTAAACAAGTCTTAATAAATAACCAGCATTCATAAGTACCGTATAGACACCAAAGGAAATCTTGAAATGCATGTCCAGCCAGCACAAAATAATGCATGGATGATTTGTGACAGCCCAGGACAAAGCATCTCAGGTGAACTAGCAATTTCTGTCACATACACACAAACCATAGCTAGAGAAATGGGAGGTATTGACAGGGAAGTCTTATAAAGATACAGGCAATTAATTCTCTTGGAAAATTATTTCATGACAGTCATATTTCCCATCACTTTAAAACTATAATTGGGTAATCTGGTGAAAAATATTTGAGTTGACAAACAAATTTCTCAAATTTTGAAAGACTGTAAAAGGTCTCTGAGTCTTTTCGCATAACTGTCTTATCTGCAGATTCTTCCCTTTCTCCTCTTATTTCTGGGCCTCTTCTCTCATTTTCTTAGTCTCATCTTCCTGCCCCCAGAAAACCAAGAATATCTGAGAAGCCTTGGAACAGGGTTTGTTCTTGTTTTGGTTTGTTTCATTTTCAAAGGAAATTGGAATTAAGCAATCAGGGTCACAGAGGTAGAGAAGAGGATGGGTTTTTAACTTTTTTTTTTTAATGACAGACTCCTTCAGGATTTTGGTGAAGACAGATTAAGCACCCGTTATGTGTCAGGCACTGGGCATACAAACACTCCCTGGACACACTAAGCTCACATTTTGATGGGAGAGACAAATCCATATGTAAATTTATGCAGCACAAATATGAATTGAATAAATACAACTATATAAAAGTATATGCCAAGTAGTTTGTGAGGAAAAGACATTAGCAGATAAGGGGATCAGGAAAGGTTTGGTGTAAAAGATGATGTTTGGGCTACACCTTAGGAAGAAAGACACCCCAAGAACGGGAGGTAATACGGAAGTGCGTTCCAGACAAAACAGAATCAGTACAAAGACAAGGAGATGGGAGAAGAGAGTTCGATGTGTGAGAAACAAAGTGGAGGCTGGCTTGGGAGGACAGCACGGTGAGGGAGTAAGAATAATGCCCAATGAGCCTGGGCACAATTGTTTCAATGCCATCCTAGAAAGAGGCCTAGTCCTTTGATATCGAGCCTTCCTTTGAGAGGACAGAAATTAAATAGTAGGGGTGGCTAGGTGGCTCAGTGAATAGAGCACCAGCCCTAGAGTCAGGAGGAGCTGAGTTCAAATTTGACCTCAGACACTTAACACTTACTAGCTGTGTGACCCTGGGCAAGTCACTTAACCTTATTTGCATCAGTTTCTTCATCTGTAAAATGAGGTAGAGAAGGAAAAGTCAAACTGTTCCAATACCTTTAGTAAGAAAACCCCAAAAGGAGTCATGAAGAGTTGGGCACTGAGTCTGAAAGCAATCAAACAACAACAACCAGAAATTTCCTTGCAAAACTTTCTCAGAAAACACAGAACAATTAGTAATATTCTGTCATTTGAGGACTAACATTTTCACGGGTCTCAGTAATCAATCACATACACACATTCTGCAAAAAAAAGAAAAAAAAATTAATTTAAACTATGGTTTCAGAGGCCTGAATTCCGTTGGTATTTTTCAGTGCCACTTTTGGTGACAATCATCAGGGGTGTGTGCATTCCACACAAGCATGGGGCAAGTATTGCACTGCTCTGCTGAGGCCGTGGCCTGCCCTGTATTTTTTTCCCAGTTTATGTACAATTAGCAGGGGCAGATGCCCTACATTTCCAGCAGCAGGTCAGGTGTGGAGGTGAGTCTATCCCGCTTACACTGGCTGCAGCCCAGTGGCTTTCCAGATTAAGCATTTGGAGTACTGGGCTCTGAAGAAGAAACCCCCAAGTGACACTGATGTATCTCCCCAACGTTCCAGCAGGTGTGAAACACAGTGGTTTGATAATTGCTTCACTTTGGAAATGAGTGTTATTTTCCATTTAGCAGAAGAAGGGACTAAACCTCAGGCCACAAAAGGAATTCTATATACAGACCCAGGAAATAGCAGACTTCACTTATTTATTTTCCTAACACCTGATGCCAAGTTCAGGGAGACATTTAAATCTTATGCAAATGTGTTGGAAGCATAATTACACAATGCAAAACTGTCTGTGATAACTGTGTCTCTTTGACAGAACTACAGAATCTGAGTTGTGAGGAATCTCAGAGGCCGTGTAGTTCAACCCAAACCTGAAAAAAAGGATGTACTCTACAACATAGCAGACAAGCGGTCAGTATTACAGCACAGCACAGAACTGACATTAATTAGAACCACAACATCCTGGCATTATGGAATATTGGAACTGGAAGAATGCTTTGAAACCAGCTAGCCCACACCGCCTCATTTTACAGAAGGAAGGGCTGAGATGCAGAGGAGAAGGAGGCCCAAGGTCCCGCAGCAAGTCAGCATCAGATCCAGGCCTGTCCTCGTGGCTGCTTCTCTGAAGATTACACACCTTAGCTCCGCTATTGTGTAAGTGTCATACTGTCCCAATCCCGGCTTAAAGAGGAAATTGTGACATAAGGAGACCAAGTTTCAAAGGCAGGTCCCGCTGAATCAGTGCCACATATCCCGAGTTCCCAACTTCAGATCTATTCCGTTGACGTGAGGATGCTACTGAAACCTACGGAGACAGAGACAGCTCCGATTTCTTTTTCCTCACCTGGTGTGGAAAGATGTCTTCTTGCTGATTTTAAGAAGACATTCTCCCATTGTGAGAAATGACATTATATTATTATATTTTATGTAATAATTATACAAGAAATCACAAATAAGAAGAATTCAGAGGATTCCTCTAGGCAGCTAGGTGATATAGTGGATAGAACGTTATACCTGGAGTCAAAAAGACCCAAATTCAAATCCTGCCTTGGATACTTCTTATCAGTGTGACCCTGAGCGAGTCTCTTAACCGGTTATTTAACTATTATGTGCCTCAGTTTTCTCATATGTATAATGGGGGTAATGACACCTGCCTCCTAGGGTTGTTGTGAGAATAAAACAATATAATATTTGCAGGGCACTTGGCAACTATGTAAATGGTGGCTATCACAGAAAACAATAGCATACAATCACAACCACAACATAAACGAGAACAAAACTCAAAGACATCAGGATCTTATTCAACTCAATGACTAATCTTGGCTCCAGAGGACTCATGTTGGAACCGTCTTTCCTGTCCTTGGTGGAGAGGTGGGGAACTACAGGGACAAGTTGCTGAATATTCAATCAGACAGAGTTGCAGGGTTTTACTTAACAGTTTTCCTTTGTTGAAAAGGAAGTTTCTGAGGGAGCATTATTAGGAAGTGAAAAGGAAACAAAACCCAGCGCTTGGCACATAGTAAGGACTACATAAATGCTTATTCATACAGCCTTTTAAAAAACACAGGCTGAACACATACAACAAATAATTATTGGTTGTACAACTCCCAAGCAATTAAATAATGGAAGCACCCAAACCATTGCCCCATTGATTAAAGAAAAATCATATTACACTGGAGATATTTTTAAAGTCAAAATCCTACTTTATAACATCAAGTAAGATGTTCTCCCTGATCACCAATGATGCTAGAAACAGACAGACCAGGGGCCACTAACTTTAATTATTCTCAAGGATCCTTTAATGGCCCTATAATCTCATCAGGGTAAATACTACTTATATCACAGCAGACTGTGCCCCTCCATGCTTTTCTGTCTTGTTCAATTCTTATCCAAATCTTCCCGTTAAGGAAGGCTTCCTCTTAAGAGGCTCTACCCAACACATTAGAGGCCTCCCTCAGTTCTTTTGACAGTGGATGAATACTGGAACACCTGAACTGTTCCCCAGTTACCCCCTATTCTTACTACATGGTTTTTCCAGTTGTGTCTTTCCTGCATGACGCATCTTTTATGCTGCTTCTCATTTATAAGTCATTATTTGTCACATGATAAGCCATCAATAAATATTTGATAATAAAGAAAGTGGAGGTCACAATCCATACAAGGCAGATTCCGACCTCCCACATAGCTGAGAGCTCAGAACACAAAAGATAGTATGAATTCATTTTAAGTATTATGCAAGGCAAGAGGCTTGGAGGTTATTCCATTCAGAAAGAGGTCCATAATTAGAGCTATCATTGACCTAGGTCAAGGCAGAGAAACCAACACTGAAACAGCATACCTCGACTGAGGAAGGAAAAGGAAAACTCCTCCATCAATTCACATAATTACTGACAACTCTTATAATGAGTTTATCTTAGGTCCATCAATCAGCCGAACTGCACTCAATGAAACATCATCATTGGGACCATTATCAACTATTATTGCAAGGAAACATGAGACTAAGGAGTTTCTTGGGAGGAACAACAGGTATATAAAGCAGAAGGTGTGTAAATGCTGAAATTCACCCCTGGGGAGGTAAGCTGAGGGGGCTGCATCTATCACTCTGGCCTTTCCTTTTATGATGGGAAGGAATTCTAGGTTCCCAAGAGCCTGGCCCTGGAAAGGAGACTGAGACTAAGCAGAATGTCCCCTCCCCACTCCCCGGTCTTGGGACTAAGTACCATTTCAGAGCAAGGGTACTTGGTCTTGCAACCTCTCCCTACTGGAAACAGAAACAGTTTACAGGTGACTTTGCCCTGCTGAGACAACAGATGGTACTTTCCGTTCCTCCTGGCAGGGGCCTCTCAGCAGCTCCAGATTGCTTCTGAACCCTGTAGGTGTGAATTACTAGGAGGAAGGAGAGGGCTAATGAAACCCAAACTGTTGAGGGCAAAGAAAAGAGAAAAGTTTGGTTAATTCCTTTTTTTCATTTTAGCCGAAGGCAATTAAAATCTTAATTCACAGAAAATGTGACTTTATTCAGAGATAGAAACCTAAACAAAGGCCTAACAGCTGTGTTGTACATAAAATACATTGACTATTCATGTATCTATGAATACATATTAGGCAACATAACCACTCAGTTTGCTTTATACAAGCTCCCAGATCATGCACAGCCACAATATATTAACAATATCCATCAATCTGGCCCTGGTAAGCTGATAAGAGGCAGTAAATAGAAGCTTGGTGTTATGATAGGAAAATTGGAATCTAAGAATGACCCTGTCACCTTTAAGGTAAGAACTTGGCGGGATGGCTAGGCGGCACAGTGAATACAGCACCCAGCCCTGGAGTCAGGAGGACCTAAGTTCAAATCCAGCCTCAGACACTTAATACTTACTAGCCATGTGACCTTGGGCAAGTCAACCCCAATTGCCCTGCCTTCCCCCCTCCAAAAAAGAAAAAAAAAAGGAGAAAAAGAACTTGGGTAAGTCACAAACTCCCTGGGTCTCAGTTTCTCCATCTGTGAAATAGGGAGAGTAATCAGACTCATGATTATTCTCAAATACTGTGAAAACAAATGAAATGCTTCAAATGTTCCAAGTCAGTCAACAATCACTTATTAAGGATTTGCTACATGCCAGGCACTGTCCATTTGAAGAAAGAGCCTTGCAATAAAGTAATAACATGCTGTATTATTAATGAGCTAGCAAATGTGTTCAGGTGGCAAGAAAAAGGACACCAAGATCCCTTCCCCTGCCAAAAAAAAGACAAGGGAAGGAGTCATCATCACAACTTTCATGGAAACATAACTCGGGTTCATTTAAGATTGGGCAAGTTGCCACTTCTGAAGGTCAGTTTCCTCCTTTGTACAAATGAAGGAAGTATTCAAGGTGAGTTCCAAGTTCCCTCATATAGCTAATGTTCCAGAATCCAGATAGCCCAATAATCCTATCATCTTAGCACCTAGCCAATAGCCTTTTATATAGTAGTTACTTAATAAATATTTATTGAACTGATTTTAATCCAATCCTAAAATATAAAGACTATCCCGTAGATCAGGGGTAGGGAACCTGCAGCCTTGAGGCCACATATGGCCCTCTAGGTCCTCAAATGTGGCCCCTTGACTTAATCCAGAGGTTCTCAACCTGTAGGTTATGTTCAATTTAAATACATCCTGCATATCAGATATTTACATTACAATTCATAACAGTTATGAAGTAGCAAATGAAAATAATCTTATGGTTGGGGGTCACCACAACATGAAGAACTGTGTTAAAGGGTCATAGCATTAGGAAGGTTGAGAACCACTGACTTAATCCAAGTCCCTTTGGGACTTGTTCTGTGAAGTTTGGGTTTGCGGCCTTGAGGCCACCGGTTCCCCACCCCCTAAGAAACGCATATTCTCACTTTAAGTAAACCTGTTATCTAAACATCTTGGATTTCTTGTTTTATAAAAGAGATCTCCAGTGGTTCAATGGATCCATGGGGATCAATAAGTGAGGATATTATCTTCACTGAGGTCTCAAACTACACTGGTTGCTGTGAGAGTAGAAAAAGGAAGATGGATGTGGGAGAGACTGCCGAGGAATACACACAGACTGGAGCTAGCAAATGATTTGTTGGGCAGAGGGAAGCGGGAAGTCAAAAATGACTCTAATTTTATGAACCTGGACGACTGGGATATTAGCAATGACATAAAAATACTAGGCTAAAAGCAGGACTTACAGGAAGAGGAGTTCATTTTAGACATGCTACTGACTTGGAGTGTCGCTCAGACATTTCTAGCAGCTACTTGCCAAGATGGAATTTGAGCTCTAAAAAGAGATCTGACCTGAAGGTGTGGCTTGTGGAATCATCTGCACAGAGACGAGAAGAAGCTTGGTACAATGGAAAGGACAGTGGATTTGAAGTGAGAAGACATGGGCTCTAATCCTGGCCCTGCCACTACCTGTGTGTTGTTGGATAACTTACACAGTCTTCCAGTTGCCTCATCTTTAAAACAAGAGAGTTGAACTAGGTGACTCCTTAAAGTCTTTTGTACTTCAAAATCTCTGATTCCATTACCCTTGCAGATCCAAACCCATTAACTCCTACCCACCCTGTGCCATTTTTTTCAAGTGTTTCCGTAAGTGCTCCATAGAGTATACGCTCGCTCACTGGTTCTTTTAATATTTCACAAGTAAGTTTTATACAGCTAGAAAATAGGAAAATTCAGCCGTAAGAACAAAAGGTCAAGAATATCAAGTGAATCGAAGGAAAAAAGTGTGAAGGAAGGTAGCCTATCTGTACTACACTATATTATAAAGGAAAAATGAAAGAAATAATCTGGTACTGGTTAAGAAGTAGAGTAGTGGATCAGTAGAATATACAATACATGGTAGTAAAGGACTACAGTAATCTAGTGTTTGATAAACACAAAGATACAACAACTCATTAATTGACAAAAACTGCTGGGAAAACTGGAAAACAGTCTAGCAAAAGGTAGGTATAGCCCAACATCTCACACCAAAGGTGACACCATGAGAAAATTAGGGGAGCATGGAATAGTTTGCCTGTTCAATCTACAGCCAAAGGAAGATTTTATGGTCAAACAAGAGATAAAGAACATTATGAAACGTAAAATGGATAATTTTGATTATATTAAATTTAAAGGGACTTACACAAACAAAACTAAGGCAGCCAAGATAAGAAAGTGGGGCAAATTTTTTTTATATTAAATGATTCTGATAAAGGCCTCCTTTCCCAAATATATAGAGAACTAAGTCAAATTTATAAGAATACAAGTCATTCCCCAGTTGATAAATGGTCAAAACATATCAACAGGCAGTTTTTAGATGAAAAAAAATCAAAGCTATGTATAGTCATTTTTAAAATGTTCTAAATCACTAAAAATTAGAGAAATGCAAAGTAAAACAATCCTGAGGTACCACCTCACACTTATCAGGTTGGATAATATGACAGAAAAGGACAATGACAAATGTTGGAGAGGATACAGGTAAATCAGGATACTGATGCATTGTTGGTACAGTTGTAAACTGATCCAACCATTCTGGAGAACAATTAGGGTGATAAAAATCACGCATTATCCTTTAACCCAACAACACCACTATTAGGCCTATACCACAAAGAGACTTTTTAAAGAGGGAAAAGAAACCATCTGTACAAAAATATTTATAGCAGCTCCTTTTATAGTGGCAAAGAATTGGAATCAGAGGGGCAGCTAGGTGGCACAGTGAGTAGAGCACCAGGTCCTGGAGTCAGGAGGACCCGAGTTCAAATGGGGCCTCAGACACTTAACACTTACTAGCCATGTAACCTTGGGCAAGTCACAACCCCAGTTGCCCTGCCTTTCCCCTCAAAAAAAAAAAAAGCAAAAATAGTAATAATAAAATAACTTTAAAACAATTAAAAAAAAGAATTGGAAACTGAGGGGGAATGTCCATAAAGGAGGGAATGGCTGAACAAGTTGTGGTAGAAGATTGTCATGAAATACTATTGTTCTACAAGAAATGACAAACAGGATGATTTCAGAAAAACCTGGAAAGACTTACATGAATTATGCAAAATGAAGTAAGCAGAACCAGGAGGCAGGACCTTGTACACAGAAACAGCAATACTGTATGATGACCAACTGTAAATGACTTTTCTCAGCCATAGTGATCTAACACAATTCCAAAGGACTTAGAATGAGAAATGCTTTCCATCTCCAGAGAAAGAATTGATGGAGTCTAAATGCAAATCAAAACATGTTGTTGTTCACTTTTATTTTTTGTGAATTTTTTTTAGTCTGTATCACCTTTCATAACATGACTAATATCAAAATAGGTTTTGCATGATTACACATGCATAACCTATATAAAATTAATCTCTGTCTTAGGGAAGGTTGAGGAGAGGGGAGGAAGAAGGGAGAGAACCTGGAACTCAAAATTTTTAAAAATGAATGTTAAAAATTGTTTTTACTTACACCTGGGAAAAATAAAATATTATTAAAAATAATCTATCATTTCTGTTACATGCACAGTCCATCTCCTTTTAGGATCATAGATATTTCTTTTATGCTTCTTTTCAAACATGTCCTCAATGGTTATCTGCTGCCTCCTCACACCTACCATACATCTTTCCATTACCCTGGAGGGGCTTAAAATGGTCTTCAAGATGGATAAGTATGCGGATTATAAAGAAATATGGAAAGATTTCGATGATAGAAGGAAAGCAAACAACAGCAGAATGAGGAGAAAAGAAAAAAGGAGTGAGAATAAATGGACAAATCCTGATATGTAGAAACTGAAAAAAAATTATGATGCTTTGTGTTAAAAATCAATTTAAAAGTGAATAGTTAATAAACATTTTTACTCATTTATTGATGTTTAATATAAAGTTTCTCATAAAACCTACTTTTCAAATGGGGTTTCATTTACCAAAGCTGAATTTACACACCTCTTTTAGGAAGCTCCTTATTGTGCAAAATGTGATAACATCTAATTTTGCAGTAGTTGTAAAACAAAAAGGTACAGCCCATCTCTTGTTCATGGAAGCTTATAATAAGATATTATCTTCTCTAGGCTAGCCTGGTTTTAGGTGACTCAAGTATACTCAGAAAAATATTTATTAAATTGAGCTGTTGAACCATTAGCCAGTCTTTCAAAGTTTAGAGTTTACAAAGCACATTTACATCCATTATCTTGTATGATCCTCATGGTAGTTTTGCGGGGAAAAGAGAGTATTATGATCCTCATTTGTCAGATAAGGAAAATAAACCTCACAGAAATTACACTATATTCACGTTTCTATAGAACTTGGAGGTAACAAAGCATCTTTTCACCATAATCCTCTAAGGCAGGTTACATTGCAATGAAGAGAAACATAAGACTCCAAAAGGTTTCAGAACTTGCCCCAAATCCCAAACCTAGCAAGAGTGAGGAATGACAGATGAACTTAAGTTCATCGGGCTCCTAGCCCAACATCCACAAATGCCTCTCAAATAAAACAACCACCTCGTTGCGAAGAAACCCTTTGGATGCTTCTGCTGTAGAATGCAGGTGGAGACAGGCTGAGGAGTGAGAATATTAATGAGGGAACTAAGAGAATGTGGGAGTTGAGGGCATGTCTAGGATATTAAACTCAGTCATTATGACCAGGGAGTCATGTTGGGGAGCTCACCTTCACACTCTTTTACCCAGATTGCCTCTAAACTCAGCCTCCAGGATAATACAAAAAGCCACCACAATATCTCAGTTCAAAGAAGTCTTCAGAATAAAAGTCTCACTATTACCATTTTTTAAAACATTGCAAAAGGACGATTGTTCTGAGTTCTGTAGTTTTCTACTATATAGATAATAGGAAAAAAAAACCGGGTGAATCCTTGGCAATGTCCTGGCATTCCTCAGAAATATTCTTACAACAAACTTGGAGAAAGTTGACAATTTAATCCCCCCTAGAGCAATCATTATCAGCCATGCAGGTCTCGATTTCGAGCTGAAAAAGAAAGCATGTACGAGCTTTCCTTGACATGTGTGGCTGTCACTTTAAGCAGGCTGCTGCTACCCAAGACAGACAGGCAATTTTATAGCAATTGATCTTTTTCTCTGGGGAACATGCAGCATGTACTCTTTGACTTCAATCCACATTTCACATTTTGGGAGAAGTTGGGGAAGGAAAAGGAGGCTCAGAAGAAGCAGTTATTAATAGGCTTAGTTTGGATAGGCTTCTTACACTGGAAGTCAGGAGTCCTGGTTTCTCTTCCCAGCTCTGCCTCTAATTTATTGTGTGACCATGGACAAGGTCCCTTCTCTGTTTCCTCATCTCTAAAAGGAAAGGGCCACCCCAGATTCTCTCGGGGTTGTCCATGTCTAACGCTACTTAATTTATCTCACTACCAAGGACGTTACCAACCTCAAATGCTAGTTGATGGACAATGTTAAAGGACATCTAGACCCTGAGTACCCCCAAAAGGAGGTAACCTTAGAGAGTTATTGTTTTATTCAGTGGTCAAGCCAATGTGATACAAATGGAAAATACAGAAAACAATAGCATAAAAGGCTACTCTACTAAGAAAATGGAGAGATGGCAGAAAAGCATGAATTTGATAACCTTGAGAGATGGTACAGGATGAAATTTAAGAGGCAGAGCCTAACGTAATTAAGTTCAAAACGTGATCAGAGAAATTTATAAAGGACAGGTCCTTCAGAGATTATTAAAGGGGAATTTGGGATGGCTGAGAAAGCTCCCTAAATTTCTGAGACAGATAGCATTCACTTATTCATTCATTCATTCATTCATTCATTTGAAGGACTACTGTATGTCACAATAAACTTCCTAACAGTTTTCCCAAAGTGGAATGGAATGCCTCAGAATATGGCAGGCCCGTGGCAAAGAGCTAGGAATTCTAATCTAAGGGGATGTCTATCAGTTAGGGAGTGGCTGAACAAGATATTGCACTTGATTGTAATGGAGTACTATTGAAAGAAGAAATGACAAGCAGGATGATTTCAGAAAAACCTGAAAAGGCTTACATGAACTGATGTAAAGTAAAATGAGCAGAACCAGGAGAACACTGAATGCAGTAAGTGCAACACTAAAATTATCAACTCTAGGTGACTTAGCTATTCTCAACAACAGACAATTATGAAGGACTCATGATGAAAAATGCTTTCCATCTCCAGAGAAAGAACCTATGGAGTCTGAATGAAGAATAAAGAATACTATTTTTCACTTTATTTCTTGTTGCTTTCTTGGTCTGTGTCTCCTTTCACAACATGACTAATATGAAAAGGTCTTGCATGATTGCACATGTATAGACCACACCAAATTGCTTGTTGTCTCAAGGAAGGGGGAAGAGAGAGAGGGAGTGAATTTGGAACTCAAAATTTTTTAAATGAATGCTAAAAATTGTCTTTACACGTAATTGGGGAAAATAAAATGTTCTTAAATCTCAAACAAAAGAAATGATGGGACCCTCTCCTTGGAAGTCTTCAAGGAGATGCTGGATGAGTGCCTCTCAGATACACTGTTGAAGAGATTCAATCTTTTTCTGGTACAGGTTAAAATAGAAGGTTGCCGAGGTCTCTTTGAATGTGGAAATTCTGTGATTCTCTGCTTTGTCCATTCAGCACAGCATTATTGAGCATGAGCTATGTAGAATGCGTTACGCTAGGCATGGGGTGGTGGCGGTGGGGAGGGAAGTGGAAAGGGTGGGAGGAGGAGAGAGACAAAATTAAATGAGACAAAGGTGTTGCCTGAAAGAGTTAACCACCTAGTAGATGAGCCAAGACGGATGTAAATATAATATAATAGACTATTACAAATGCCTAAGAGTAATGAAAAGTACTGTAAGATCAGGTCATAGGCTAAAAAAGCTGAAGACGCCTCAAACACCAACTAGTTCAGTCCCCTCTCTTTCTAGATAAGGAATCTAAGTATCAGGGAGATGTAAGTGACTCGTCCAAGATCACAAAGGTAAATATAAAAGACAGGTGTTTAACTCAAGTCCTTTGACTTGAGTTAAAGGCTCTTTCCACTGCATTAGGCTGCCTTCTCTATAGTGTTTATGTACTATATATATCACTAAAGTGACTGTCAGAGGTGGAATATTGGAATGCCTGAAATAATCCCCTCGGCTGTGGCACATACGCTTAAAAGTTTCCCCAAACAGCAGATGAAGGCTCAACCTGAGTTATGTTTTACCAAAGCTTTCCCCTATAAGTCACTGCAGTCTACCCATAGATAGGCACAGGGATCTATTGTTCACTCTCATCCCAGAGATTTCAGCTCAGTGCACCTTGCATCCTCTCGCCAGGACCCTTATGACCTTCCCGAGCATCCCCACATTTTCTCCCCTTATTACCATGCTCCTGATACTGTGTTTTCATAGGCACTTAATCAAGGTGCTCTCAGGCTTTATTACCATCCATCTTCCAGCTGATCTATTCGCTCTTATCGCCAAGCACCACCGCTGTTTGGGCTAGCGTTTCAAAGCATCTTTTACAAGCATCACTGGCCTCGTTTCCTGGTGATCATTAATTTTAAGAACTGATCAAGATTTGGGGAGAACCAGTTGTTAGAAATGGATAACCAGGCAGGTTATCTTGCCGGTAGATCCTCTTCTTCATATTACATGCAGTCTGGTTTCTGAGATGAGGGGAAGCAAAGAGGGGGCTAACTTTGCAATAGTCTCCTCGAAGCTTCCTGAATAATCTTTTATTCTTTCCATTAGTGCAAACAAGTTATACTTTACACCTGCTGAATAATATTTGAATTCTAATGGGCTGCAATCAGGGACTATATGGCAATAAATGGAAAGGCAATTAGACTATTACAAACGTCTAAGAGGCCCTGGGCTGAGGCTGGAGTGGTCCATGTTGACTTGACAGTGGTAGAAAATTATAAACACCACCCAAACGGGTGAGGAGACCAGGCTTCATAGGTTCTGTCCCACTCTGAACACAAACTGTATGCTTTGTCTAAGGAAATTAACAACATTGGCCCAAAAGACTTGAATGGACACAGCTGCATAGACCTGGTATCTAGACTGAATGGTAGGATCTTAGCATGTTAAGCCCTAGACCAGGGGTGGGCCTCAAGGCCACGTGAGCCTCTCTAGGTCCTCAAGTGAGGCCTTTCCACTGAATCCAGACTTCACAGAACAAATCCCCTTAACAGAAGGATTTGTTCTGTAAAACTTGGGCTCAGTCAAAAGGCCACACCCAAGGACCTAGAAGGCCACAGGTTCTCCACCTCTCCCCTAGACACTATCCAGGACAATGCCTAATTATGTAGATGGGGAGAATAAGGTCAAAAGAAGTTAAGTGACTTGTCAAAGTCACAGAGAAGTGATGGATCAAGATGCCAGGACGGCAACCCAGGTCTGCCAGGTCAGAGTCTAGGCCTCTTTCCATCATCCTATGCCACATTCTAGCAGAGGCTTTGGGATTCTCTGCCTAGCATGCCAAATGAAGTCCCAACAGGGAGGGACACAGAGCCCTGGAAGAAAAAATTGTCCATTCAATAACAAAATAGAACTAGTTATCAATTTATCTCTATTATGCATAACAAACAAGGTCAAGGGCCATCCTAACAAGGAATTGTTGTTCTTGAGGTAAACTTAATGAAGGGGAGAGGAGAAAAGAAGAGAACAGCATTGATAGAGAAGACACAGACTGAGTCACGGCAGGAGGGGGGTGGCCAGGCTCCAGAGTCTAACCCATGACTCTACTAGGATTAGGAAGAAAGGAGTGCTCCAAGAGAGGAACCCGGGGCAGGGCAGGGGCAAGGGTCCTTGGGCTAGGGGAGGCCACCAACACAGCCCTATTCACTACCTTACCCCCAGGATCAGCATCCTAGGTTAAGGCCGCAGTCAGGAGTAAGGTTCTCTACGAAAGACATCATGGATAATGGAGAAAGAAATGGGGAACCCTCTAATCAAAAGATTAGTGATGCAGAATTGGAAGGAACCCCAGAGGGCCCCTAGGCCAACACCCCCACTTTATACTTGAGAAAACTGAGACTCTGGAAAACATAGCTACTTGCCACAATCTTCAGGGATGGGATTTGGGTCCTCTCAATTCTGAAACCAGTGCTCTTTCCACTCTACCCCCAATCTTTCTTTTAATGCTTCTCAACTATTAGAAGCCTTGCTATGGTTTTGCTTTACACTGCTTGTATTTCATGGGCTCTTTGAAAATGAAAGTTGTATGTTTGTCACAATTTTCTTTGCTGTATTGCTTTCAGTTTCTATTTCAAAATGCTGGTTTCTTTTCTATTTCTGTGAATTGAGTCAGAATGACCCCTTTTTTGTTTATTTGTCTGGCATGACCTGCAAACTGCCCTGTATTTGTGGTAGAACTACAAGGAGGCACCTAACAATGGGCCTAGTCTGTGAAGAACAGTTACTTCTCTTCCTCCTTAGTGACCTGACTTTAATTCCCCTCCCACCCCTGCTAGCAAACCCCAGAAGTGAGAGATGAGTGGGATTTTCCTCTCTTGTCCCTTCCTTTCTTCCTTTCTGCTTTTGAGAAGAGGTTTCCACAGACGGTGCTGGTGGGATCAGCCGTGACAGAGCCCAGAACAAAGATGTATGGGTCATTTGCAAAGTAGACAAATTGATCCCTGAATAACCCAGAGTAGGAAAAAAAAAAGGTAACACATCTTCCCAAAGCAAAGGCAGAAAATATTGTTGACCTAAGACAGGGGGGTCAAATTCTCAGCAAACTGAATACAACCAACACTAATTTGTGGTTTTCTAAGTCAATATGTGGTCTGCAAGGATCATTTCTATTTGAGTTTGAGACCACTAATGTAAAAGACTATTTTTTCCACTAGATATCCAACAATCCAACAATAATTACCTGCATCCAACAATTGGTATTTACTTATTTGTTTAATTGTTGTATTTTCCAAGTAGAAATTAAGCCCCATGAGGTCAGTGACTGGTTTTCATTGTTATTTTTATACCCATGGAACCTAGCTCAGCGCCTTGCTTGTGGTAGGCACTGGACAAATGCCAGTTGGATCACTGAGTGGATGAACGCAGAGCCACAAAGCCCCATTCAGCTTAGACAATCTCTGTTTTATCTGAATGCAGTTTCCCTCTAGAAAGCTCTTCCTCTCTCTACACTCTTTCCTCGTGAGCAATCAGACCATTCACAGCCCTTGGATTGCCACATTATTCCATATGCAGCCTCCCGAACCTCTATCGGCTTCTAAGGGAGAGACTGGACCAAATACAGGATAACAATGTAGATATGATAGGGACCTCACAGGCCATCTGGTCCAAACCCCTATTTTGCAGATTAAGAAACTGAGACCCAGGGAAACTAAATTAGCAGATTAAGTAGCAGAACCAGGATTAGACCTGAGGTCCTTTAACACTAGAGCCAAAGTGCTCATTCTACTACAATACCTTTTCTAGGGGCTTTCATAGACGAGATGTATTGTTATCCATTTGACAATTTGTGGTAAAGGCAATCCATAGAAAGGGGCCATTTTGACTCAGTTTCAAAAAGATGGATTTGACACCAGTGTTTACCACAGAAAAACAAAACCAATATAGAAAAACAAAAGAGAGTAAACCAATTTTTCCCCCCCAAAGGCCTTGTAAATGCAAAAACTACCGAAAACAAATCTAAACAAAGTTGCCTAATAATATTAGGGATGTTGATCATGGGCAAGGTACTTCATCTCTTTGGGTATCTGTAAAACTGGGATCATAATATTCACCTCACAGGGTTATTTGTGAGTAAAGTGGTTTGTGATCTTAAAGCCCTAGATAAATGTATATCAACATTATAATTAATACAAAAATTGGCAAACATACCCCATGGTACATTTTAGATGTGCATTTGCACTGTCCTTCCTCCTCTCCATTAAGAAGCAAGTTCATCAGAGAAGGTAGCAGGGGCATTGATTTGGCACCGTATGCCCTGTTCCAACTCTGGCATTCAGAGATTTTATGCTGCCATCTTGGCTCCGCCCCTGAGATTTTAGAACTTTAGAATTTAGATTTAGAATTTTAGAATTTAGAATTTTAGAATTTAAAATGTTAGAATTGTTGAAATCCAAGTTCTGCTACCTACTGTCTCTGCGTAGCTTTGGGCAGATCATTAGTTTTCTGGGCCTCAACCTCCCCATTTCTAATAAAAGGAGTTTGTGTAAGAATGACAAAATTATAGGTAGGCATAGTACTTTAAGGTTTGCAAAGTATTTAATCCTTGTGGAAACCCTTGGAGGTAAGTGCTGTTATTCTGTCTGTCTTACAAATAATGAAACTGAAGCTGAGAGACATTAAGTCATGCAGCCGGTGAATGTCTCATGAGATCTGAACTCGGGTCCTCCTGACTCCAGGGCCAGTGTTCTATCACTGCGTCACCTAGCTGCCTCACCTCAAGTCCTTTCTTGTCACCATTCTGCCCCTTTCCCTCCACTAAGGCAATGTGGTATGAGGGAAAGTATACTGGATGTATACAGCCTGAGTATGAATATTTGCTCTGCCACTGCGTGACCTAAGGTAAGTCCCTTAACTTCTCTGGGTCTTAGTTTCTTCATCTGGAAGATAAGATTAAATTAGACAATCTCCAAAGTCCCTTCAAGTTCTAAATCTACGATCCTGTGATCCTAATAAACACCAAAACTTCCTGTCTCACCACTTTCTCATACTCAGTACAAAGACAAATGAACACGTCTGAGTGGGTGAATACAACAGGTTGTTGTTGAGTCAGTTCAGTTGTGTCAGACTCTTCAAGACCTCTTTGGGGGGGTTTTCTTGGCAAAGATACTAAAGTGGTTTGCCTTTACTTCTCCAGCTCATTTTACAGATGAGGAAACTGAGGCAAACAGGGTTAAGTGACTTGCCCGGGGTCATGCAACTAGTAAGTATCTGAGGTCATATTTGAACTCAGGTCCTCTGTCTCCAGGGCCAGTGCTCTATCAACTGTCAGTTGCCCAAATACAACAGGACCTGTGTGCAAATTCAGTCAGTTTTAAATGTGGTTTACAGGAAGGAGGAATCCTCTATAGTTTCATTTGGCAGGGGAATAGGCAGCTTCTCTCAGCTCTCCTAACAACTCATTATCTTTCCTGAAGTTACAGAGGTTCATAGCCTACGTTATGAAGCTAGTGCACCTAGATTTATTTCCCATATGGAATCAGTCACCAAGGCTTGTTGATTCTGTCTCCCCATATCTCTGACATGCATCCCTTCCTCTCTGCTCACAGGGTGGTCATCCTGATCCAGGCTCTTATCAATTCTCACCTGGAATATTCCAATAGCCCCTTCAGTTCTTCTCTGGGGAGTCTTCCCTGACACATGGTCAATAATCCCCTTCTCCCATGGACTTCACAGAGTATTTTATTTGGTAAACCTCTGATGTACTTACCTTATATACAATGGCAGGTAGTAGAGTGGATAGAGGGCCAGCCTTGAAGTCTGGAAGACCAAAGCTCAAGTCCTACCTATGACTCCAAATTGGTGAAAGGAATTTCCATAAAGGGAAATCACACCAATGAAGTCACATGGAGGTGAGTCACAACCACTCCAAATTATAGCTAACTGTTTGAATGTTTCATTCCCCTACCAGATTCTCACCTCCATAAGAGAGCTCACCAAGGTTTAATACTGTGTCTTAGGTTAATTGTGCATTTCCCCTAGCACCTCTCATGGTGCTCTGTGTCCAGCACTTGCTTAATATATTTCTGTTGAATGAAATTGGCTCTGGTTTCCCACCAAATCCCTTTCCCCGCAGCGTTCTCTTTCTCAGTCCTGTTGCTGGTGTCCCAGGGTCACGTTCACGTCTGCCCTCCACGTTTGCACTCCCAAGTTCCCATATGCTTTCCTGGAAATAGCCATGGAACAGCTGCTTGTGTGCCATACAACACACAGGAAAAGCAGCCCTAGCATGACTCCCCACTTCCTCTTCTCTCACTGCAGTCTCTTTGCTTCCAGCTTCATCATTCACTGAACCTAACACAGATCTCCTGATAACCTTTCCTCAGTCTTCGTCCTTCTCCCCCTTTCCGATGCCTGTGACACTGGATCCTCCTCCTCTCCCCATGCTCTCTTCTTTCTGAACTTTCATGATGCTGCCTTCTCTTGGTTCTCCTCTCACCAATCTGACTGCTTCTTGTCAGTCACCTTGGCTGGATCTTTATTCTAGGACCTCTTCTCAGCTACGTCATACTACTTTACCTGGTGATCTTATCGGCTCTTATGTATTCAATTATCCTATCCATGCAGACTATCATATCTATTTATTCATCTCTAACTTCTCTCCTGACCTCCAGGCTTTTATCTCCAATTGTCTACTGGACACATTGAAATAAATGTTCCATATTCGTCTTAAACCCAACATTTCAAAAACAGAACTCATTGTCTTTCCTCTCCAAAACCGCTTCTCTTTGCAGCTTCCCTATTACAGTCAAGGGCACCACTATTTACCCAGTTACCCAGCCTTAAAACCTAGGTGTAAACTTTAGTCCCCTCTCTCCCCCTCTCTCGCTCTCTGTCTCCCTCCTCTCATATCTCTGTCTCTTTCTCTCTCTGTCTCTCTCTACCTCTGCCTCTGCCTCTGTCTCTCTGCCTCTCTGTCTCTCACTCTCTTCCCCTGCCCCCATATCTTGAACTATTGCAACAGCCTTCTGGTTGCTATCCCTGCCTCAAGTCTCTGCCCACTCCAGCCCGTCTTTCATTTAGGTGTCACATTAATCTTCCTTGTGCATAGTTCTAACATTGTTAACCCCTTATTCAATAAACTCCATTTAATCCTTCCAGGATTAAATATAAAATCTCCTATTTGGTGTTCAAAGCCAATCATAACCTGATCCTTTCCTAACTTCTAGTGTCCAACTCTTTATTACCCCATATGGGGTTTTCTTGGCAAAGATGCCAGAATGGGTTGCCATTTCCTTCTCTAGTACATTAAGGCAAACAGAGGGTAAATGACTTGCCCAGGATCACGTAGCTAGTAAGCATCTGAGGCTAGATTTGAACTTGAGTCTTCCTGACTCCAGGTCCAGCACTCTATACATTGACCTATCTAACCGCCTTTTCTTATACCTTATTCACTCCAATTTATTCTGTCATCCAGTGACACTGGCATCCTTTCTGTCCCTCACACAAGACGTTCCATCTCCCTACCTCTGACAAGTCCATTGGCTAGCCCCCATGGCTGGAATTGTCTTCCTTCTCAAGTCTGGATTCCCTAGCGTCCTTCATGTATCAGCTAAAACCCAACCATTTACAAGAAGCCTTTCTCAGCCACTCTCATCTTAGGCCCTTCCTTGAGAAATGATCTCCAACCTATCCTGTATGCATCTTGTCTGTACATAGATGTTTAAATGTTGTCTCCCCCGTTAGACCATGCCCTTAGTGAGAGGAGAGCTATTTTTTGCCTTTCTTTGTAACCTCAGAGCTTAGCATCATGCCTGGCATATAGAAAGCAATTAGTAAATGTTTGACTGACTGATTAAAGAAATTGGGGACAAGAAAGGTTAAGTGAGTTGGCCAAGGTTATTCAGCTAGCAAGCATAAGAGGTAGGAATTTAATTCAGTTTTCCTGAGTGCGCTGTCCTCGATGGCACTTTGATTTCTGTCACACTAATACAGTCAAACCATCCAAGACACACACTTGATCCTGGTTTATGGTTCTGGTTTTAAAGAATTTGTCCAAATTGGGTTACTGGGATTGGAAATCACAATGGTTGACCTCTGTTTACAAACAAAAAAGGATTTTTGTTTTTTCCGGCAACTCCTCACCAACAGATGCTGTTTCTTTTGTGGACAGATTATGGAATCTGAGACTTGGAGATACAAGAGACATTCAAGGTATCTAATCCAACTCCTCATTTTTTAAAAATGACAAAACTAAGGGCCAGAATGAGAAGGCAGCTTGCCCAAGATGAGGCAGACAGTAAGTGACAAAAGTATGATTTGAACCCAGGCTTCTCCCTCCAAATCACCTCACGCTCTTTCCACTCTGTCAATCACCCTGACTCTCAGCAGGTTAAAAGGAACAAAAAAATAATTCCTAACGTATCCTGTTTTAACCCCAATCAACTATTGTTCTCCCAAGATGCTGCATTCTGGGGACTAGAGGGCATTGCACACATCTACAGCAATTAGCACGCAACTGAATGGCTCCCTCCATCACGTGATATCCAGCTACCTCCAACCATGTCCCCGTGTAACCTATGCTTGGCACAACTTCAGATCAAAACATGCCTCCTTATGAGAACTTCAAGGGATTTCCTTCAGCCTTCTTGAACCAATAGAAGTTTTCTGAGCTGGGCTTCCTAAGGATGAGTGCTGGTCAAACAAGGCATCTTTGGCTCTGGTAACAGAGCTGCAATGTAAATTATTTGTACCTGGGGCAAGCAGCACACGCAGGACTAGGGGGAGATCACCTGGGATTTAACCACCAGAACATATGCATGTCACAGGTATCCTCATGGGGAGGGAGGAGGATCTGACAGATATTTTAACTAATAAAAGAGATAACATGATATAGCAGATAGAGCCATGGTTCTGGAGTCAGGAAAAACATAATTCAAGTCCTACCTTCTGTTATACATTAGCTGTGTGACAACGGGCAAATCACTTAACCTTGCAGGACCCCAAAGCAAATCTTTAAGATTTTAAATTATAGACAAATTATCCTTCCACCCCAGCGGAAGGAGTTTCTATCCCAGGAATTCTTCACAGTAATGTATGAAATTCACAAAGATTCAAACCCCATCCCTCCAAAAACAAACAAAAAAATCTTGGCAATTACGTACTAATTGAATTGCTTCTAAAGGACTGTAAGTTCTATCACTCTCCATCAGATTTCAGTACTTTAGGGAAGAGCCCTGATCACCCTGCCCTAGTTCTGTCTCTAACTAGCAACAATGAACTGGAAAGGAAGGAGACTAACAAGCTCTTCCTTTCAGGGCTCCGCGGAGGTTAGGGATGCCCTGCAGGGAGGTCTCACAAGGTCACCGAGTGGGCAGAAGAGCACAAAACAAGGCCCAGTGTAGCTGTGGGCAAAGCAATGCATTAAGGAGAAAGCGTCCAAAGCAGGGACGGAGAACCTTTATTCCATCAAAGGCAACGGATCTACAGAAAGGAAAAAAATTAATCGAAAGCCACATAAATAAAAGTAAATCAACTGATGGGATTTTTGAGAGCAATAGAACTATGCTTATATTAAGAACATGGCGCAGAAAATAAATATGTATATGGACATACATGCATATATACATACATGTGTGTCTATACACATACATGCAAATGTACTATACTTCTATGTCCTCACCAGTTAAAAGAGAAAAAGAGCAGAGTTAAGGAGACAGAAATCAAAAATAGAGAGGAACAGAGACCCACAAAAGGAAATAGAGTCAAAGGAGGGCCCCTGCATTGAGAGACAGCCACATGGGGATAAGAAACATAGAGGCGCACAAAGAGCTAACCTTTTACTGAGCACCTCAGAATGAACCCCCAGGCCCTGCGTGGCCCTCAGCTCGCTCTCTTCTCCTCCTAGACGAGCTCATTTGGAGGATCAGAGATTTCGAGCAGGAATGGGGCCACGAGAGACCATCTTCTAGCTCAATACCCTCGTTTCACAAGATAAAATTGAAGAGTAAAATAGCTTAATCAAAGTCACACAGGTATTAGCAGAGTCAAGGATATAACCAAGTTGTCTCGCACCATCCTGAGTACTCTCTCCTCAGTGCCAGGCTGCCCCCTCATCTCTCTGCAGGCCAGACCTGCCCACAGGGCTCCAATCTCCTGCGGCTCCCTACCCGAAAGACAGCAACTCCTCACTTTCCCTCCCCTCCCACGTCTGACTCACTGCCGAGTCTTGTGATTTCTACCTCTACTACGTCCCTCAATATATGTGTGCAAGCACACTCACATATATATGCACATATGTTTACATGGGTATGCATGTGCGCATTATATTCACAATGTGAATATAATTACAATCCATCGACCTCTGGGTTATGGGCCCAGAATCATACACATAAACATATGTGTGTGCACACACATTATACACCTATAACACATGCACATGTGCACACACGCATGTTTGCACATAGCTGCATGTGTGT
>CM053598.1:203016490-203036027 GCA_028646575.1 Pseudocheirus occidentalis
TGTGCACATATACGTACATGTCTACACGGCTATGTAGGCAAGTAGGTATGTAAATGTGCATTTATATGTGCACATGCATATGTATGTATACATATGTTGCTACTGTATAGTTGTGTCCAACTCTACATGATCCCATGGACGCTGTCCATGGGCTTTTCTTGGCAAAGATACTGGAGAGGTTTGCTGTTTTCTTCTCCAGTATGTGCCTATTTTACAGATGAGGAACAGAAGCAAGCAGGTTAAGTGACTTTGCCTAGAATCACACAGCTAGTAAGTATCAGAGGCTGAATTTGAATTCTGGTCCTCTGCTCTATCCAATGTGCCACCTAGCTACCACATTTACATTTTTATGTACGTTATACACACACACACACACTACCCAGACACGTCCTGTGTCAAGTCGCTTAAGCTGTGCTTGCCTGGGTCTCCTCAAGCGTAAAATGAGGGGAGCAGCAGTATCCACCTCCAAGGGTTGTTGTGAGCATCAGATCAGGTGATATTTATAAAGTAGTCAGCTGCTTGGCATGCAGTAGGCATTATATAAATGCTTATTCTGCTTCTATCCTTCATATACTAAATAAAGACAAAGTATTTTTTTTTTTTTGCGGAGAAATTAGGGAAGAATCAGAAAAGGCTTCATATAGGACAGTGGTTCTCAACCTTCCTAATGCTGAGACCCTTAATACTCATATGTCGGTATATCTGCATGTGGGCGGACCTGTCTGGAGATGGATAGAGGAGCGGTGTCTCAGTTCCAAAGACCATGGGAAGTACGTGTTTTCCGATGGCCTTAGGCGACCCCTGTGAAAGGCTGTTGGACCCACAAAGGGGTCGCAGCCCATGGGTTGAGAACCACTGATATAGGAGGTGGTGCTCAAATTGAGCTGTGACAAATAAGGGATTTTAAGAAGCAAAGAGGAAGAAGAAATGTATTCCTGGTCTGTGGACAGACAGCCAGTGAACAGGTACGGGAAAGGCCATGGACTGTCATGTATTGGGAGTTAGCAGGAAGGCTATTTACAATGGACCTTAACAGTGTGTACAAAGGGGAAGAATGAATAACAAGGTTGGGAAGATAAGTTGGGACCAGGCTGTGAAGAACTCTTTCACGCTAAACAGAAAAGTTTATTTTTGCTCCTAGAGACAATAGGGACTTAGGCTAGTTTTATTGTCTGGGAGAGGGACAGGGTTGACTCCAGCAAAATCATTTGGGCAGCTATGTGTAGGATAGATTTAAAAAGAGATAAAGGTGAACTTTTGTGTTTTATCACCAAAGACTGTCCTTTTGTTATACACAACATATCAATGTTTGTTGAATGAAGTATTAACAGGACACATGGCCAGAAGGCTTTATGCTTGAGATAACAAAGCTTCCTCTGCACAACAATATTGTCCAGTTGTGTGTGAGTCATTAGGCCCTGTTGATGCTTAGGCAAAGGGAAATGAAAGAGATTTGCCTAAGGCCACACAGATATTAAGGGAGAGCTGGGATTTGAACCCAGGTCTCTCTGTTTTGAATCCAGTGTTCTTTCCAGTATACCACAACTGCATCTATGAATAAATAAGAGGGTGAGCCTTCAATCACAGCCCAGTAAAAAAAAAGGTAAGAGCCATCGTCGGTGGGTTCCTGAATGCACTGGCCAGATACCAAAAAAATGCTAGGGAACCTCAGAAAAAGTATTAGAAATCATGCCTGGGGTGGCTAAGTGGTGCAGGGCCTTGGAGTTGGGAGGACTGGAATTCAAACGCTAACTAGCCATGTGACCTTGAACAAGTCACTTAACCACAATTGCCCCTACAAAAAGCAAAACCAAAAAAAAAAAAAAAGAAATCGTGCCTTCCCTTTGTATGCCACAAAAAATCTAAATAACCAATCTTGTTATGGTTAAAAAAACAACCACAGCACAGCCCCCCTGGAAGTACTCTGTGTGGCTCTGAGGGAAAGCTCCAGGGAAAGCTTGAGGGCCCTAGGAGAGTACCTCAAATACTTAAGGGAACAAAGAAAGGGGAGGGAGCAAGTGAAAACAAAAGGGCACCCACCGGGTCTATTCCCAACATTTCTGTGGCTCCCTCTGGATTCTGGAACACTCTACACCTCCTATGTGGTCTCTGCTTACTTATGGAAGCCTGGCTATTTAGGAAACGGGTGGGGTGATGAGGAGGTGGGACCCCTTTCTCTAATCCAACAACACATTCCCTACAGTACCAATGAAAGCAGAATGTCTGTGGGAGTTAAAACTAGGTAGCCACATCAGGCAAATCAAGAAAATTAAGCAGATGGAGGATACAGACCCACGGAGATAAAAATCTGAAGTAACTCATTTCTGAACTTAGGACCTGGCAACAAGCCCATGAGGGTTTCCAAGATTAAAAAAAATTATGTATCTAGGCCATATGTACTAACTTCCTGTGTGCAAATTCACTAGACCCTTCCTCGGCAACCCAAAGAGACTGGACTGAAATGCCAAGCACTTTGGGGTACAGGTATAGCCCACTGAAGCCCCATCTTCCTGATTACCCCCAGAACTATTGACTCGAAAAGTTTTCCAAGTTATTGATTTTTATGAGGCTGAAGGATTGCAACTATAGATTCCATCCTGCCATTGCATTTGCTCCATTCACTTCCACAGAGATTATGCTGATGGAAATGTAAACATTTAGAAAAACTTCCACCGTTTCATGCCTTTATTGAAGTCCCCTCTAGCTCTAGAGGGGTCCATTCTATTTGCACTTTGAGGTGTTGACTTTGAGGCCTCCAAGAAGGTTTGTATGAGCTGATGAACAAGTCAACAGACTGAAACATAGAGTTTTCAGATCCATCCGTGTGAAATGTGGGAAAATTAGAGGGAAAGTCATAGCAATAAGGCAGTATGAGTAAGGGGAGGGGTGGAGGGAAGAGGGAATTACAAGCCGCAGGAACAGACATGTGGTGCTAGTCCCCAAGGGATTCACCTGGGAGTTGAGAGGACCTTTTCTTCCCCAATACCTATTTGGACTTCTACGTATTCATTCTTCAAAACTCAGATCATGACACTTCTTCCTTGAAACTTTTCCCAAACCTGCACAGGAAGAAATAAACCTTCCTTGCATCTCACATAACACTAGGCTCTTCCCATAATTGATTTTCATATTAAAATTATCTGCATATGTGCCATACTCTCCTACTAGAAGCTAAGACTAGTGAGGAGAAGAATCATGCCTTATTTTTCTCTTCATCTTCTTCATCTCTCTTATCTTCCCTAGCAACAAAATAGGTGCTTAAAATGTTTGTTAAAGCGAATGAAGCATTTGTCTTTCCCAGGTTCTATTACTCTGTAGGCAAGATCTGTCTGCAGGGACACACCACCCTTCACTGATAAAACCCAGTCTACATAACATGGGAGGAAACCATGCCCCACAACAACAGTATCATAATAGAAGCTCATAGAATATGGTCCCTCTTTTAAAGAAAATGTAAAATCTTTCTCTTCCTTTCTCCCCTCTCCATCTAATTCTGGAACTCTGTTCTCAGAGAACATAATGAAAGCAAATAAACAAATGTAAAATCAAAGAAACATTAATGACAAGGAGACTATCACACACATACACACACATAATTCAATTGAGTCCAATTATAGGAAATTATTTGAAAGTTCTAATGGCTATAAGTGATGAAACAATTCATGACAGAAATTCCAATTACCAAAGAAATGATCTGTTCTGCCACAGTGATTTTAGTGACATTTATAACACACAAGAAATCATGAAGCTTGATTATTGCATTTACTGGGGCTACAGATGCTGTCCTGAAATCTAATTAAATAGATCCACCAGAACTGGCTGACTGTAGAAACAACAAATAGGCTCTTCTCTGCACTGGGTTTAAAAGCTGTTCCTGATGACCTCCAAATAAGAAGTCAAATAATCAACATTTTCCCCCAACTATGATTGGGGTTGAGGTGGGTGGAGATTGGGAACTTTCTATATTGTTCTTTAGTCTTTCACAGTAAATGTTACTTTTATTCCCAACCATGCCCAGCTGCAATAAATAAACTTTTATCATTTCTCTAAAATACATGAGACCTCCTGCAGGTTACCATTCAGATCTTAGATCTATTCTATCCTTCAATGCCTAAAAGAATCCAGGATTTCAGTGATGTGAATATTCATCCATCAATGAAGCCTGAACCTCCCCCTTACCATAGCAAATGGTTTCATGAATTGCCAAAGCCAAAAAAATCATAATTCCTTGGCATCCAATGCTCTGATAACATGCTTCTCCACATGTAACTAGGTTGTGCCATAGAGACACACAATGCACCTGTACTTGAAGCCTCTCCAACTTGGTAAGACCTAATGCATGATGTGTTCTGCTTAAGGGCCTTAAGAGCCAAACTGTTTGTAAGGAGAATTGATCAAAGCAGTCACTGATCAATCTGATGATTTCCCCCAATCAACTTGATGGCTTTTTTTTTTTTTTGCTTTTTGGAGGGCAATTGGGGTTAAGTGACTTGCCCAAAGTCACATGGCTAGTGTGTCAAGTGTCTGAGGCAGGATTTGAACTCAAGTCCTCCTGACTCAGGGCCAGTGCTCTATTCACTGTGCCACCTAGCCGCCCTTGATGGCATTTCTGATGGAGATGGACATTTACTCTGGCTCCTTGGGGCAAGGACACAGAGAACTTCTCTGGTTGGTTCTTAGTAACTGGATCTGCCTCAAAGCTGATTGTGACTGAGAGGACTAAAAACTTCTCAGAGTAGCTGGGTCTCTCTTCATGATCAATATAAAGTTAACAGTGAAACCAACTGGTGGTTCTCTTGATCCTCAGGTTTGATCCTCCTCTTTGCCTTTTCCTTCCTTTAGTATGCAGTAAAGAGGAGAAGTATTTCTCCCCTTTCCCTTTCTGTCTCATCAGAAGCAGCCAATGGTAATAAGCAGCAGAAACACGTGGCAAAGGCTGATAAAAGCCAATCTGTTCAGCCTGAAAGGGTGTTGTTCAGAGGGAACGTTCATGACTTCCAAACTCCTTGATGGAAGTGGAGATATTTTGAATTTCCTAAGTCACGTAACGGGCAGCTAAGTGGCACAGTGGATGGAGTACCAGGCCTGGACTCAGGAAGACTCATCTTCCTGAGTCCAAATCCGGCCTCAGACACTTCCTAGTTGTTTGATCCTGGGTAAGTCACTTAACCCTGAGGGTCTCAGTTCCTCATCTATAAAATGAGCTGGAAAGGAAATGGCAAACCAGTATCTTTGCCAAGAAAATCCCAAATGTGGACATGAATACTCAGATACAACTGAACAACAACAAAAAGCCACACAGTCCCAGAGTCTAGCCTTCGAGACAGAGAAGAGAGATTTCGTGGGCAATATAGGTAGGCTTTGAGAGTTGCCTCTTAGGAAGAGCTTGAGCATTCATATGCTGGCTCCCTCAGGGGAGATTTCCTCAACAGAATGTTTCCTGTTGCTAATCAAAAATCCCTTCAGAAAAGGGTCAACAACAGAGGCTCATCCTGTAGCTGAAGGATTATAGCCAGCTAGGGAGGGGCAAGGGATCTAGACCTTCCCATCCCAAGCCAAGAGTTACTCAACCGGAGGCATCAGTCCAACAACATCACCGCTCTTTAAACTATATTATGTATTAAAATTTACATGTACAAATCCTTTCACGAATAAGAGAAGGGACTTTTTAATCTCCTTCCCAGAGGATATGCTGGGCAAACATATTAATAGGTTCAAGAAGGGCTGGAATGCAGAATAAATCCTACATCATGCCCTACATGGCAAGAGTTATTAAAAAAAAGCACTAGGAAACGAGTATAACCGTTGAGGTTTCATCCGTGGAAGACGACCATTCCCAGAGATCATAGACTCAAACAACCAAGCCGGAATGGATCTAGCTTCCCATCCAATCATTTTACAGAGAGGGAAACTGTGGTCCAGACAGGAAAAAGGCTTTGCCCAAGGTTATAGAATTAATAGTGGTAGAGCCAGAGTGTGAATCTAGGCGTCCTGACAAAGTTGAGAGAAATCTCTCTTATACCCCTGTGTCTTTGGTCCACATAAAGAAAGAAGGCAGACTGGAGAAGGCTGAACTAAGATGGTTTTCTTGAATTCACTGCCATTGTCCGTATTCTCAAAGAAAAAAAGATTAATGATCTACAAGTAATAGTAACATGTTTATATAGCTATTAATAACTTTAAAATACTTTAACCTAAGTAATATCATTTGACACTCACAAAATCTCAATGGAATCACGATGGTACAGTAGGAAGAATGCTGATTCTAGAATTAAAAACAAAACTAAACTAAACTGTGTTCTCATTCTGCCTCTGGTATTTGCTAACTGTGTGACCTAAGGCAAGTCGGAGAGCCTCCATCTCCTCCTGTATAAAGAGAGAGGATTGGATTGGAGAGCCTTTGGAGGTCCTTTCTGGCTCTAAATCCGCAACTTCAGCAAACTGCTGTTTGCTAATCAAGAAGAAATGAGCCAAGGACGATGTGACTTCAGAAGGGTCACACAACTATTTAGTGAGAAGGTCAAACTTAAAACCTGATAGTGCAGTTCTCTTTTCAAAACAAGACTTTACAAATTAAGTTAATTATAAAATACAGCATAAATATTTGAAAAACCATCATTTATTAATAGATTCTAAACACCCTACTGGATATAGAGAGAGGGGGAAAGGTACCTTCTTATGTCTATCCCAATTAATAAGCAATAGGTTGTAGGATTAGAAGTTGAAAAGGACCTAAAATACCAATGAGTCCAACTCCTTCTTTTTACAAGTAAAGAACCTGAGTCCCAGAGAGTATAATTAAATTTGTTCAAACATTAGTAATAAACAACAAAGTCAGGATTTGAACTCGGGTCTTTTTGATGCCAAATAATCATTTTAAATCCCACCATATATATATCCTCCTATGGATTACTTTACTTCCTGATCCTCTGGTACACCTTTCCACATAATTTATCCCACTTCCATCTCACCCCCTTTCATCTACCTTTCACTAACAATTTACCTTATTTACATACACTAAAAATTTGCAGATAAACCATAAATCTCTCTTTCTCTAGACAAATTCACTCTTTCTACAGCAGATTCGGCCTGTCAAACATTCTATCACTCATTGCTTGAAGATTACTAGAGCTACTGTACAGAATTAATGGGGGTCAACTATATGCTCTCCCCAAAATCTCTTCTCACAGGAATGGGTATGTGTGCCAACAACAGACCTAAAACTTAGGGGGAGAAGAAAGGGAAGAGGAAAAATAAAGGCAACAGTAGGATAGGACATTAAAAGGGGAAGAAAAGACAGCAGGGAAGGAAAGAGGGTCACATAATAGGGAACAGTAAGTCATTGCCAAAAGACACTACCTCAAATACCGCTCTTGATACCATAAATTATTCTAGAGTAAGAACAGCCTTTAATAGACTTACTTTAAAATTCTGTCCTTACCTCTCATCTTTTAGCTGAACCTGACCTGCACACAATGTGGCACTGGTCTCCCTCACTGAAAGTCTTTAAGCAGAGGCTAAATGATAAATTGTCAGGTGACATTGTACTGGAGATCTTTTGTCCAGGCACAGTTAGGATCAGATTGCCTCTGAGGTCATTTCCAGCTGGAAAAGTCTGACTCTGTGACTTCAGACTCACCCATCACCACTTATTGGCATATGCCTGACAGAGTTGCTGCTGGAAGAGGATCCCTGACCTACCTCCTCTGAGCTAGATCCTCTCTCCCAAACATGAATATAAGCAGTAAACAAGCCTGGGAGAATCATTGCAGAGGATGTGCCCACCTGTTGCCAATCTCCTTCTAAAACTCATTCCCTCCATTCTTTCATCTTGGAAAAGAACTTGCCTGGACGGAGAACAATTCTCAGTTCATCTGAGCATAAAGCAATGAAGATTTGTTTGGGCTAGCCACAAAGGAAAATCAAGTTCATCATACCTGAGTGTTAAATGTATTTATTAGGCTGTTATTTTTTTCCATTCAACATTTGCAAACTCTTCCACACTGATGGATTGTTGAGTAAAGGCCCTGAAGTCTCTACCAGCTCAACGTGAGTTCTAACGATTCCTACCAAGAAGGAAAAGTTTCAAATGGGGGCCTTGTGTTGAACTGTAGGCCCCACCTAGCTAACTAGAGTTCTTTATTAGTCTGGCTACAGCTTAAAGGATTTTTCAGCAATGACATGACAAAGACTAAAGTAGCTGCACACGGAAAGGAAACATCAGGAAGATGGCTCAACTGTGAAAATCACAAATGAAATCACCGGTGTCCAGGGTACTAACACATATATGAGTTGATTTATAACTCAAATGGGTTTACAAGAAGGCTTTGCTTCCCTTAATATTTTTTTACTTTTTTCTGGGGGGGAGGGCTGGGCAATTGGGATTAATTGACTTGCCCAAGGTCACAGGGCTAGTAAGTGTTAAGTGTCTGAGGCCAGTTTGAACTCGGGTCCTCCTGACTCCAGGGCCGGTGCTCTATTCACTGTGCCACCTAGACGCCCCTCTTCTCTTAAATTTTAAAAAGTTCATTTAACATATATTGAACACGTGGAAAAATATTTTTAAAAGTCACAGAGAATCACTAAATGCTTCACTTAGATCAGAAAGGAATGGAGGAAATTAAGGAAATTCTATCTTTACTACCTGGGGAGATAGTTATGTAACCCTGGTGCCAGAGACTGTAGGGGAGAGAAGTCCCAGCTCCTTTTGGGATGGTCTTCTTACTTCTCTTGGATCATATGTCTTTGCAAACATGACCACAGGATCACTAGGCCACACATTTGGAACCTGGAAGGACCCTCGAGGCCCTCAACCCCTGCCCCCTCCCCACGTTGAGGCCCAAAGAGATGAACTGGGTTGGGGGGGGGGAGCAAAGCCAGGATGAGAAGCCAGGGTCTCTAATTCCAAGTCCAGCATGCTTCCTGCACTACTGTCATACCTCTCTAATCTGCTGTGCTGGAGAGGAACTAGGAGGCTGGGGCAAAGAAGCTGATTCCACACAAATGAAGGACGAGGGAGAGTAAGGACTGCTTATGTTTAAAAGGCCTGCTTTATTTAGAAATTTCTTCTGTTTTAATGCTTGTTTTTTATAAATTTGCCTTGACATAACTCTAAGATAGCCTAGTGGAAAGCATTCTGGACTGGAAGTCAGGAGGCCTGAGCTCAAGTCCTGACTGCTCTTAGTTTGTATAATGTTAGGTAATCCCATCTCTCAGAGACTCAGTTTGCTTGGACTAAAGGTCCTCCAAGGTCCCTCTCAGTTCTGATAGTCTGTGATGCTGTACTCTGACCTTCCTGTGATGATCAGGTCTCTTTGAGGGACTCGAGTTGTCACTTAATACCTGAATTCTTGTTACAGTGTAAAATACCTACACATATAGAAGGTACAGAAGACTAGAATCATGAGTATTAACTCTAAAACACACCCTGAAAGTTTTATGGTTTTTTTTTCTTATGAATTCCTTATAACAGCACATTCTATTATGATGTCTCCCTTTTTCCTAAGAGAATCATAGCCAAAAACCCTATTCCAGATGGAAGATTTTACTATACAAAGAAAGAGAAGAATGCCTCATTAAAAATGATGCTCGTGGAGATAAATCCTAGTGGGGAGTAAGTTTACTCCTGGACTTAAATCATGCACCTGACCTGTCATCAAGTCTCTCTAAGCAGCATTGACTCAATTCTGAAAGTGCCCTCGGGGCTCACTAAAAACAAGGAATAAAAGATCTTCCCCAATGAAATTATGAGTCAATCACTTGGATGAATCCGGCCCAATGCTCACCATGAATAAATAAAAAAGTGTTCATCGGGGCTATAGACACAAGCAACAAGAACAATTATGATTTTCATTTCTATAGCATTTCAAGGTTTGCAAAGCACTGCCTTTATTACAAAGCTTAATTAATAACAAATAAATAATTAACAGTAAATTAATCAATAATAAATTACATTTGTTAATAACAAAAATTAATTAATAATAACAACATTAATAACTATGACAGCAACTAAAGTAATTATTATTCCCATTTTGCCAAGGCTCCAAGAGGTTAAGGGGCTTAAGTGGTTAAGGTTAAGTCCATGGTCCTATAGCTATGAAGGATTTGAACCCAGGCCTTTTTGAAGCTATATCCAACACTCCCCTACTGACTCTGTGAGCAATAATACACATAAAACAGTGACATGAAAATAAAGATTAAGGATGCGTGGCTGAATAATTCAACAGCATAACATCACTGAGAAGGCTGCACACAGGCTCATTATCAGGCCTGAAGATTTGCTGGGACTTGGCTCCCCATGGATTCCTCCTACAAGATATACTGAAAATGGCAGAAACCAAGAAGGGGGCCAATCAAAATGCACTTTTCTTTGGAGGCAATCAGGTTTAAGTGACTTGCCCAGGGTCACACAGCTAGTAAGATTCTGAGACTGGAATTGAACTCAGGTTCTCCTGACTCCATACTCAGGGCTCTGCCCGGTGGGACACCTGGCTGCCCTTGTCAATAAGCTCTTATTAAGTACCTACTATGAACCAGACACTGTATTAGATGATGTTGATGAAAATTCAAAAGTTAGGGGATAATGGATGTTTACAGGTAAAGGTAGACATCAATTAAAATGGGGGTGGACTTAACAACTGAGGGAATGAAGAAAGGCCTCTTGAAGGAGGGGACCCCTAAGCTAAACCTTGAAGAAATCTAGGCATCCTGAGAGGCAAAGATGAAGAGGGAGAACATTTCAAGCGTGGGGGGACGGCGAGGACAAAGGAGAGGAATATCACATATGGAGAATTGCAAATAGGACAGTTTGACTGGATGTATAAATGTATAATCAGCCTGGAAAAGTCAGGAAAAGCTCCACTATAAAGAGCTTCAAAAACCAACAGAAGTTTGATTTTTATTCTAGAAACAACAGGGACAACAGTAGCTTCTTGAGGAGAGGAGTGATATGCTATTATGTGCACTTTATCAATGAGCAAGAAGTTTGCCTCATGTTCTATAAAAGGCTCCTATGCATCCCAGATCAGGCCTGCAGGTTTACGAATATGCGACAGCATAATGTGTATGCTACCTGTGAAGCAAGATAAGTGAAAGCCACACTCTTACCCACCCATGCAGCTTTCAATCACTACTCACTGTACACCAGTGGACAAATGCATATTTTGGAGACTATTGTGGACAGAGGAGAGAATTAAAAGTTGGGTCGAGTGTAACAGCTGTGTATTAACTCCCATGCCTGTCATCTTAGGTTCTCATTACCCGAGTCAACATCTAGGCCTCTGGGTGGTTTATGCTAATGCATGGAGTACTCCGTTAGCAAAGAGTCCACAAAACCTACCCCTGATCACAAAGGAATATCCTTAAGGGGTGCCTTCAAATGAGTGGAATGTGTTTCCTCAGAAGCCAAGAGAGGACACAAGGGCTAACAATAAGCTCATCATTCCGGTCCTTAGTTCTGTGTGTCGAACTGTTATCTCGTCAGAACAAGAAGCGTAAGCTCCTCAGCTCCACTCTCAGAAACTTAGAGGTCGTGTTCAGCTCAGGAGGATCCCTGAGACTCTTCCGCTGAAGGCCCACTAGAGTCTGCAGCCTCTCTAAAGGTCAATTCCACATTATTTCTGTGAGTCTCAAGCAGGTCCACCTTCCTCCTTAAAAAGGAGAAAGAAAAAACTAAAGAAGGAACTGAGAGTCAGGCCCAATAGCACGGAAGACAGAGCGTTACCTGCTAATGACGTTCAGCTGGAACTTCTGCTGCTCTTCAGGCTTTAGCTATTGTGAGGCCCCTTTGAAAGTTGCCTGAATTTCCAGCCGCTCTCTGAGTTAGTACCTGATAGGCCTCCAAAGGCCTATAGGGACTAATGAAGCTTCCACCTATTAGCATTTAGCAGCAGGGCAGAGACCTTTAGTTGGTAGGACAGACGGTGGAGTCTAGTTTGTCCTAATGTGTAATCCCCTGAGACAATCTGTCTGCTTCACTAGGATACTGTTCCCACCCCTTTGGTTTGGTTCAAAGATGATCAACATATCCTGATGAAAAGGGGAAAAAAACAATTCCAGAGAGACACTTGCCTCTTGGAGCAGATAAACAGAGCTAATTATAGTGTGTCCTCTGAGTTTTATTCACAACAGAAAAATGAACTTGTTGCTAAAGCCCTTTTCTTCTTGGCTTAAATTTGCAAGGCAATTAAATCAAAGGCATTACTTTTCCATCCTCCACTTTAAACAATTTCCTTAACTGAGCCTCTTCCCCCATCACCACCACCATCTGCCCATTGCTACTACGACTTACTACTTACTGCTATGACTTAAATGACCAACGGCTTAAACTGGATCAGCTTTAATTTCTCCAGTCTTTTACCATTGGATCAAGGTTTGGAAGATCATCTAGTTCCACTCCCATCTTACAGGAAAGGAAACTAAATCTCTGAAAGTTAAGTGACTTGCCCAAAGTCACAGAGAGTTTCAATTTGAACCCGGATTCTCTCATTCCAAACCCAGTGTTCATTATGACATCATTTGACGTCAATATCCCTTATACACGTTGACAGCCCATGATAGTCCAGAACAAAGGAAGGGATAATTTCATAGTAATCTGTCTCAATCAGATTGTTTTGCCTGTAAAACAAGGGGGTTGGACCAGATCAGTGCTTCTTTTTTATTTAAGAGTTTTTTCAATGAACAAAAATTTATTTTTTCTCTCTTCCACCTCCCAAACTAAGAAAAACAAAACACTTATAACGAATATGCAAAATCAAGCCAAATTAATTCTAGCATTGACCATGCCAGAATATGTTTTAATCTGCACAAAGAGTCTATCAGGTGGGTCAGGAAGTATGTAGCATGTTTCATCATATGTCCTCTGGAATTGTGATTGGTCACTAAATTGATTAGAATTTGTAAGGCTTTCAATGTTGTTTTTACAGTGTTGCTATCCTACAAAGTTTTTTTCTGATTCTGCTCACTTCACTCTGCATCAGTTCATACAAGTAAGTCCTGAGGTGGCTAGACGGCAGAGTGAATAGAGCACCGGCCCTGGAGTCAGGAGGACTTGAGTTCAAATTTGGCCTCAGACACTTAACACTTAACTAGCTGTGTGACCCTGGGCAAGTCACTTAACCCCAAGACCTTGGGCAATCACTTAATCCCAATTGCCCTGCCCTCCAAAAAGAAAACAAGAAACAAAACAAGCAAAAACAAAACCAAATAAGTCTTACATCCCCTTTATCATTTCTTATAATTAAAGAATATTCCAAGAGATTCATATACTATCATTTCTTCAGTCAATCCTCAACTGAGGAATACCTCCTTTGTTTCCAGTTCTTTGTCCTCCACCCCCAACACCAAAAAGATATATAGATATAGATATAGATAGGCAGACAGAGAGATAGATAGATAGACAGACAGATAGACAGACAGAGAGCTAGATAGACAGACAGACAGACAGATAGATAGATAGATAGATAGATAGATAGATAGATAGATAGATATGGACCCTTTGTCCTCTTTCTTTGATTTTCTGAAGTACAAACCTAATAGTTATATTGTCAGGTTGAAGGGCATGGACAATTTAGTACATTTTGGGATATAGTTCCAAATTACTTTCCAAAATGGCTAGACCAGTTCAAATTTCTACCAACATCATGGTAATGTGTCTATTTATCCATAGTCCTTCCAGCATTTGTTATTTTCCCTTTTGCCAGTTTTATCAATACGATGGGTATGAAGTAGAACCCCAGAATGACTTTTATCTGAATTTCTCTAATTACTAATGATTTCGAGTTTTTTTATGTGGTATTGATAGCTTGGATTTCTTGCTTTGAAAACTACCAGTTCAAAACCTTTGACAATTTTATCATTTAAAGAATGATTTTTATTCTTGTGAAATTGAACCAGTTCCCTACATATATTAGAATCTAAACATTTATCAGATGCTGCAAAGATTTTTTTCCCAATTACTTGCTTCCACTCTAATTTTAGATGCATTGGTTTTGACTGCACAAAAAAATTTTAATTCTAATCAAAATTGCTCATTTTATCTTTTATGGTACTTTATATCCTTTTATTTGGTCATATAGCTCCAAGGTTTGTTTTTCTTCCTCGTTCCTTTCATTGGCTTATAATGTTAACCTTTATGCCCAAGACATGTACCAGTTTGGAGTTCATCATGATATATGTTATGAAATGTTTCTCTATATTTTGTTTATGCCAAATTGCTCTACAATTTTCCCAGATGTTTTTGTTGAACACTGAGTCCTTACACCAATTGCTGAGCACTTTGTTTTTATCAAACACTAGGCTACCATGCTTATTTGCTTCTGTGTATTATGTAACTAATCTGTTCCCTTGATTGGCCTCTGTGTTCCTTAACCACCACCAACTCATTTTAATGATGACTACTTTATAATTATAATTTGAGATCGGGTACTGCAAAGATCACTTCCTTCTCAATGTTTTCACATTGTTTTCCTTGATATTCTCAATCTTCTTTTTCCTAGTTCTGTAAAGTAGTTATCTGGTAGTTTTATTGAAATGTTGATGAATTAGTAAAACAATTTAGGTAGTATGGTCATTTGTATTCCATTGGATTTGGTTAGATCAAAAATTCTCAAAGGGTGTTCAGCTAAACAAGTTTTTGCTGGATGTGCCATGAATCTCACGAAACTTACATCAGCAATTTCAAACCCAGGTGTCCCCCAAACTGTATGAAATTTATATTTGCAATCACATTTGCTATTCTCAAATCTCTCAACTGCTTAGTACTGTGCCCTGATTCTTCATGGTAAAGAATAAAACTGTGCCCTAAGGAAGAACAAGTGTGAAAACCACTGGGCTAGATAACTTCTAACATCCCTTTCAAACCTAATTATTATGATTTTATGAAAATTTCCTTTTGTGTCTAGTTCTGGGTGCCAGAAAATTTTTAGGAAACATGTTGATAACATGGCTACCTAGAGGAAGGCAACCAAAATGATGAAGAACCTTGGGATCATGCCATATGAGGACCTATTGAAAAAAATGAAGTATTTAGCATGTATAAGAGAAGAATTAGAGAGGATATGAGAATTATCTTCAAGTATCTAAAGAACTGTCATGTGGAAGAAAGATCAGATTTATCCTAGTTGGCCCTACAGGGCAGACAGAAGCCCTATGGGACTAGATAGAAGTGGTAGAAAGGCAAATCTCAGCTCCCTGTAAGATAAAAGCTCCTAACAATGAGAACTATCCAAAAGAATAGTGGACTGTCCCAGGAAAGAGTGCAATCCCCTCCCCTTACCGAAAGTCCTCAAGCAAAGGCTGTTACAGAGGGTAATCCTGGTCAGATACAGTTGAAATTAGATTGCATCTGAGGCAGGTTCTTTTACCTCTTCAATCCCATGGTTAATAAAGGAAGGAAAAGAGTAAAAATTCAATCATATTCAGAGTCCATTCTTCGTAACCCAAAAGATGAAGAAGGGAGATTGAATGGTAAGAGAAGAGAAAGACTAGATCTTGCCTTAGCCAAACCATGCTAAGACTCTGTCCCGATAAATCCTCCCCAGTCCTAGAGTTCAATTTCTCCAGGGCTTGTCTTGAAATCTTGTCTTACTCTTCCCAGATTTTCCAAAGAGTGGACTCCAAACACAAAATGGAGCCCTATGATGAATTGGTTCTTGCCCCTGATGCCAAGCCTTCGTGACATCTGACTATCTACCTGTTCTACATCTTTATTCCCTGCCTACTTTCGGAATCCACGTTGTTATACTCTACTTTTTTTTTTTCAGACCCCTGACATAGAATCACAGATTTAGAACTGGGGGGGAAGTTAGAGGCCACACCATTTAGTGATAAAAAAATAAAATAAACCTTGAAGCACAGAGGATAATTGACTTTCCCAGGAATCACACAACTAGTAAGTTTCTGAGGAAGGATTTGAACCGGGTCTGTCAGACCTCACTAGCAACGAATGCCTAACTTTCTGTATTGATCTTTTCTGCTGACTGCTACCTTTCTTCCATAAGTTATGTGATATCCTCCTACTTAGAGTTTCTCCTCTTCAGATTAACTCCCCTATACTGAAAGTCCTCTCTTGATTTCTGTGCAGTTCCTTCCAACCTTCCTTGTTATACCACAAACTAAACTCCAGAAATGACAGACTTCACAGCTTCTAGCACAGACCTCTGCTTGTAATAGGGGTAAATTGAGTAAATAGGGAATAAACGAAAGAATCAATGAGTTCTCTGGATTCTCAGAAATAAGAGCCTCTCTTTAGATGTCTCCCAGTAACCTTATTTTATTTTTTGCAAGGATACACAATGCAACATTTTTGTCAGCTGCCTACCTTGTACAAAGCACTGTTCTTGCTACCAATGGAGATAGAAGTGAAGAGGTAGCAGTTGAGCTGAACCTCAAAAAAAAACAGTGGGAGGCAGCTTGGTAGTGCAATGAATAGAGCACTAGCCCCTGGAGTCAGGAGGACCTGAGTTCAAATCCAGCCTCAGACACTTAACACTTATTAGCTATGTGACCTTGGGCAAGTCACTTAACCCCAATTGCCCTGACTTCCCTCTTGAAAAAAAAAGCAAAAAATAAAAAACAAAATAAGAAGACAGTATAAAATACCTGTGTGTACATCTGCCAAAACAGACACAAGGACTATATGAACATAGACATAAACTGCTTTTTATACAAATAAAGTTAGATCTAAATAACTGAAGCAATATTTATTGTTCATGGGTAGGTAAAGCCAATATAATAAAAAATGACAATTTTACCTAATTGATCTATATATTCAATGTCATTCCAATTAAATTACTTAAAAATTATCTTACTAAGTTAGAAAAAATAATAACAAAGTTCATTTGGAAGAACAAAAGGTCAGGAACTTCAAAAAAAACCAGGGGGAAAAGATGTGAAGGAAGTAGACTCAGCAGTATCTGGTCTTACCCTATATTGCAAGATGAAAGTGTTGTTGAAGCATAAAATGGATAATTTTGATTATTTTAAAGTTTTCTTGTATAAATAAAACCTATGGAGCCAAGAACAGAAGGAATGTGGAAAATTAGGGGGAAACTTTCACAAACAACCTCTCAAATAGGATGTGATTGGGTTGGAATATTGTTGTGGTATAGGAAATGATGATGTGGTATATTTAGAAAAATATGAAAAGGCTTGTAATTATGAAGGAAGATGTTATCCACCTTCAAAGAAATAGACGACAAGTGGAAATAAGCAGAGTGCTCTCTTCCATATATGTGTATAAGTATATATATGTGTAATATTTATAGATATCTGTGTATACTACATACATATCTCCATGCTCAACTGTAAACTCCTTTAGGGAGGGGGAGATTAAGGTAGGGGGAAAATAAAATAAAAAATGCACAGCAGAGAAGAAAAGAAAATCTACAAGGAAGCAAAAAAAAAAGCTGGGCAGCTTTGAAAATAACGTGTAGTATTTATTCCGTAGGTTTTCTTGAAATGGAAATTTATTGTTTTATGTTGAATTCTCTCTTCTATTCTGCTGTGTACATGGCAATGCTTTTTTTTTCTCATTTTGTGTTTAAGTTTAAAATAAATTTTAAAAATTTACAAAGGAAGAATATTAGCTCACAATTCTAAAGCATTAAAAATTGATGAAACGCTTTTCTCTTGACAACCTATAGCAATTATAGGAGGTAGGATTTGATCCCCTCAGCCTCCTTAATGAAACTGCAGGATGTATGGTAAAGATAATAGGAAAAATGACATACCTGGTGTTTGTCCTTTAAGACTTTGAAGTGGACCAGTTGCATCTTGTGAGGGTATGCCTCTCTCAGATTCATCAGCATAAAAGAAGTAAAAAAAACAATTTTTATGTTCTTTACTTCTTTGGGAGGTAAGAAGTTCCCCAATTAGCTTGACGGAGTCACTGGGTTCCAGATGGACTCTTAATGGAGTCCATTGGGTTCAGGTTGGCTAAAGAATTGACCATGCCCCTGGTGACTTTAAAAAGCAAGAGAATACTCTGAAGAATCAGTCATCCCTGGCAGCTGAGAAGAAAGCAAGTTATGAATGAAGAAGAGCCCTTAAGAAGGAATCACTCCAACCCTTTGCTTCTTCGAAGGTAGAATGGGGGGAGATCTTTACTCCACCCCATGTACACCCCTTCAACAGTGATGGGGCACAACAATTTGTCAAATAGGAGATCCTGAACCCAGTAGTCAGAAGGCCCTGAAACTCTTCCTGCAGATGTGAGTTCAGAGGCAGAGGTACAATAGCCTAGGAAGCCCGGAGTAATACTGGGGGTATACCCGGAGTAAGAATAGTAGCATGGGGATACTCAAGAAGAGAAAAAACACTGGGGTTCCACCTCACCTTATGGGGTCAAGACCTCATGAGTTCCTCATCTTCTATGTGTGTGCCCCCTCTTTCCACTGACACTGTTGATATTTGTGTGGGAATAAATCCCAAGTTTATGTGAAGGATGCCTCGTTACCGCCATTCAATCTATGATTTTTCAACAAATGCCTTTGCTTTGAGCTAATTTCATTAACAGGCTAACTATTAAAAGTGAATCATTGAGGTTTCATATGCTACATTTTAGAAATACAGACCCAAAGACTGATTTAAACTTGGAGTAGTCGTGTGCTAGAAGACCCAACTTGCAAGTGTGAGTCGGGAGATCGTCCAGAGGGGCAATGCACAAGCATTATCATCATAACTTCTTTTTAGATGAGGAAAATGAAGCTCAGACAACTTGGGCAATTTAGAAGCATAGAAATAGAGCTGGAAGAAACTATAGAAATCATGCTAATCTAAACCCCTCAGTTTATAAATAAGGAAAGTAAAATAATGACACATAAGATCATAAGGGGAAGTGTCAGATCCAAGATTCAGTCCCAGATCTGTCTCCCAGCTCCACTAGCAATGCTAGTTTTACTGCACTGTGATGTCTCACTGATGAGGTGTAGGCTCTGGGGACCCCCTGCCTTGAGCTCTCCTTGAATCTTTGAGGTACATGCTCTGGAAACCCCTTGAAGTCTGATTGAATCTTCCTACTTGATGAGGTATTTGGAGAGGCCATAAGTATTTCATTGTGGCTGGGCCCAAACCTCGGTTACTAGCCTGGCCCTCCATTGTTCATTTACTTCCCACCCTTGAGCCTATCAAAATATCAATCCACTCTTGCATTGACTTCATTAACTCCTCCTGAAGACCCTCCCCAAACTCATTACTGGAGTCTGACCTCATTGACTCCTCCTGAAAACCCTCCCCAAACTCCTCCTCTAGACCACCCCTATATTCCTCTGTATATAAGAATCCCATCTTCCCTCCATGTGTGTGAGAGTGCCATAGAATGCCCTAGCACATGATGAGGTGTAGGCTCTGGGACACCTCCCCCCTTTTTGAGGTCTCCTTGATTCTTTGGCTCTGGGAAAGTAAACCTTCCCAGGGAAGACATTTGCCTGAGATCATGGGCCTTGAGATGTGACTCTGCCCAAGTCTTTAGCTAGCTTTGTTCCAATAGTTTCCCACCCTTGAATTGGCCTGGCCCACCATTGTCTATGGTCTCCAGGTA
>CM053598.1:203036527-203063921 GCA_028646575.1 Pseudocheirus occidentalis
CGTCATGCAGCTGATCTATACAGTCTCAGAAATAATATCCCATTTAGCTCTGAGAGCAAGAGCTGCGCTGGAAAGACAGACACTGCAGGATCTCATGGATCAACTGCAAGACTATTCCACGAGAAAGAAACCAAGATTGGAAGAAGGTTCTCCCTTTGGTTCCTCCATGATCCAATATGTAAAGGAACTCAAAAGAAATCTAACCTAAGGAATGCTTGGAGGATCCTGAAAACCTGGTTTCACATTCGACCTCTGAGGATTACTGCATGACCTTGAGCAAATCACTTGACCTCTCTGGGCCTCGATTGCCTCATCTGAAAAATGAAGGTATCTGAGAAAATGGCCCCTGAAGTTCCTTCCAGCTCAAACTCCCATTTTAAGGGGAGGGCAGCTGAATGGCACAGTGAATAGAGTGACAAGTCTAGAGTCAGGAACACTCCTTCCAGAGTTTAAATCTGGCCTCAGACACTTACTGGCTGTGCCCCTGGGCAAGTCACTTAACCTTGTTTACCTCAGTTTCGTCATCTATAAAATGATCTGGAGAAGGAGATGGCAAACCACTCCAGTATCTTTGCCAAGAAAACCCCAAATGAGGTCATGAAAAGTTAGACATAACTGAAAACAATTGAAGAGCAACAACATATGGGGGAGGAGGTGGAATTAATTGAATCAATCAATCAAATCATCATTTAAAGTTTCAAAAAGCTAAAGCCTATAACCTTTATCATGTAAGAACACAGACTTGACTCCCTGTTCCAAGAGTCACAAGTCCTGGCTAGCTCCTAGAATCAATTAAATATCAATTAAGTCTGATAAGAAGTCTGTTCTGATTGGATGATACACTTGGTTACACCCTGATAAAAGGAGCTAGTTCAGAACCAAGAGAGATTTTTGCAGGTTTAACTGTAGAGAGCAAGGAGTTGGTATCTTAAGAAATAAGCCAGGGTTGTGCAATTAGGGAAGGCAAAAAGAGAACACAGGACTGAATTGTGGCAAAGAAGATAAAGACCAAGCACAGCAGGTTCTCTAAGCAAAAGACTCAGCCTCATGCTATTAGCCATTCAAGAACCAATTCTGGGGCAGCTGGGTGGCGCAGTGAACAGAGCACCGGTCCTGGAGTCAGGAGGACCTGAGTTCAAATCCAGCTTCAGACACTTGACACAATGACTAGCCTTGTGACTTTGGGAAAGTCACTTAACCCCAACTGTCCTCCATAAAAAAAAAAAAAAGGCAAAAAAATAAATAAAATAAAATAAAGAACTGATTCTAAGAAAACATCTACTCTTTCCCCAACTTTTCCTCCTGCTTTGTGTCTATTAGTGGATTTTAAAATTTATTCTGCTGCTTCTTTATCCAAATGTTTCCATTAACCTGGATGTTTCTTCAATCACAAGGAGATCAGAGACTGGCAAAAGAAAAATAATAACAGTAGCATTTATACAGGCAGATTTGCGAAGCACTTTACATACAGATTATATCCTGTTAGCCTCATAGTCCCAGGAGATAGGGCCTATTATTATCCCCATTTTACAGATGAGGAAACTGAGGCAAAAAATTTTAAATGATTTATCCAGCGTCATGCGGCTCTTAAATATCTGGGGCCAGATCTGAATGCAGTTCTTCCTGACTCCAGATCCAGAGTTCTGTTCTACCATACCACTTACCTGCCTTAGCTTGCAGTGCCAACCCAGTTAAGTCCTTTTGTGGCAGCATGCCATAGTGGAAAGAACACTTGACCTAGGCAGAATTCTGATTCTGCAGCTTACTTACTACCTATATGACTATCAACAAGTCATTTAACTACTGTGTTCTTGGGCTTTATCAAGGAAGATATGACACCCTCTAAAAGGGAGGTGACATTCCTGCTACACTCGGCCATGGTCAGAACAAACCTGGAGCATCACATCTTAGGAGAAGCATAGAGGTAAAATACAGTGTGTCCATAGGAAGGGGGAAAGGATGGTGTGAGGAATAAATAGCACATCATATAAGGATCCCTTGAAGGAATCGCAGGTCTGGCACCAGCATGTTGTCTTCACTTACTAAAGGACTTTCAGGTGGAAGAAGGACTGCATTGGTTTTGCTTGGCCCCAAAGGGCAAAATTGGAAGAGTGGTAGAAGCTGGAACAAGTACACCGGTACTAAATTGTGTTTTCTTTTTAAATGCCTAACAAGGAAGAGTTTCCAGAAATGGAAGAGACTGCTTTGGAGGATGTGTAGTAAACACCTTTTACTAGAAGTCTTGGAGTAAAGGTTGGTCAAGTACGTGTTGAAATTCTTTAAGGTCATTCCTGTTCATATGTAGATTGGCTTAGATGTCCTGGGAGATGTCCTTAGAGGTCCTAAGATGTCCCTTCTAATTCTAAGCTTCTATGATTCTGCACTCAACATTTTTTGGGGCGAATGCTGGATGGCCAGCTCTATTGAATGGTCCTGGTTCTGAAGTGAAATGGCTGTGGCAAAAAGTCCTTTGGTTCATCCTCCTGCCTCAGGATAAGAATGTGCCTCAAGCAAGACTGGATAAAATATACTGTACAGACTTTGGACAGAGGCTAATGCCACTAGATAGATCCCTTTACTGTTTAGACTTAAAATACACATCAATTGTTATATACAGGGAAATTAAGTGAAAATATTTTACTATCTCTCTAATAACAGTTTCTCCTGAATTCTTTTTTTAAATAGATTTATAGCTCTGCTCTGGCATTTTAAAGACATTCTTCCTTAATATTTATCTGAATCATTAATTTAAAATTAATTCTATAATGGATTTCAGATTTCACAGTGTTCAGTTTTCTCCACTCAAATTATCTCATTGTGTTGACCAACCAGTTTAACAGATAATTTGCATAAACAAACTGCATTTCATCATTCTTATAAATGTTATGATCTCTTATCTGATATGCTCTTGGCAGTACAATTTCACCCCTTTCTCTGTTAAAAAAAAAAACCAGAACCTTCCTCAAGAGACCTGTGTAAGTGTTTGAAGTAACTTGACTTGGGTTCTCATTTTCATGCAATCACCAAATGAGGATGGACCCAGGAAAGAAGGCATCATTTGTCTGTTTCCCTTTGAAACTTTATCCACCTACACATCACTACCTATATAGTCCCTAGATTCCAAGAACAAAGACAAAAAAGAAAGGTGGAGGGAGAGGGAGAAAAGAGGTGGCTTGGTTTTTATTTTTCACTGGTGTGGTTGGGAGAATTAGACCCTTAAGTTCTCACCCTTGGGTGAGGGTCCTTAAGCATCAGAGTTCTGAATCTGTGAGGAGAGGACCTTGGCTTGACTCTTAACTCTGTGTGTGAACTCAGACAAGTCACTTACATTCTCTGGGCCTCAGTTTTTTCATCTGTAAAAAGAAAAGTTTGGACTAGATGACTCCTAAAATCCCATCCAGCTCTGTCACCCTATCATCCTACAGTCTACAACTTTAGAATTTCATACTTTTTACAGTGCCAAAGACTCCTGAGTAAGAAAGTTTATATGATAAAAATCATTCATCCAACACTTTTTGTAAATTTTCCCTACCAATCATTTATTAAGTATCTATTGTTTATGGAGCACCATGCCAACTGCTGGGAATGCTACATATATTAAAGGAGACAATCCCTGTTCTCTTATTCATGTATACACTTGACACTTCAAGTTTAGTAAGGGCTACAACACAAACATGATAAATGCATCAGAAAACCGTAAAAAATGAATGTAGTATTTTTGTATAATTGGACTTCCTAATATTTACATTTGTTATCTCTACAGAAAGCCTCTTTCAGTTTTGTTTTCTTTTTTTAAGAAAGTGCATTTAAACACAAAGTCAGATGGAAAAACATTTCAATCCCTTTTGGTCAGTTTCTCCAATGAATGGCAGCCATTGGCAGTTCCTTTCCTGAACAACATATCCCAGTGTCCACACTCTGTGCCCTGAAGCTCCGACCAGTGAATGGTGAATTGATTCCACCACAAGGCAAAGAGATGGTTAATAGGAGTGATTTGTTTGAATTCAAGTTGCCCCATGTTGGTATACAATATACAATATTTCTTTATTTCTTACTCTTATGATCTCCTGGGGGAGCTTGCTACCCATACTCGTTGTTGGTGGTCAAAGTCCCCCTAGAAACTCCTCATTCTTCTCCAGCTGACTAAACTTTCTTTCTGAATCACATAATTTTTTTCCCTACTACTAATAGAATAAAGGCAATTTTCTAACAACAACAACAACAAAAAGATCAAAATGCTCCCTTCCAGCTATTTCCAAAATGTCCTGTTACCTTCTGAGTTGAGTGTCTTTCTCTTCCTATGTAGATTTTGATCACAGGAATTTAGTGCTCAGATGGCCATGTAATGAGGGTAACCCTGTTTACTAAGTTTCCAATAACTGTGGGGCAAGAAGTAACTGGGATTATAGAGAATGTGGGAGAGTGTCTAAAGTGAAACCAGGTAAGGGAGGGGTTTTTAGCCTTGGGATCTGTGAATTTTTAAAAATACATTGACAACTAGAGTTTAATAACTGCTTTTCTTCCTAATCCTCTATGAATTTTCTATCATGAGTTTTAAAAACCTGAGTTAAAGGGGAAGGTAAAAATGAGGGAGATGGACTGGGTACTCTCTAAGGAATATTCTAGATCCTAAGCTGAGACCTCAAGATATAAAATAACTAGCTCAAGGTCACATAGGTAGCATATTAAAAATATAAATATATTTATATTATATTTGCATATTAGTCATATAATAGATTAATTAATATTAATTATTAATTATGATTATATTATTAAAATATTTTATGTAAATGTCTATTTAAAAATCCAGGTCCTCTGTCTTTAAACTCAAGACTATCATACTATACTTTGTTTAATTACAGGCAGCAACCCTTGATGGCAGATTTTTAAAATCACGGAATTACAGAATTTTTTAAAGTTTTATAGTCTATTCCTCTTAGTTTACAGATAAGGAAGCTGAGGCTCAGAAAGGAGGAGTGACTTGCCCAAGTGGTCAAGTCTGGATCTGGACCAAGGTCTCCTCTTTTCCAATTCATTGCACCATCCATATGGATTGTCCATTTTCTTTTCACAACCTCTCATCTCACATTCTCCAATCTAGTTTTCCCAGATAATAAAGATTTATCTTAAATTTAGCTTAAGCAAAACATAACTGGGATGATAACTACTGCAAAAGGGACTGCCTTTTAACTGGCTGACTATTACTGGGCTTACTTACATGGTAACTAAGAGAATGGGATTTCTCTCCTATGAAATTTCTAAGTACATGACTGTCTAACAATCAACATAAATTTTAGGTATCAAGTGGTACAACTGATTTCTAGGATTTCCCTTCCAGGCTCATATTTCTGTCTTAATATAATAAATGACCAATTCCTTACACATCACAACTAGATGGCTTGTTTAGCATGATATCCAGAAAGAGATCTGTGTCTTTTCCCCAACAGAAACCGAGGCTGATTTTTGTCTAGCTAGAACATAATGGTGGAATTCACACACTATTCTAATTATATTATGTTATGTTATGTTATATTATGTTATATGTAATATATAATTATGTTATATATTATATATTATGTTATATGTAACATATATATTTTATATTATGTTATATTGTGCTATAATATATAGCATATTATATTTGTATATATGTGTATACACATACATACATTTTCCAAATCCCTAGCAAAGCAGCATAAAGACAAAGGAAAAAATGTTTCATTACTCCCTGCACTGCTTAATATCTTACTCTGTGGGAAAATCTAAGGAATTAGAAATGCACAGAACTAGAGCTTCTTCCTCTTATCAGTTTGTTTGCTGTTCCTTTCCTTAGCACCAAGAGTAAAAATTAAATGTCACCTTGTTAGTATGAGAAATGCTAATGGTAGAAAAAAAAACTATCCTGAGTCAGAGTCATGGAACATAGTTTCTTTCCTCTCTCTTTATATGTCCCCAAAATACTTAGAGTGGAATTGCGAAAAGTCATCACCTTTGTCCTGTCAAAATTCAGAATGGTGAATAGAACTGCAAACAATCAAAAGGCAAGAGCTCTCAAACCACATCAAACTTCAAACCGCAAGTCAGTTTCTTCAATCCAATGGACATTTTCACTTAAATTCATTTTCCTAAATAATAAAATAAAGGTGGAAAAGGTGAAACATCATTTAGCGTCCTGTAAGTCAGTATTTCCTGAATGAATTTTAAGACACCACAAAACTTTTTTTTATTTTTAGTTTTTTCCAATTACATGTAGAAGCAATTTTAACATTCTTTTTATTTTGAGTTTCAAATTCTCCCTCCTTTCCCTCTCCTTGAGAAGGCAAGCAATTTTCTATGGATTGTATACGTGCAGTCATGTAAAACATATTTCCATATTCGGTATGTTGTGGAAGAAAACACAAACCAAAAAAATATTAAAATAAAAAAGTTTTTAAAAGTATGATCTCCACTGAGACTCCATCACTTCTTTCTCTGGAGGTGGATAGCACGTTTCATCCTAAGTCCTTCAGAATTGTCTTGGATAATTGCACTAATCAGAACAGCTGCTATTCACAGCTGATCATACAATATTGCGTACTATGTATAATGTTCTCCTGGTTCTGCTCAGTTCACGTAATTCTTCCCAGATTTTTCTGAAACAATCCTGCCTATCATTTTCTGTACCACAATAGTATTCCATCACAATCATATATCACAACTTGGTCAGCCACTGCCCAATTAATGGGCATCTCCTCAATCTCCAATTCTTTGCCACCACAAAAAGAGCTATTGAATATTTTTGTACATATAGGTCCTTTTCCTTTTCTTTGGTATATAGACCTAGTAGTGGTATTGCTGAGTGAAAGAGTACACATAGTTTTATTGTCCTTTGGGTATAGTTCCCAATTGCTGTCCAGAATGGTAGGATCAATTCGCAACTACACCAACAGTGACTTAGTGTTCCAATTTTTTTCAATTATATATTATTTATATATTTATTAGGCTCTACAATATACATTCCTATTAAACATATTTTCACATTAGTCATGTTGTATAGAAGAATTAGAATGCATTGAAGAAACCATGAGAAAGAAAGAAAAAAGAAAATAGTCTATTTTGCTCTGCATTCAGACTCCATAGTTCTTTCTCTGGATGTGGATGGCATTTTCCATCATGAGTCCCTTGAAATTGTTTTAAGTCCTTGCATTGCTGAGGGCTTAGCCCTTGCATTGCTAAGGGCTAAGTCTATCAGAGTCAGGCAACATATACCATGGCTGTTACTGTGTACAAAGTTCTCCTGGTTCTGTTCACTTCACTTAACATCAGTTCATATAAGTTTTTCCAGGTTTTTCTGAAGTTTACCTGTTAATCATTTCTTATAGCACAATAGTATTCCACTACATTCATATACCACAACTTGTTCAGCCATTCCCTGATTGATGGGAATCCCCTCAATTTCCAGTTTTTTGATGCCACAAAAAGAGCTGCTATAAAAATTTTTGTACATGTGAGTCCTTTTTAGTGTTCCAATTTTTCCATATCTCCTCCAATATTTGTTATTTTCCTTTTCTGAAATGAAGTGGTACATCTGAGGTAGTACCTCAGAATTGTTTTAATTTGCACTTCTCTAATCCATAGTGATTTAGAAGATTTTTTTTTCATGTGACTATAGATAGCTTTGGTTTCTTCTTCTGAAAACTACCTGTTCATATCCTTTGACAATTTATCAACTTGGGAATGACTCGTATTTTTATAAATTTGACTCAGTCAGTTACATTTTTTAGAAATAAGGCTGTTATCAAAGAAACTTGCTGTAAAAATTTTTTCTTAGAACAACTAGGTGGTGAAGTGAATACAGCACTGGCCCTGAAGTCAGGAGAACCTGAGTTCAAATCTAACTTCGGACACTTAACACTTACTAGCTGTGTGACCTTGCACAAGTCACTTAACCCCATTTTTATCTTGGTTGTTTGTGTAAAAAACTTTTAAATTTAATATAATAAAAATTATTCATTCTATATCCAGTAATGCTCTCTATCTCTTGTTTAGTCATAAATTTTTCCTTTATCCATAGATTTGACAAGTAAAACATTCCATATTGCCCTAATTTGCTTTATTATGTCACCCTTTACGTCTAAAATCATCTGCCCATTTTGACCTTATCATGCTGTACAGTGTGAGATGCTGGTTTATACCTAGCTTCTACCAAACTGCTTTCCAGTTTTCCTGGTAGTTTCTGTGAAATAGGGAATTCTTGCCCCAAAAGTTTGAATATTTTAGTTTATCAAACACTAAATTATTATGGCCATTTACTATACTCTGCATTGTGTACCTATCTATTCCACTGATCCACCACTCTATTCCTTAGGCAGTTCCAGATTGTTTTGATGACTACTACTTTGTAATACAGTTTCCACCAAACTTTTATTACTAAGGAACTTTAGTTCTTAAACTTAAAAAATATAAAAATTAACTAAACAGACAAAGTGAGAGTATGAAAAGCCACCCTTCACCCACCCACATCAGTTGCTGGGAGAGAAGATCACCGAATCCACACAACTACCTGGAGGGTGTCATTTATTCTGTTTGTTCACAAAATAATACCCAGGTTTATGAGGACATATGAAGAGGTCACCACAGATTTAATGACATTTACTTACTTGCATTACCCAGAGAATACGAGTGGCAAAAACAAGGCTTTACACTTAAATGGCTTTCTTAAACAATCTATAGAATTTATGCCTCTGATTAAGCCTTAATTTTTGAATGCTAGCTATTCTAAGTGAAGAAATGAGATCTATACATGCACATGTATTGGTTCATTCAGTGGAAAGTGAAGAGATTTGAAAAATTAATTTAAAAATATTTCAACATGAAGGTAAAATATCTTTAAATTTAAAAAATAAATTTTGGGTAAATATTTTATGTAAGTTTCTAAGCTCAATCACTTATTGAACATATTTTAAAATCCATCATGACAGAAAGCACTAAATTTAGAAAGAAATCACCTGAATTTGTAGTTAGCCTCTGCTATGAAATATTAATATGACTTTGGCTAAGTCACTTCCCTTTCTAGATCTCAGTTTCTTTATCTGTAATATCAGGAGTTAGGGTCTGATCTATGGTCTCTGCCGGTTTTAGATCCTATTAAAATATCTAAAATACTACAGTTACCTTTAATTTTTGTAATAAAATTTATGTACTTGAGAAAAAAGTCAAAATGTGGTCCAGCACAGACAAAAGAATGATAAGAAAATATTCTCTTCATGTTCCACATTCTCAAATTCAAAAGACTTGATTGAATATGTGAGGCATCACAAGAATTAGTCATGAACAGCTAGAAGCATTTCTTAAATCTTTGATGGCAACCATGAAAGGACTTGTATTCAGGAAATCTGTGGATTACTAATTCATTTGTGAATCATTAAAAGCAGCACCTCATAGGCAATAAAGAAAAAAACTTACAGAATTACCTTTAGATTTAGGATTACTAATAATACCTTATCAGATGAATATAACAGAGTCTCTGGAATAAATGGAAAATAGATATACTAACCAGTTCTCCAGGAAAAGGAAAAGATAATGGTGGTGCCTTTCTCTGCAGTAGACTTTAATGAAATGAGTTTGGATTTGACAATAATAACATCAAAGCAAAGAAACAAGTTTGTGCTGGCTATAATCCACCCATGTATGGAAAATAAAGCTTTAACTCCAAATACAAATAAGAAAAGCTTAAACTCCGAGTGACTGAGAACACTTCAATCACTCTCATCATTTTCATTCATTTATTTCATATTACCTATATTTCGTGTAACATTTATCTATTTGAAATACACTTCTTTCTTAAAGTATTTTATTTCTATAATAAAATAATAAAAATTATAAACAATTTAATTATGTTTAATGATAAACTGAATAAAATATATTGATATATGAAAGAATGTTTAAAATGTGAAGTGTTATATACCTGTGTAATTTTAATGATTCACAACAGAGAATTCTGATATTTCACCAGTCTACTAACTTAAGAGACACTGCTTAAGCCAACACACTCTCCAAAATGATGGTGCCTCAAGGAATTCGCAAAGCACCATACCTGTTTATAGGATAGCCAAACTAATAGAACAAACGATTCTTTGGCAAAATCCAGATTTAATGATGTTATCATTACTTTGCTACAAAACACAAAAAGAATATCGCAAGGGGATGAAATACTGTGACACAGATACCAGACCTCAGATTGCCTCAAAAAACAGCTTCATTTTCAAGAAACTCTACAGGAAATGCTACACACACACACACACACACACACACACACACACACATAGATGTGCATGCAATATGTATGTATACATACACTCATACTCAGATATATGACCACACACATCTTTGAATAAGACTTATGATTTCATCTGTGTAGAGAATTCCTGGTAAAGAAATTCCCTTTAGAAACTGAGGTCATTACCTGATCTGCAATTGAGCAGACCTTTTACCTTCATCTTCCTAACTCTGATTCCTCCTTTCCATCCACTTTGACACATTGCCTCTAAACACCTATAAATACCTATGTGTAGTTTTTATCTCACAAAGTGTTAGTGTGGAGAAATAGAGTCAGGAAGATATGAGTTCAAGTCCTACCTATGATACTAAGAAAGTTGATTTGCTTGATAATTCCTAGTCTATTCCAATCAGTATTAATCAATTTGATATAATAGTGGTGGTGATTGAATGTTCTACATATTTGGCTCCAGAGCTGTGAGCTGTAGTTCATAAGATCACTTGAGCAATCACAGGAAGCTAATGAGCTAGAGGCTCCCTACCCTTGTTTTTCCTTATCGTGATGCCCAGTGTGGCTGAGGTGGCTCAACTACATGGAAAGTCCCCCAAATTTATTTTTGTACCTCCGGACCATTCTCTTTTGTCCAACATGAGCAGGCATCCATCTTATGACCATCTTATAACCACCTGGTCAGTGGAAATACTCCTTGTTTCACCCAACTTGTGACCTTGCTAATAGAACATTTTTACTCATGTTAGCCAATACATTATATGTCAACCAATGGAACTATTTGGTGTTTGATACAGCTGTTTCTGAATTTTTAGATATCTAACCCAATACAAAGAGGGCCCTGAAAGGAGGGAGCATCTCAGATCATGAGGAAGATCTGACATCCGCTTCATTAGAGAAAACCATGGACCCTTTAATAAAGTGCCATTGGCTCAGAGTTCTGCCTCAGTCTCCCTTATGGTAGACTGGATACTTTTTATCCCCACAATACATACTGGTATGTGAGGCTGGAAAAGTCACTTAACCACTTAGTGCCCTCAGGAATGAAGTGAAAGGAACCAGGAATACAGTGTGTGTTAGAGCATCAACAGTGTTTAAATTTTTTTGTAATCTCAAGAACTCTGAAAAACATAGTGATCAGTCATGATTGCAGGGGATCTGACAGGGAGGTGACAGACTAATAGGCCAAATACATTTTTGATTTGATTGGGGATTTGTTTTGCTTAAATATGCTTATTTCTTACAAGGGTTGTGCTTTTTTATTTTTTGGAAAGGGTAGGAAGGAAAAATAAATGCTTGATAATTGAAATATATACACACCTACATGTATACTTGTGTATATAATCAACCAATCAATCAATATTCCTTAAATGCCTTATATGTGTCAGTTGGAAGGCTAAGTGATGCAGTGCCAAGCCTGGAGGCAAGAAGACTCATCTTCCTGAGTTCAAATCTGACCTCAGACACTACTAGTTGTGTGACTCTGGGCAAGTCACTTAACTTTGTTTGCTTCAATTTCCTCATCTGTAAAACGAGCTAGAAAAGGAAATCGAAAACTACCCCAAGCATCTTTGCCAGGAAAACCCCAAATGGGGTCACGAAAAGTCAGACATGACTGAAAGTGACTGAAACATGTGCCGGGCACTGTTCTGAGAACTGGATATATATACATATATTTGTGTTTATACATACACACACACACACATACACACACATATTCACACAAAAACACATATATAAGCATATATGTGTGTGTGTGTGTGTGTAGATATATATGGGGTATACGTAGATATGAATGGGATGAAAGAATAAGGATGTATCTAGTCTGAAAGTGCAATGGCCACTCAAAGACCCAACCCTACTGCTGATTAACCTGTAAATTGGTGACACCCCACCTTCTATTATGGGAACATGCCACATCCATTTTGGACTTAGTGTGAATAACCAATAGCTATTGCACATGGCATAACTTGGAACTACACAGCACAAGCATTTCTCCAGTCTCCTTCTCCCTTAGAAGCAGGGATTACAAGGGTATCCAACTACACCCTGAGAAAAAAATGTATAAAATATTATAATACTATACTGGAGTATAGTACTATACTGATACTATAGTATATATATGTGTGTGTGTGTGTGTGTGTGTGTGCTTATGATAGCATATGAATATTAATTTATAAATATTCTGTAAGTTTCAAAATAGTTTCTAATTTGCATTCTCTATACCTAACTAATCACATCTGAATAAAATATATATGCATATCTATTACATGTTATTACATATACCCATATAAATAAAAAAAAAGAGACATCCTGGTGGGTGGAAAGACAGTCTCCTCTGGAGACAGCAAAACCTGGTTTCAAGTCTTGTCTCTGTCATGTACTGACTGTATGATCATGGGCAAGTTACTTAATATTTCAGTGTCCTAGACAATTCTGTAAGACCAATTACATAAGAACAAATTATATTTATATATTGTTTATATTTATATAAATATATCATATATATAATAAATAAATATAAATTACATAAGAATAGTTGCTACTTTGGATTGCTGGATGTTATTTCCGCAATAGGAGCTTGTAAAGGTAATGGGAATTTGAAGATCTTCCCTGCCCTTAATAAGCCTAAGGGAATTTGAAGACCTTCCCTGTTTTGAAGATATTCCCTGCCCCCTAATAAACTTAATGTAATCACATGGAGCCTGTGGTGGGAGAAGTTTTCTGAAGGGTAGAGAAGAGCTCACAGGGAACTTGGAGTCAGAGCAATTAGAGACAGAGGGAGGAGAGGATGCATCTGAGGGAGACAGGTTCATGTGTGTCCACGTGCTGTGACAGCTAGGTTTCTGTTGGTTTGTGAGAAGGGTAAAAGATGGTGTGACTCTCTACTATGTTGTGGTGCATTAACTTCTATGATACTATGATGGATTCAGTTTCCTGGTTGAGATTTGGTTTTCTGGTGTCTGAATAAATGTTTTGCTTCTATCTTCTATATGGAGAGTCTGTTATATTTTGCAATTGAGCACTATGCCAGCATATTTATAGTCACCGTCAGTACTGTGCTACAAAGATCCCTACACTAATGAAGTCATCTGAATGAGAGAGAGAAAACATAAGCATACACTGCACATGCAAACATGTGTCAAACGTGTGTATATTTGAAATTATTATAGAAAACTATCCTGAATTGAAGTCCTAAGAAATAGTTTACTGAGTTAAAAATTCAAATAAAAATAAGGGAATAATTAAAATGCAAATAAATCAGACAAGCCAGCAGCTATAGTTTGTGCTGTTTCACCCAAAAGAGCAGTAATGTGTTGCAATAGAGTTTAAATTTTTTAATAAAAACATACGTGTGCATAGGGCAAAACAGTTGTCTAAATGAACTAAATCTATTTTGTATTTCCACATGGATATAGGGAGAGAGATTTTCCCAAGATGATACTTGTTAAATATTCAAATGAGAACTAGTGAGAATTGGCAGAAAAGCACATAAGCTGGATTAGTCAAGATCTTCCATGTTACTTTGAGGTCTATTTCAAGTGGCTATTGATGCTCAATGTAATTCCTCTGTTTGTTTATTCTCACAATGAAAAGTAGGAGAAGGGGGCATGATAGATGACCTGCAAGTCTGAATCTGTCATAAATGCATTGTAGTCGAATTAAGAAAAAACTCATCCTCAGTTAAATTGAGAGGTAAGGCCTGGTCATCACTTTGTTAAGGGTGGTAAAAGGATGTGACCTTTATCTCTATGGATTTTTAGAAACAGCACCAGTTAAGTTTGTATCTATTTGTGATGGTTTAGATGCAGTCTTCTCTACATTAGATGATGTAGATGGTTACTTCTTAAGATCTCTTCTAATTCCAACTCCTCAAATATTCACCTTAAAGCTCTGAAATGATTCTATTTTGTCCTCATTGCTGTCAGAAATACCAGTGTTCTTATATAAATTCATTCTGTAGGGTTTTGGTCAATGCATGAGAAATCTAAAAAGTTAACATTAGTTATCAAAGGCTTATTGAAAAATAGATTTAAGAGTTAGTAATAATCTACTCCAACACTTTTAATTTTACAAATGAAGTAAGGCAACAGAGGCTGAAATTATTTACTAGAGGTCATACAAGTGTGAACTGGAAGATAAGAATCATTCTCCAACTCCAAATTCAAGGCACTTCCTACTATACCAGGATAGGAAGATTTTTACAATGATCTCTTTGCTTTGCTTTTTGGAGGGCAATTGGGGGTTAAGTGACTTGCCCAAGGTCACACGGCTAGTTTGTGTGTGTGTGTGTGAGTGTGTGTGTGTGTGTGTGTCTGAGGCTGGATTTGAACTCAGGTCCTCCTGACTCCAGGCCAGTGCTCTATTCACTGCACCACCTAGGCACCCTATTATGATCTTTTCTAAAAGGTCAAATCCATGAGGCTAAAGACCCAAGTAAGAAGACAAATATAATTCTTGGCTCCTATTTCATGAATGCTTCTAAATGGGGAGAGAACAAAATGAGGGGAGGACATGGCATTGGGCATAGCCTGCTAAAGCCCTACTGACTTAATTAGGATATGGAGGGAAATCTCTAGCTGAACTGCTTAACTACTTTCAGAAATGCATTTCCAAACTCAGAAACATTGTTTAACATCAGAAAACAATCATAATAGCTAATGCAAGCTTTCCAGAGCAGCCAGGAGGCAGATCAGCATCTACAGAAGCTAAACCACAACAGTCTTCTGTATCACACACCACTGTGTTCCATTCACTGAACGCCACACCCACCACGCCCTCTTAGTGCTTGCTATACATTGCCAAGTATTTTCACTTCCAAATTCTTATCTCCATCATATTGCCCCAACTCTGAAGTCAAAAATATTTTTGACAAACAAGGGGAATCCATATGCCTAACTCTAATGGGCAAAAAGGTTCAATTCATTCTTCATTAGGATCCCCATTTATTCATTTTAAAGAGTACACAAATACTTGGTTCCCTTTGAACTGAATCAGCACCACGGACAGTTCAGACCAGCCATTCTTGGGATGTTAACACTAAAAGCGCATTTACCACTGCTGTTTCTCACAAAATTTAGAGGGAGAAGGGACCCTATAGGGAGGAGAGTCAATCTCTTTATTTTAAGGTGATTCAAACAGCAGGTGAGGGTGGGTAAAGAGAGGTCAGCCAAAAAGAACCAGTAAATGGAAGCAAACAGAACAAAAGTACAAACCAGAGTGTTAAAGTTGTGCTGGTAACACGGTCAAAGACATGAAATATGGATATTAGTGGATATTGAACAAGGTTCCTTCATCTCCCCCAAGTACCAGAAAGCAATGCAGCTGACACCCCTCCCTACTATACCCCCAAGAGTCTGAAAAGTGACATTAACAACAAACACTGTAGCATGAGTTACCCAAGAGCAAGAATTGAAGGACCCTGTCTAGTACTATGGGGGAAAAGGCAAGGAAGACAACAGTCAAGGGTCCTCTTGATTCAAGGAAGAGAACACGGAAGAGCAGCAAAGATAAACTCACATTGGATCAGTACTTTTTAGATTTCATCTACTGAGGGACAGTATAGTGCAAACTTGCTTTCTAGAATGGAACTCTCAAAAATAAATTAACAGCTGACGTTTATATAGTGCTTTGAAGTTTACAAGATAGTTTACACATTTCTGTATATGTATGTAATTAGCCTACCTATAGCCACAGAGCCGATGAGCATCTAAGGACAGATTTGTCCTCATTCCAAATCTAGATTTGTATTCACAATACTACCCTGCCTCTCAATACAAAGCTCATCTTTTTGGTAAGGCAACAGTAGACAGCTACAGTATGTGTTAATATCAAATACAGCGGACAAAGAGACCAACCTGTTGACAGTAAAGAGGAGGGTCAGCTGTGACATAATAGATTATGTTAAATATCAGCCTTCATTACAAGAAAATTAATTTAATTCTTTACCATCAGGAGACAGTAGGAGATTTCCCTGGAGTACTGTAAGGGGAAGGGGAGGCTGTTTAGATTATTTTTATGAAAATCATGCTGAAAGTGATTTAAGATGTATTTTTTAGCATTACTAGGCCATGAGGGCAAAATAACCCATGCTCATAACTTTCCACAAACATTTATAATGTAAATTTCAAAGAATTTAAAGCTGAAAGTGACCTTACACAGATCATCTAGCTAAACTTCCTCATTTTACAGATAAGAACACTGAGACTTGAGACAAGGTAAATGACTTTTCCAAGGTTATAAAGTAGCAAACTTAATGCATGCCACATAAACAGTAGACTTCTGAAAGGAAGTGAAGATGCAGGAGAGTTAAGACCAAAATGAACACTTTCAAAGTCATTTCTCTTGAGCAATACATTAAAAAAAATCATAATGTTAAGAATTTTCTATGAACATCCTTCCCTTTCTAAATACCATTTTAAGTTTTAAAAAAAGATTCAATAAGAAATAGATTTGTTATTTGTTTGTTTGTCTCCTACTTAAATTATGCTTTTGGCAAAAAGCAAGGGAGGTGCTTTAGCAATTACTCACAATGGTGAAATTACATCAATTAATTACACACTCCATATAATACCAGGCGAGGGATATTGCCAAGGCATATAATTTTTCCCCTTTTTATATTCTGGTTTTTGAAAATTCTCATGCAGATACATGAATCTTGCTAAGTATAAACACCAGGATATATAAGCCTACAGTTCATCTTCCTAAGGGGTTTTATTCTTTCCAGAGAAAACAAGATGTAGGAATGAAAGTCTCTCTTTTCCAAATTTAATTTCGCAAATAAATCAGTTCTCTGTCATTTTAAAGGTTACATTTCCCCAGACGAGCACTCCTATTGTTCAAATCTGTATTATTACTGAGTAATTGTGCTAAAGACCACAGAGGGATATAACAATGCTTACATGGGTACATCACCATTTTGAAGATTTAATTTAAAATAGAAATGTGTGCCTTGCACAATAACCCACAACAGGACTTTGATGATATTGCTGAAATCTTGGATGTAGAGAAAATCTTTCTTCCAAGGAGTTTAGATATTTTACATGGGTACTCTCATATTTAAAGGACAAAGAAAGAGATTATTTCTCCCAGGTCACACATAGGGAACTGAGGTCAACTGAGATGGAGTGACTTACCCAAGGTCATACAGCAACTCTATAAGGGACTACAACTAAACTGAAACTAAAAAATACATGGTTTCATGAGACAGTACATACCAAAGATCATGCTGCCTAAATCAAATGCCGATAAAGTTTTTTCCAATATAGATTGAATTTCTAAGGAGAGAGAGAGAGACATTCCTATTCAGGCCTAAAAGAGTATACAATAGGGGGCGGCTAGATGGCGCAGTGAATAGAGCACCGGCCCTGTACCAGAGTTCAAATCCGGCCTCAGACACTAAACACAAAAACTAGCCATGTGACCTTGGGCAAGTCACTTAACCCCAACTGCCCTCCAAAAAAAAAAGCAAAAAAAAAAGTATACAAGAGGGGTGGCTAGGTGGCACAGAGAATAGAACACCGACCCTGGAGTCAGGAGCACCTGAGTTCAAATCCAGCCTCAGACACTCAACACTTACTAGCTGTGTGACCTTGGATAAGTCACTTAACCCCAACTGCCTTACCTTCCCCTACCAAAAATTTTTTTTAAAAGAGTATACAAGAGGTGTGGCTTCTACAAAGAAGGAAAATAAGGGAAATGTTAAGAAGGAAGGAACCAGACTAGAGGGCCTTCAGAGATAGACTGTTTTCCTAGCAAAAAATCAGTGTGGTCCTGTGACAAAAGGATTCCACTTTCTGTACTTAGTATTGCCATAGAGATGATGACCCAAAAAGTCAATGATAGAGTTAACTTAATGGACTGCTGAATATGCTCTGTCTATTTAAACACACAGAAACACTCTCACACAAATGTGTAGATATACATCTACACACGTATGCTATGTGTGTATGCATGTATGTATGCATGTGTTTATAAAATAATACAAAGTCCTCAGTCTGGTATTTAAAGCTCTTTACAATCTGCCCCCAGCCTTCCTTCCCAGATATTTTTCATTACTCACCTTCAAACATTCTAGGAAAACTGACTACATGCTTTTCCCCAAATTCCACGTTCTGTTTCTCATCTCTGTGCCTTTTCATGAGGTGCCCCCATGTCTAGGGTGCATATCCTCCCTGGTCCTGCCTCTTAGAATTCTTTACTTCCTTCAAAGTTCAGCTTCGTTGCCATTTCACATTTGAATTCTTCTCCTTTCCTCCTCACTGTTAGCATTCTCTCCCTCTTCAAATTATTCTTTATTTACTTATCTCATATATTTATCTCCCAGCAAAATGCAGGTATCTTGAATGTATCTGTTTATATGTGTAGCCCCAGTGCCTAGCTGGCACGTAGAAACCGCTTAATAAACGTATGAATTTAACTCCTGCCTCGTGCCAAATTTCTACCAGCAATAGTTCTTTCAACCCACCTGCAATTATCTCTGTATCCAGGGATGTAAATGAACTTTGTTCTAAGGGACAGATACCATTCTAACCCTGTTCCCCACAAGCCTCCATACCTAGGGTATTCTTTCTTGGCTTCCCTAATCCCTGAAACCTCTGTTAGTTATGGCCTGATGATGAATCTCTGATGAAAGTCTCATAACAAAGCTCCAACGTCTATAATAGGGTATTGCCTTTTTTAAACCTAAGCCTGAATATTAATTCTTTCCTGATCTTTACCTCTTTCACTTCTGGACATTGGTTTAGGTCTTTCCCATAACCACCAAACACACTCCTAGAACATACTCATCTTAAGACACTGAGATTCTTTTTTCTTTGAGGCCCAGTCTAGGTATCCCCTCCTCAAAAACACCTGGCCTAATCCTCCAACTGAAATGGACATATCTCTCCCCGAATTTCTTAGTGGATTTTGGCCCTTTCATAATGCTAGCTTATATCCCATTCATCTGTTTGTATAATGTATACCCCTGTATAGAGTGTATGCTTCTTGAGGGAAGGACCACAGTGTTTTTCATCTTGGCACCTGACACTCTACATAGCCTTGCCCATAGATCAACTATCCAAGAACCTGTGATTTCATCAGAGTGGGAACTCCCACTATGCAAACTCCCTCCTCTAAGGCAGACCTAGAATGATAGAACTGCCCAAAGCTCAGAGAGGTCAAGATATTTGTCCATAATCATATGGCTGGTAAATTCTGGGGTGGAATTTAAACGCAGCTCTTCCTGACCCCTGTCTAGCATTGTATTCATCATATGCTATGCCGAGGGATCCATAGGAGATGCTTAATAAATAAATGCTTGTAAAATCAAAATTAGCAGTGAGTGAATATCATACTTAAGTGAATATAGACATTAATAATTCAACTGAGACTGGATTTGGAAACTAAAATGCATTCTTCCTTAAAACAACTGCAAAACTTGAAAAATTTTATCATTTACCTTCTAGATATTTTCCATAATGATGGTACAGAAATGCCATTTTTCTGAAAGATAGGTTGGCATTTTCGGATTAAATTTATTCCTAATTTAGATGATCAACTTTAGCTTAGCCAGAAGCAGACACTTTGACCTTTGTTTCAAATAGCTAATGTAACTTTATTTTACAGGACAAGTTCGTATCCTGCCAGTGGCTCACAAGTCCCCTCCCAGCTCACCTTTCTAATCAAGGCAAAAGAAAGCAAAATGTGTGAGTGACTTTTCTGATGAGAAAATGACCGGCTAAGACAGAGCTTCCCTCTGGTGTTGATGGAGTTACATGCTGGTAGTTCTGGGCAGAAGCCTGTGCATAAGCAGCTACCTGCAGAGGGCCTTATGAATTTTGCAGAGAAGGATCAAAGTGAAAACAGACATGAATGGTTCTGAACAAGAAGAGAACGAGGGTTGGCTGCAGTGACATCTAGGAGAGGAATACTGATAAAGTCTAGCCAAGAAGGACTTGAACATAAGCAGAACACCATGCTGCTTGGCTTGGATAGACTTCCTTAGAAATGCCAACATGGGACCATGTGTAGGATGCAGTACTAGCTGTACTTTCAAACTTGGGACAACAAAGGCCTCAAATGGAGATGAAACCTAGACCATAAGCAAGAAACCACCTGCCTTGGGCCCTAGACTGTTCATCTCTGCAGAAAGAAATTTCCAAAATTCAACAAGAGAGTGAAACTGAGAGAGGAAGCTGCTCCTGAGACGCAATAAATCTGGTTTGTGGTTCACAATTATTAGAGTAGAAATACAACTTGGAGGCTGAGTTGGAACAAAAGTAAAACAATTTTTTTAGATTCTTTCAACAGTTAATTTACACAAATGATAGCATCTTACCAGAAGATACCATTAGAAACACTTAGAAAACAGTTTACGACTCTAATGACAAAAGGCTGGAGAAATCTTGAAGGTAGACAGCAAAACTCAGCCTACCATCATGACTCCCAATATTTTACATTCAGGATTGCCTTAATTTATATTGTTTTGCATGCCAGTCATTTGCTGAGATGTGAGAGTTCCAAGTATTCGGAGGTCACATGAAAACTACATTTAGCAAAGTATCAAGGCTACCCACTTTCCTTAAATATAGGTCTGCTTGCTTATCATCTTAAATATGTATGCTGGAGACCTATTGCAGAAAACTTGCAAGTAAGTCAATTGTTTTTTCAAAGCAATGCATAAAAGTATATTAATACTATATACAATAAGAAATAGGAGAAATCTAGAGAATAATGGGATGATTTGTATAGATGTATGTGGAATGCAATAAACAGTACCAGGAGAACAATATATATATATATATATATATATATATACACACACACACATAAATTACTATATATATATATACATACATACACCATATCTAAAATAATGAAGACAAACAAAATAATGAAAGGAAGATGATGGCTGAACAAATGTAAATACAAATCTGAGTCTCAGAGAATAAACTGTGAAAAATATGTTGCTTACATTGTGTTGTTCGGCTTTGTTTAATTGTTTTTGCATATTATAAGCTATAAGTTCCATGCTGAAGAGAGGCAGGGCATATATCTAGAAATGACCAAGACATAAAAAGCAAAAGATATGAGCAAGACTTTTTTATTTTATTTTATTTTATTTTTTTGCTTTTTGGAGGGCAGTTGGGGTTAAGTGACTTGCCCAAGGTCACACGGCTAGTTTTTTGTGTTAAGTGTCTGAGGCCGGATTTGAACTCAGGTAATCCTGACTCCAGGGCCGGTGCTCTATTCACTGCGCCACCTAGCCGCCCCGAGCAAGACTTTTTTAAATGCACTGAAGTTTGATTCTTTGGCTCATACCTTTGTAAATCAATAAAATCGGTAAATTCATCCTTTGCATAAATTTGAATATTCAGATATAGGTCTGGTAAAAAAGTCGGAAGACATATATAATGCCACTAAATGGACAGAGATCAAGAGAGTGTTTTGATACTGCCCAAGGTAACACTAAGCATTCTCCAAACCTATTCCTAGATAGCCAAGAGAACTTGACTTTGGTGTCCCTGATTCTCTGCAATCATGAATGACAACTCAGTCAGCTGACTGGCTTTCTAAGAACTTTGGTACTTATTACTACCATCACTCCCACCCCCCCTTCCGGAGTTCAAATCTGGCTTCAGACACTTACTAGTTGTGTAACTCTAGGCAAGTCACTTAACCCTATTTGCCTCAGTTTCCTCATCTGTAAAGTGAGCTGGAGAAGGAAATAGCAAGCCACTCCAGTATGTTTGCCAAGAAAACCCCAAATAGGGGTCACAAAGAATCAGGCTCAACTGAAATAACTTAACAGGAATTAACTACCACCACTGGATAGCTTAATCAAGTAATCATTTATTTAATATTCCACCTACTGCCTGCTTCTTCTGATCACATTATCCTAGAGCGCTAGAGAGGAAGTCAGGTTTGGGTTCTAGAACTGATCCTGTGTTGACTCTATATGGAACATATTCCCTCTCTGAACCTCAGTTTCCCAACGTGTCAAAGGAGGAAGTTGAAATTGATTATTTCTAAGGTCCCTTTCAGCTCTAATAATCTATGATTCCAGTTCTTCATAAACTAACCAGCTGGTAGTACTGAATTTCCTTTTTCCATTGTGAAAGGGATCTCCAAATGTAAATCTCAGAAGTACTTTTTTTCTCTCTCACTTTCTCTTCAACGAGTATAGTTTCTTCATGGAAAAATATTCCCTTCATTCACTACAAAAGGAGAAAAAGTAATTCCAAAGTGGGAGAGGGGGTGAGAGGATGATCATTCTTAGATGGAGCAGCCTTTACTTTCTCAACTATATATAATGACTATTTTACCCAGACTGATAAAAGTCACATGTGTTTTCTACATTCCCTCAAACTAGTCCACCTTTTGAATGGGTTCTCCCTTGCAATCATCATTATTATTACTTGAACATAATCAGAACTACAATGCCTCCTACCTCCTACAGGTCATAGCACTTCCTTCCAGAGGTTACAGCTGAATATGAAGAGGAAGAAATAATTACAACACAAGGCAGTGGATGGAAAGCGTCAAGTAAGTTCTCTCTATACCCTGAATCTAGCTTAGCTTTCCATTGTATTCCCCAGTACTCCAACTAGGAAATGGAATGCTGAGTTAGAGAAACCCTTAGTAGGTCAAGTCATCTTGGAATATAGTCAGTGAAAGAACAGGGATAAAAAAGCTCAAGGGAGTTACAGTGTTTTAGACTTAAATTCATATACTCATTGGGTCTAGAGCTAGCAGAGATCGTAGATACTATGTGGTTCTAATCTCAGCATTCCCCTTTGTACAGCATGGCATAATAGATAGAGAACCAGTTTAATGCCAAGAAACCTGGGTTGAAGTCCCACTTACGTTGGAAAATTCGCTTAACTTCTCAGAGTTCTAAGAAACTCTAATTGAAGACAGTGCTGATCTGATTTGTAGAGAGGGATATTCCTCATCCAGGATTTCCTTATAGCAATGAAATCACAAGTCTAGTCCTTATCCCTTATCCTTCAGCTTCCTTCAATCCTCAAGTGCCACTTCCTACACAAAGCCCCTCTTGATTCCCTCCCCCCTTTTCTCTTCAAACCATCATGTATTTACTTATGTGTTTGTGTTTGTGTTTGGTGTAACATATCCACACATATCCCGACCTTGAGATCTTTTTTTGTCTCAGCATTCCCAGAACCTAGCACAGTGACTTGTATAATAAAAAGTGCTTAATATATGTTTTAATTGAACAGAATTTAATTAAATGAGTGGTACAAGATATCAAGTGCAGCAAGAAATTAGACAATCATGCAGAGGGGAGGACATTTTCACAGAGGATATGAGTTGGATCTGGGATGTGGAGGATGGAAAAGACTGAAAACAAAGAAGTGAGAAGCTATCTTCAGAAAAGAAGAGAAAAAGCACAGAAACAGGCACAAGGGATGTTTGGGGGACACAAGTAGGCTAAGAATTCTTTATTCTCCCATATAGGCAGTGGGAAGCCATGAAAGATGTTTGAGGAGGGAAGTGAGATGATCAGAGTTTCAGATGATTAATTGGAAGCTAAGACAGGATAGATTGCTATAGAGATACAAAGACTGGAGGCAGAAAGACTGGGGAAGAGATTGTTACCAACATCCACATTCTAAAGGAAAGTGCTCCAGGAGCAGGAACATCTTTTCAAAAGGCATGTGATAGAATGAACAGCACTTTAGTATGTGTTTACATCAAAGAGAGGAATCAATGGGAAGTGTGCTTACTGCACATTTTAAGGGGAAAAAAGAAACTTGAAGAAATGTCTTCATTAATGAAGCAGGGTTTTTTTTAACCCCCAGAGAGCATCTTCTTGATATATTGTCATTGTTGGTAATATAACTTCCATAACAATGGAGATAAAGAGAAGGGGGTGGGGAAGGGAATAAGCAGCATTCCAAAGCATTAGAAATAATGGAGTCATCCAGAAAGCTTATATCATAAGTCACAGTATGCTTATGTGTCTGCCTCTTTGTTCCCCCCACTGTCTCCTGAGCTTTAATAGGGTTTTATAAAAGGCATAGCTGTCTTTTAAGACAATTTCAGCATAGCCTAGAAACAGCAAAAATACAGCCAACTCTCACTTATCAGTGCTAATGAGGTAAAAAGAAACAATAAATGAAACCCACCAATAAATCAAAAACCTTATTTCGGTCTCCTCCACCAAAACCTCCTGAGATCTAATAACAAATGGTAAGCAGAATACGGCACAGTGAAAAGAACACTAGATTTGAAGTGAGAGAGTCCAGGTTCAGATCCTGGCTCAACTATGCATTAGCCGTATGCTTCAAAACTAAGCCTCAGTTTACTAATCAGTCAGAGAAGGAAGTAAGACTAGAGCAGTGGTTCTCAACCTTCCTAATGCTGCGACTCTTTAATACAGGTCCTCGTATTGTGGTGACCCCCAATCATAAAGTTATTTTTGTCTCTACTTCATAACTAATTTTTCTACTGTTATGAATCATAATGTAGATATCTGATATGCAGGATGTATTTTCATTGTTACAAATTTAACATAACCCACAGGTTGAGAACCACTGGACTAGATCATTTCTGCATTCCTCCATTCAAAAGATACTCAGCAGGCTGTTTACAACATGCAGGTTCATAAAATTCTGGGGGAACAGACATTTCTCCTAATGTGTCCCTTCTGATGATAATGCAGGCACATCTAGATAACCATATAGCATAATGCAGAGCAAGACTCATACAAAGGAAAGGTCCAGGCAAAGCCCTAAGGGAACAGAGATGGGAAGGATCACTCTAACCAGGAGATCAATATCTTGGAAGGCTTCATGAAAGATGTGGCATCTTAACTGGGCATCAAAGAAAAATGGGAGGTGGCCATGATTCCAGAGGACAAAAAATGATTTCAGTGATGCATGACCAAGAGGCAATGGACCTCGGGATGCAGAATGAGGTAAACATTTTTTGAACATGAGCAATTCAAGAATTTTTTACAAAGTTCTTTTTTAAAATGGGAGAAGAGGATTATTGTTTTTAAAAACTGAATTTAAAAGAAAAAGGAAACATCCTAATATTTCCTAGCTAGTCGGTTCTTTTGTTCCTTTTTGATACAGGATCCAATTTTAGAAGTTAGAGGGAAAAGTCAAGGAAAAGTGGAGGAAGAGAGTCTATTCCAAACATGGTGGACCCATTAATCAAGACACAGATAACCAGGGAGAATAGGGCATCAAATGGGTAATACAGAGTAGTCCACTTAGGTTAGAAAATAGCATTTTCAGGGAAGTAGTTTCAGATAAGGCTAGAAATCCAAAGTAAAAAGTTTATGCAAAGACCAATGAGAAGCTAATGAAAAACTTAGAGTAGAACAGTGACAATCAGAACAATGCATTTTATATAAGTAGTGATATAAAAGACAAATTGATAGATGGGTATACTGGAAGCAGTTAAACTAATTCGCAGACTATTACAATAGTCTAGAAAAGATAAAAAGTCTAAATCAGGATAGTAGCAGTGGGGGTAGAGAAGAGAGGACAGATATTATGGAGACAGAATGGAAAGATTTGGCTTCTGTTTGAATACAATGAGTGTAAAAGAAGGAAAAATGAAAGCTAACTCCAAGATTATAAATGTAGTAGACATGGAAGATGGTGGTAGAAACAGAAATTGAGAAGCTAAGAGAAGACAGAGGATTGGGGGATTATGATGACTCCAGTTTTGAACATGCTGAGGTGAAGGTGTCAGTGAGTCATCTGGGTAAAGATTCAGGCAAACGCTGGAAGATATATAACTGAAAGTCTAGCAATGACCTCTAAGCTCCCTTACTCTTCTCAATCCTTGTTCTTCCAGGAGCTCTCCTTTCTCTTATCTGCCCTCTAACGGAAATGTTGCTGAGAGGATTAATAAGTATGTATAGAAGAAGCATAGGTCAAATCATCCACAAGATAATTAAGCAATTTTTTCAAAATACCTCAGACCCATGGTTACAAAGTCTAAGACCACAAAGTCAAAGAAAAAGAGCTAGACAGAACCTCAGAAGCAATTTAGTCCCAATCTCTTGCACTACAGATGAAGAAAATAAAGACCAGGTAGGTTATGGCAAGTAAATAAGTAAATGTAAAGTCAAAAAGGACATCATGTAAACCCAAATGCTCTGACTTAGTCAATACACAGCCCACTCTACTACACTAAGCTGGAAAAAAATCCCACAAAGGCCATTACTTCTCTTCTTCATCTACTTATTACCTCCTCTACAATTTTGGAAATGCTTTTTTTTCTTTTTGGAGAGGGGAAGGAGGGGCAATTGGGGTCGTGACTTGTCTAAAGTCACACAGTAAGTAAGTGTTATGTGTCTGAGGCTGGATTTAAACTCAGGTTCTCCTGACTCGAGAGCCAGTGTTCTACTCACTACACCACCTAGCTGCCCTTTGCTTCTTTTACTCTCCAAACTAATTACCTAGCCCTGGAAGAATTTTCTCCCTGAGACCACTATCCTGACTGTTGACTGCCATTCCCAGAATACGACTTCAGGAAGGTCTCAAAAATGTTCCACCTCACTCTCTCCTCTCTGGTCACTGCCTCTACAATCTCCTTACCTTCTAATTCTTTAAGCATGATTAAATCAACGCTACCATTGTTCCTGAATAGACTGTACCTTCTACTCCCCTATGGCCCCACTTACCATCCCTGTAACTTTCTGGACCAAAGTGATTCTCCCTAACCACCACTGCACTGTAGTGTTCTTTCCTCCCTTTTTAGAATAAAATCCTTGAGGACAGGAATTGATTTTTGTTTTGTTTGTATCCACAGAGATCAGCACAGTACTTGGCACACATGACACACTTAATTATTTTTTCCTTCCTTTTTCCTTCATCTAGTTCAGCGGTTCCCAAACTGTGGGTTATGTTCAGTTTGTAACAATGAAAATACATCCTGCATATCAGATATTTACATTACGATTCATAGCAGTAGCAAAATTACAGTTATGAAGTACCAACGAAAATAATTTTATGGTTGGGGGGTCACCACAACATGAGGAACTGTATTAAAGGGTCGTGGCATTAGGAAAGTTGAGAGCCATTGATCTAGTTCAACCTCTTCCTGACCAAGAATTGATCCTACAGCATCCCAAACAGGAGGTTCAAGTGTTGAGATTGGGAG
>CM053598.1:203072951-203100447 GCA_028646575.1 Pseudocheirus occidentalis
TATAGTTATAGATTATATATAGTTACATATAATCTATAACTATAAATTATAGTAATTTTAATAACGAGTTACTCCTAAAAAATTGGGGTTTTGGGGCAGCTAGGTAGCACAGTAAATAGAACACCTGCCCTAGATTCAGGAGGACCTGAATTCAAATCCAGCCTCAGACACTTAACACTTATTAGCTGTGTGACTTTGGACAAGTCACTTAGTCCCAACTGCCCTGCCTTCCCCCCTCCAAAAAGACAAAAAAAAAGAACATTAGGGCTTTTCATACAGAGATAGGAGCAATTGCTTATGAGGAAAGGGGTTTCTCTAAGTTATCAAACTTTTATGAAATTAAGAAAAACCTTATGGCTTTGGCCTCCAGCTTCTTTTGACAAATGATCCACATAACATCATTGATATTAAGCTGAAAGGGACCGCAGAGGTCATCCAACAGAGTACTTTTCTTTTACAGATGAGGAAACTGAAACCCAAGGAGGATTTTCCAGGTTTATATAGATAGTAAGGTCAGGGGTCAGAACTGAACCCACCTGCCATGACTCTAGAGTAAGAACATTATTTCTACCCCCTCTCTTCTTTGGAGAGGCCTCTCATTTGTCAGTGGCAATGAAGTAGGAGCCGCTGACAGGCAAATGGTGAGCAAAGCAGGGCCGAGGACACACCAGGCGGTGAAAAGTTAGGGTGAGGCCTTAAACACAAGTGAAAATTGAGTGAGATCTTCACCATCTTGTCTGAATTCTACAGGAAAACTTGCTTGCAATTGTGGCAGGAACGGGCTTGACTTTTAATAATCTCCCACTCCCTCCACCACAAGGGCGTTAAAATGTCTACAAAATATGCCAACAAAAGAGGATCAGTCAGGAACTCTGACTAGAAATCAAGCTTTGAGCATCTGCTCCTGCTCCTAATTATGAACGTATCTGAAATTCATTATAATGCCTGCAACAAGTTCAAAGGATTCCAGCAAGACACAGTTCTATTAGGCAAGCCCAAGGTTAATCATGAACTGTAGGAAAGTGGGAGACGGCTGTTCTCTTTTGCTGAGACGCTGACCCTGATTCTCACATAAGCTAGCTCTTCACATAGGGTTCCCTGTTAGAAACAGAGAGAAATGTGGCCTTCTTCCTGACCTACCATGCCAGTACTCTTCCCACCTCTATGTGATTTGATACCTTGGGGATGACATATACAGTCAGCCTTGGAGTAAGGAAGTCCTGTGTTCAAGACTTATCACCGACGCCTATTGACTAGGTGACCTGAGAAAATCACTTAACCTCTCAATGCTACCTAATGACTCTAACACTATAAGCTGTATAACAGTGGCAGATCTACATAGGTTGGGGGCCTCCGTTCACCAATGAAATCATCGGTAAGGCGCCAACACAACCTGCACCTTGGGAATGTTTGATACCCTATATTTCTGCCAATTTTTTTCTTGTTAGACGTCACACTACCTTTTGTGGTAAGAAAAGTCACCTCCTCAGTAACTGTAATGCTACTAGAAATACTTTTCAGCATTCTCTCCCTCTCAAATACAAGATTTCACCTCTGGTACCACCACCAATTTCTAGACGGGGCACATAGAAATCAACGGGGTCTTACATGCTTATGCACTGTCCTCATTCACACACACACTCACACACACCCTCATACACACTCACACACAAACACACACACATACACACACATACTCACACACACACACACACACACACACACACACACCTCTCCTCTGAGCTAAGAACCTCCTCAGAGACCATTTAGTCCTAAATAGGAATCACTTCCATGTCCTTCCTGACAAGCAGCCATCCAGCTTCTACTTAAAGACTTCTGATGATGGGGTCATTCACTACCCATCATTTATGGGCCAGTCATGGTTAGTATGTTGTTGGTCAGTTGTTTCAGTCATGTCTGACTCTTCATGACCAGAGGCCTTATTGGCAAGGATACTTCAATGGTTTACCATTTCCTTCTCTAGTGTCAAATGGGTTAAGTGACTTGCCCAATGTCACCCAGGTAAAAAGGTTTTATGGCTGGATTTGAATTCAGGTCTTCTTGACTCCAAGCCCAGCTATTCTATCTACTGAACCACTTAGCTACCCCCTCATATTTAGTATAGAAAAACGCATTGCCAAAATACTAGACATTGGGTAATTAGTTTTCTGAAATGGACAAAAAGATCAGATATTTCAGCTATTAAAAAAGTAAGTTATTTAAACTATAGAGTACCCGAGTAAAGAACCACGGAGTAGTAGGGAAAGCAATATATTTGGTGTCAGAGGACCTGAGTTTGAATCTCAGTTCTGCTACCTGCTACTTTGGGGACTCTGGGCAAGTCAGCAAACCTCTCTGGACCTCAGTTTTCTCATCTATAAAATAAGCGAGTTAGACCAGATGGACCTCTGAGGTCATTTTCAGCTCTGACTATGCTAAACATTACCTCATACAAACCACAGTTTATATCTCTAGGGCTACAAAACCTTTCCAAAAAAATTCACAGGCCGAAAGAAACCACTTGGTTCTGACCTCTAGCTTCCTCTACAAGTATCATACCCAGAGCTTCTCAACCCTGGCAACTCACAAACCCTGTCTAAAAATGGCCACCAGAATGCACTTCTATAGAGCAAAGAGCTTTCCCCACAGGAACTATAGCAGTTAATTAGAGAGTATTATAATTTCCCAATTTTTGACAATAAAACTAAGACCCCCCTAGAGCAGTGGTTCTCAACCTTCCTAATGCCGCAACCTTTTAATACCTGTGTGTGGGTGTATCTGCATGTGGACAGACCCACCTGGAGACCCATGGAAGAGCAGTATCTCGGTTCCTAAGACCATCGGAAATATGTGTTTTCCAATGGTCTTAGGCGACTCCTGTGACCCTTGTGAAAGAGTTGTTTCAACCCCCAAAGGGGTCGCGATCCATAGGTTGAGAAATGCTGCCCTAGAGATTAAGTAACTTACTTGCTCATGGTGAAATAACTGTTCAAAACCCAGGTCTCTTGACTTTCAGTCCTATACTCTTTCTGCATTTTATTAAGAAACAGAAAGGATGCTATTTATATCTATGAAGGGCATCTCCAGTTCCTGTGTTATGCTTCCATCTTGCCTCTGCCTCTTCAAGATTCAAAACAAGTATTTCCTTCCATGTAAGGCCTTTCCTGACCTCTCCCACTCCTATTGTGGCCCCTTCCCAAGATTACTTTGCATTTATTTTGCCTGTAGTCTGCATCCATTTATGTATGTACACAGAATCTCCCTTAATACACTCCTTGAAGCCAAGACCTGTTTCATTTTTGTCATTGTATACCCACAGAAGAGCCTGGTGCCCACCAGAGTTATTGCTCAGTCTTTTCAGTCACGACTGACTTTTTGTGACCCCATTTGGGGTTTTCTTTGCAAAGATAGTGGAGAGATTTGGCTTTTCCTTCCTCAGATGATTTTACAAATGAAGAAAATGAGGCAAACAGGATTAAAATGACTTATACAGGGTCACACAACTAGTAAGTGTCTGAGGCCAAATGTGAACTCAGAAAGCAGAGTCTTCTTGACTCCAGGACTAACACTTTATTCACTGTACCACCCAGCTGCCTCCTGTCACATAGAAAGCACTTACTAAACAGGTTAAAGATCTAGAGGTCAAAGGGACTTCAAAAACTGTAATGTTGTCCAGTGCTTTCATTTTAAAGATTAATAAGCTGAAAGCTACAGAGGTTAAATGGCATGCCTAAGGTCACACAGGTGGTAGAAGTGGGATTTGAACTCAAATCCTCTAATGCAGATCCAGTGCTCTTTCCACTGCCTACTCCAGAGCTTATTGATGGATTGAATACAGGGAAAAATGGAAAGTATTTGACAATGATCTGCAAGGTTAGAGGTGTACCTCACTTAGAACGACTTATTTTTACCTAATACCATCTTCTTGATTTGAACATTACAGCCCCTAACAACACAAACAGGGAAGAAACTTCGAGTTTCTTTACCACAGAGACTGAATCTCCTGACATTATCATCCATGATGTCATGAGATGGAAGTGCCAACCAGAAAGTTCAGTTGTGAGTGCTGAAGGATCTCTAAGTAGGGGCTAAATGAGCACCTAACAGAGTCAAAGAAGCAGTGATTCATATTCTAGGCAGGGGTGGGACCAGATGGCTTCTGAGGTTCTTTACAATGCTGAGAGTCAATGATTTTATAAGCTAGATAACCTGAGTTAGTGATATAGTGTGCTGAACTCAGAATCAGGAAAACCTGAGTTTAAATTTGCCCTTAGTATTGTATTTCTTGCCTTCTCAATGGGTTGGGGAAACACAGGAAAGAGAGAATTTAAAAGGGATCATTTAAATTTGTAAAAATCCTTCCCTTAGACATTTACCAGCAGTGTGGCTGCATGCAAGCCATTTGGCATCTCTTGGCTTCAGTTTGCTCAGCTGTAAAATGAAGATAATAATAGCAACTAATCTATAGAGTTGTTGTGAGAATTAAAGAGGAGGAGGAGGAGGAAGATGAAGATGATGAAGATGATGATGGTGATGATGATGGTGATGATGGTGGTGATGATGATGATGATGAAGATGATGATACGATCAACCGGATGTAGCTCCATGAGGGCAGAGCTGTTTGGTTTTTGTCTTTGCACCCTACTGAAGCACCAAGCATAGTTCACTATACATAACAGACCCTTGATAAACGTCTATTGGATATATTGGACTAATTTGAATCCATGGAATTATGGTACAGTGTAAAGAACTCTGGATTTGAAGATTGATGATCTGAGTTCAAATCATGGTTCTGCCATTTAGTACCTTAGTGACCTTGGACTAGTCACAGTAACCTTTCTATGACCCCAAGGTCTATAAAATTTCAAAATCTATAAACAAGAACCCATTGGACTAGACCTCTAAGATCCCTACCAGCTGTAAGTCCATGATCATAGGAGTCTGGGTCTCCAATTCTGACCTGCTCCCCTTCACAAGGGCAGCAAAAAACAACCAGTGACAGGCTGTGTTGCTCTCCCTTAACAAAAGCACTTCGAGTAATTCAAATTCATGAATTATGGGAAATTTAACAAGAGGTATACAACATGTTTTTAATGTATTTTGGTTTAAAAAACTTGTACATTGGGAAAAGATAGCTACAGGCAACAGCTTCCCAAGAAAACACTGTGAAGCCTTGAAGATCATCGTAAATTGCCTAAAATTTCCCAAGTGTTTGCTGCCCCAAGCTCCCCAATCTGCGACAAATAATCTGGGCAGGCAAATAGCTCAGTTATGTTAAGAAAAACATTGATAAAATAAGAAGCTAGAGATCCATGGCATATGTGACTGGCATATGCAAAAGTAAGAAAAGAGAGAGTCTTTTCCCAAAGGTCCAGGATTTAAAAATAAAAATACTTTCTGGAGCAGCCACCTGTCCTTAAAACTATGACATAGCTCCCTGGAGCAAGAGTTCACACTTTCCACTTCTATTTTAATTATACGGAACCAAAACATGGGATCCTACCAGGAAATGCTACTCATAAAAGGGATCACTGGAATTTAACATTGAGGTGGTACAGAGGGAAGAGCACTAGGTTTGGAATCAGGAAGATCCCAGTTCAAATCTGACCTCAGATACTCACTAGTTGTGTGACCCTGGGCAAGTCACTTGACCTCAATTTCTTCATCTGTAAAATTGGGGTGATAATAAAAGCACCTGTTTCCTAGGGTTATTGTAAGGGTCAAAGGAGATAAGAATTGTAAAGCGCTTAGCACACTGCCTGCCACATAGTAAGTATGATATAAATGCTAGCTATTCTCATAATAATTATTTTCATTAATTAAGTTCTTATACTATTCCAGGCAAAATGGCAAACCACCTGGTCCTTGCCCTCAAGTGGCATGAAATCAAAAAGGAGGCCATAGCACGCAAGCCAATCAATGTATCACAAAGAAGAATTTGAAAAGGACGTAGGAGGAAGCCGGACAAGGGGCTCTAAGAAAACTGGAGGAGGGAAAGATGACTTTCAGCTGGGGGAATTAGGGAGCCCGTTGGCTAGGCCTTGCAGGAAGAAAAAAGATTGCAATAGACAGAAAAAAGGAGGGAGCGGATTTCAGGCACAGGGGATTACCTGCAAAAGTTCATAGAGGCAGGAGAGGGCAGGATGATATCAGGCATCTCATATGACTGGAATATAGTGTGCAAAGGGGGAGTTCTGTGAAGTAAAGCTAGAGAGAAAAGCTGAAACCAGACCATGAGAGGCTTTGAATGCCAACCTAAGCAATTCATATTTTATCTAGTACATATACATCCATCACCCCCCCACACAAAACACACATCTGAATTAGGGCTGGTTTGGACTGGTACTGGCCAGACTTCAGGGGTACAGATGAGATCTCTCCCCCACTCTCTTAGCATAAGTCCCCCAATTGCTACTAGCAAAAACAATAGCATCCCATAAAATTCTGGAAGCCAAGCTCCATTCAAAGGCCACATTTCATTCCAGAAGTCCCCATTGAGCTCATTATGAAAAATGGCTGCAGCTGAGACCGTGTCTAGACTTCCAATTTCCAAAGCATTCAGGAACAGCCCTGATTACAGAAGACAAAACCACCCTGGTCGTATTTTACCAGGATTCTTCAAAGTGAGATGCCTGCTCGCTCCTGAATGAAATATGATCCATCTGTACCACCCAGGTTGGTCACTAGAATTGATTTTTTTTAATGCTCCTGCATTCTGGGCCACATTTGAACATCTGGAATTTCTACCTGGGCTACTTTAGCCTTCTCTAAGCCTGCCCTTTTCTTACAACAGTATCAGGTGGTGGTGCTAATTATGCTAGAAGAGAAGGAAGTGCTAAATACAAGGATTGTCTAAGATTGTTTCTTTTTCAGTGTTTCGTGTGTTCTGAAAGTCCAGAGAGATACTTAAAGAGACACAAAGAGACAGACACACTCTTTCAGCAAATTCTACTCCTCCAGAGCACCCACAGTCTCCACTGGTCCCCCACTAAACAATGACGTAGGATACGGACTGTGCTGTGGGACATATTCTGTTTCATATTACACAATAAGAACAATGCTTAATCACGGTTTCTTTCAATAAAAGTTCACTTGTCCAAATAAGAAAGATGAAGAAAACCACTGTCCTTCCAAAATAATTTGGACAAAAAGGGAAAAGGTAATGAGTTTCCCATGGGAAAAATTGTACAGACATGACACCACCTGACCACCTTGATTGGAGAGGCTGCTGAGAACTGGAAAGGATACTGGATTTTGAGTCAGAAGTTCTAGATTAAAGTCATAGGGTCGTAAAGTGGTAGAGTTAAAGGAGAAAAAGAACTTTTGTAGCCCAAAACCTTTTATTTCATAGATGAGGGAGGATCAGTAACTTACCAAAGACCATAATTTTCCACTCACTACCTATATAACCTAGAACAATTCTTTAATTCCTCTGTGCCTCCGTGTCCTTATTTGCAAAATCTGTACTACCAAATTACTCTAAGATTACTGTATGGATCAAATGACATATCTGAAAAAGTAATTTTTGAATTGTAAAGTACTAAATAATTCTCAGTTGTTATTATCAATATTATTATTTTCAATATTATTGGTTCTGGAAAAGCATGATTTTTTTCAATGAAACAATTTTACAAGGAGCCAATAGTTCCATATATCATCAATTGCAGTCCAGACAAATGCAATGGTAGAGTGTTAAAGCAAGGTAATGAGGTTTGGTTAAGATGTCTTAGAAGATAAATAAAGAAGAATTGGAAACAAAATAAAATAAAATCTCTTAGAAGGTTATTATGAAATATCTTTATTTGGGATGATGCTTAACAAGATTTGCCTGCACAGCTCAAGTAAACCACTTCAGATCCTCCCACTGCTCTTGTCAGTCAATAAACCAGTGGTTCTCAACCTTCCTAATCTCACGACCCTTTAATACAGTTTTTCATGTTCTGGTGACCCCCAACCATTAGGAAGGTTGAGAACCGCTGCGTAAATATTTACTAAGTGCCCACTATGTGCCAAGCACCGTGCTGGGCCTACAAAGGAAGTAAAAATGTAATCTCTCAGGAAGCTCACAGTGTGATGCCCTACTAATATTATCTTGAAACCAAGGCACTTCACTGGTCTGTCCTAACTCATCTCTCTCAACATTTCAGTGAAGATTCTTTACATAGTGAACGTATTTCCCAAACAATATGTGAAAATTGCAGGTGTGAAAATCAGATCCTACTTGAAATGTAGTGGTGAACCCTTTAGCAAAGTGACAAATTCAGTGACATGAAAAATTACTAATAGAAAGAACAAGGAATAGGTGGTCAGAAGGAGATTCTAGAACTAGACTCTGGCTCCACTTCTGCCATTAATGATAGCTGTGACCCTGCCTCAGTCTTCTCATCTATAAGGTAACTTGCTGCAAGTGTCCTCTCGTGTCCTTGCTAGCTCCAACATTCTGTTATTCGGTGACAAAGCAGCTTGAGCTTTTTTGTAAAACAGTTTTTCTACTTTCATTAGCTTACGCTGAATTTTGCCCTGATCAAAAACTCCACAACAATTTTAAAAGATCTGGAACCAGAAAAGACTTCAGAGGCCATCGAGTTCAACTCCTTACTTTAGAGATGGGGGAAAACAAGGCACGAGGAGGTTGCCATGACTTGTCCGCAGACACCAAGAGAAATCTAAGAAGTAGAATCAAAGACCTACCTAATGCTAGTGCCGTCTTAAGAGCTTTCTACTATCAAGTGCACTGATGAATCAAGTGACTTTGGGTAAGTCACTTAACCTCACTTAAGTCTCAGTTTCCCTGCATACTACTTGCCTCACAGAGTGGCTGGGAGGAAAGTACTTTGTATTTATGAAAGTGATACAGAAATGCAAACTAATGCTATTGTGACAGATGTTGTTGCCAGTAGGTTATTTAGGATACAGACTTAAATCAGAAAGAAGTATGTTAGAACCCTGAAGATTCTTTCAGAGAGGCTAAGACCTAATACCTACCTTATAAACAACACTGAGACCAAACCAGCTGAGCAGAACTGTTAGTGGGGGTAGGGAGTGTTCTAATAAAACACATGCTGTTACTCAACATTATTTGCTTTAAAAAGCACCCAGTATCCCACCTCCAAATTAAGCCCCCTGCTGAATTTCTATGGGATGAGATTAGGTTTCACCTTTTAGGATGCAAAGGAGGGAGGCAGCTGCATTAGAGCTGAAAGTTCAAATGAAGGCAGTTATGGCCTCGTAGGCGTGACTGGCCCCCTGGGGAGCTGTTCCCATAACTAGGATTTCAGACACAGCTGGATTCAGCCCCCCAGGAGAGGCTCAGTAATAAAGAGATGCTGGTTATCAGTGAGATACAATGTGAATGTAAAACATGATGGGAGAACAATCTGGGCTGGGGAGCCAAGAAAGACAAGGGATGTTCCAAACTCAAGCGGGTTCCCTAGCCTTCTAGAGCAGACAATGATACAATTAGACCCACACACTACAGGGAATCACTGCACGCTCCCTGGACTTTTTGTTTTTACCAAGATAATAAAATAAAATAAATTAAATTAAAACCCTGGATTAAAAGTTCCTTGGGGACAGAGTCCCTGTTTTGCTTATCTAGAACAGCGTACACAATTTTTGTTTTTGGTCGGAAACCTGTGATTTCATTGGTGCATGGGAACTTCTGGCGTGGAAACTCACTCTGCCCACAGAGATCAGCAAATACTCTGTAGTTTATAGAGAGGTTTCTGGGGCACTGAAAAGATGTAACTAGCCCAGAGTCACAGAGCTGGTACCTGGGGGAGACAAGTCAGGTTCTCCTGAGCAGGCCAGATTTCTGTCCACTCACTAGGCCTCTCTGCTCTCTGCTCAGCACAGAAAAAGTGTTTAATGTTTGTCACGTGCTTTGCAGACACACACCAATTTTTGCCCGTATTATTTCAACCCTATGACTAACTCATGGCCCTTGACAAAAGTCAACAGAATTTTGAGAGGCGCCATGTTTCAGTGTAGAGGTGTTAGACTCACAGCCTTTCCACAAAACCCCCACATGTGGCCTGAACCAGATTAAAATGAAATTGATAAATATTTAACAAAATAAATGAAAATATAATAAAAGGCAGGTAATATTTTAAATTTAAATTTCATTTAAATAAATGAATTTATTTTAAAACCTAGTCCATATGCAGCCCACAGGGATCCTTATATATGGATTAGTGGTCCCCATTATTATTTGAGTTTAATTCCACTAGCCTAGTGGATAGGCCACGAGACTCAGATATAAAGGATTCAACTTCAACTCCAAATATTGGCTGCAAGACCACGTGAGTCCTTAAATCCCTATGTGTTGGTTTCCTCATCTATAAAATGAGGAGGCTGGACTCAATCACCTCTAAGATTAATCCATGATCCTGTGAATTGGGCCTAAAGACTGAAGTAGCCGGTCCTCATCAGAGCATGTAAAGGGACCTTTTTAGCAGAGGCTCTGGGCTTAAATCCCACCTCTAACACCTATTACTTGTCCAACTTTGGGCAAGTCACTTAAAAAAAAAAATCTCCCTATGGCTCAGCTGCCTCATCTGTAAAATGAGAGGATCTGACTATTGGGCCTTGGAGGTCCCTTCTAGCTCTTGTTCTGTGATCTCTCAATGCTAATTACCCGTGAGGTCTTTTCTGCATTTCACTGATGATGTGATTTTGCACCATGGAATGATGAGGTCTCAGAAATACGGCACCCTTCCACCTCCCCTCCCTATCGTCTCTATTCCACATTCAAAAGTGAGGGCCAATGTGGCACGGTGAAAAGCCCCCTGGGCATGTGTGAATCTCAGTAAGTTACTAATCTCACACACACATAGTTTTCTCATCTGCAAAAATTGCTATACTATCTACCGAGCAAGGTCATTTTGAAGCAAATGCTTTGTAAACTTAGACACATTCCCTATAGGAATCTGAATAATTCTCTTTATTGCTATTAATAAAATAATGACAGCAAGTGGAAGCTGAAGCCCAGCATAATTGATTTGGGTAGGATGTACAGACTTGTTTCCTTACGCTGAAGATTATAGAATTGCCTTCAAAGATTTCAGAAGTATCTCCTTGGGACATTTCAATCAATCACTCAACAAACACTTTTTGAGTACCTACTATGTGTGATGTCCTATACCAGGTACTCAGAGGGATATAAAAACGGCCTACCCCTGAGGAGTTAGCATTATAGGCAGATTGATAAGTAGGAGTTGGGGGGAAGGGGGAACATTGAATTTAGAATCAGGCAGACATGACTTCAAATTCTGCCTTTGACCTTGCTAATGGTGTGACTGAGCAAACACAGGGGCTTCAGTTTACTAATCTGTAAACTAGGCTATTAAAATACCTATGGCACCTACTTTATAAGGACGTTGTGGAGACCAAGAGTCACAGAGCTAGGGTCTGGACCTGTGATTTCATGGGCACAAGAGAACTTCCTAAAGAAGAAACTCCTACTGCCAATGAAGGTTGGCACTCGGTCTTAAAGAGCTGCCTAGAACACTGAAAAGTGAGGCGATATTCCCAAGGTTACCTAGCCAGTATGTGTCCAGAGGTCTTAGCAGATCTGACACCAAAAAGGACATTATGGAGATGGCCTTTTTTATCATTACTTTTATTATCTAAATCCTACTCAAAGGCAGAACAATGAACTATAAAATTTCTCAATGTGTTTCTCTAGCCCAGTCTTCTGAGATATAAATGGGCTCACCGAGAGACATGTCTTTGACAGAATTTCAGGATTCAGAACTAGGACAGACCTTAGCAGTCACGTAGTCCCAGTCATGAGGCCCAGAAAGTTTAAGTACTATGTCCAAGGCCGCACAGATAAATAGTGACAAAGCTAGGATTTGAACCCAGGTCCTCTGACTTCCAATCAGTACTCTTTCCATAGCAGGTCTCCTTCAGTAGACAATCTGGCCACAAGCCTGGGAGCTGGATGCCACCAACATGCCCTCTCTGTAGAAACATAGCTTTATTCTTATAAGGGTAAGTCAAAAAGAATAAGAGCATTTTAAAAATCAGAATGGCTTTAGAACACGTCACTCGAAGGTCTTAAATAACAGTTCTGCTAAAATAATTGTTTCTATCACTGGTCATCTAGTAAAGGGGATTAAAGATAGTGGGTTCATTAAGAAGAGTTAAGATCACAAAATTCATTTAAATTGCCTTGCACCTGTTTAATCAAAATGATTTTCTGCTACTCTAGATTACAAGTTAAATTTCAGCAGTGACAGATTAATGATTGATCTATTAAGTCCGACCGTGTCCTTTGTCACTGCCTCAATGGAACCACCATTTTATCAGTAAACCACACTTGCCCTTGAAGCTCATTACAGCCGAGATACCGAGATCAAATGGGCAATTCAGTCTCCTCACAGCCTCTCCAGATCGACTACTGCTGAGATGGACAAATCCTACGCAGCCTGTGGGATGAAGAATGGACCCCAGCCAGTTCACATGGCCTCATTAGAATTACAAATCTAGGTCACTCATAAGCAAGTTCCATGCTTCTGACTCTTTGAGCCTTTAAAGGTAATTATCCTGGAGTTAAATGTCAGGGCCTTTTGAATGTGTGCAAAAGAAAGAACATGCCATTCATGTTTGGTCTAATCAAGGAGAAGATTTCCATAAAATCAGGAGTTTATCAATGGAGGGAAGATGAGCCTTGATCTATCACCCCTCAGCAAGAAGAATACCAGGAAGCTGCTTCCAGATTCAAATGGGAGTTGATACCCAGAGGTGCCTGTGAAAAGATTTCCAGTTTCACAGAAAAGGATTCATCCAAAAGCCAGACAACTTTTGATTATCCAGACTAACGGAGAGAAGAAAGAGAAAGAACATGGATAATCCAAAACAGTAATAAGTCCCCCTCACATTTTGCCTTCTTCATTGTTGGGTTTTTTTTTCAGTCATTTTCAGTTGTATCTGACTTTTTATGACCCCATTTGGAGTTTTCTTGGCAAAGATACGGAGTGGTTTAACATTTCCTTCTTCAGCTCATTTTACAGATAAGGAATCCAAGGCAAACAGGGATAAGTGACTTGCCCAGGGTCACACAGCTAGTAAGCTTCTGAGGCCAGATTTGAACTCAGGAAAATGAGTCTTCCTGACTCCAGGTCTGGCACTCTATCCACTGAGCTATTTACTTAGCAGCCCCTTCTTTTATCAGATTTTGTTTAAAGACTAATGGCAAAGTGATTTTCCTGGCCTCTCCAAATGCAACTCTGTGTGGTGAAGTGGAAAGATTGCTGGATTTGGGGCTAGAGGATATGTATTCAAATTCTGGCTCAACAACTTACTACCTTTCTCATTTTGGACAAGTGGCCCTGACTTATGGTGTCCTAGTTTCTTCCTCTGTAAAAGGAAGAAGTTGAACTGAGTGATCTCTATGGCCCTTTACACCTCTGAACCTGAGATCCTGCCATCCTAATCCCAATCAGAATGAAGGGAACATACCAATGAGAGAGAGCCCAACCTAAAATAAAAAGACCCTTCAAAGGGGATCATTTAGAAGCTTATTTATAGCATTGTGTGCTAATTAGCCATTTATAGCCTTGGTTCTCAGCAGCAGACAAAAATAACAAAAAGTTACTCATATTCAAAATATACCCTTATACCGTCTCTAGCAAATACCTTAGTGGGGAAAAAAGCCCACTTTTTTCACACAATTCTTGAGTGACTAGGAGACGCCTGGGTTGTAAGGACTGGGTTTTCTTTGACCAAATGAACAACGTTTACTTGTACCAGTATCTGGTATGCGGTTCTGGATAAGTTTTAATACATACAATGCAGACTTAACATCAATCACATTATTTCAATTATTATTTTGCGATGTCAGAAAAGTTAGCCCCAGTTACTTCTGTTACATTTATTGTGTGTACCAAGTGTCTGATGTGATTAATCATGCACTACTTGGTAGCAGTTGTACTGCCGAGTGAACTGTTAGTCATCCACTTTGTGTGGCGCAGACCATCTACTTCCTATCTCCCCCAACTAGACTGTTAGGTCTAAAGGTCAGGAGCCATGTCTTAGAATTTCTGTACGGGCCCTCACATATGACTCACATCTATGTAAAATGTTATATAGACCATAATCTCCACAAGGACAAGGATTATTTTCAGTCTTATCTTTGTGTCTCTAGCACATAACCACTACATAGAAGGTATTTAATACATTTTGATTCAACTGAATTATGTAGTAGCCACTACTATTTTTGCCTCCTCTAGAAGAGACAAAAATACCATGTTACACATATTCATAATATACCCTTGGAAGTACCTGAATGGGAAAATAGTCCACTGATTTACACAATTCTTACAGGACTAGAAGATAGCTGGGCTGCAAGGACCAGTAACTTAAAGGTTTATAAAGTTCTTCATTTAAAACAGTACAGTAAGGGAAGTACTCTAAGAAGTTGTATCCCCATTTTACAGATAAAGAAACTGAGGCTCAGAAAGGTTAAGTAAAATTGTCACTCAAACCAAAATCTGATGTATAATCCATAAATTTATCATTTATACTCCCCTTATACCTCTACCCACATTGCCTACAAATAATATGACACAACAAGCAATGACTAAGGGGAGTTAGTAGCAGACTTCAAATGCAAAAATGTAGAGTATGATGACCTGTTATAATCTCTCTCCACTAGATATTTAGGAAATCTACAGAGCAGCAGATAGATAATTGGGCCTGAAGTCAGGAAGTCTCAAGTTCAAATCCAGCCTCAGACCTTTACTAGCTGCATGAATTTAAGCAAATTACTTCACCTTTATTTGCCTCATTTTTCTTAACTGTAAAATGGAGATAATAGCCCCTCCCCCCATGCTTGTTAAAAGAACCAAATGAGACTGTTTACAATTATAAATGAAAAGTTTTAAATTTGAAAATGAGAAATTGCAAAGCACTGAGGACAGTGCCCACCTAGCATACAGTATGGGCTATATAAGTGCTTTCATTGTTCAGTCATTTTCTGGTTGTGTCCCACTCTTTGTGACCCTGTTTGGGGTTTTCTTGGCAAAGACACTAGAATGGTTTAACATTTTCCTCTCTGGCTCATTTTACAGATGAAGAAACTGGGCCAAACAGGCTTAAGTGACTTGCCCAAGGTCACACAGCTAGCAACTGTCTCAGGCCAGATTTGAACACAGGAAGAGAAGTTTTCCTGACTCCAGGTCTGGTATTCTATCTGCTCTTCCACCTAGCTACCATGTATAAATGTTAGCTGTCATCATCAATAAGAAGATAAAGAATTATTCCTAAACATTTTTCTTGGAGTTCAAACCTTTTAAAAACATTTACTAGAATAGCTCAAAGGCTTGGGTTTTAAGCCTCTTTTGAAAAAAAATTCATTTCAAAACATTTATTAAACATCTACCATGTGAATTGTATTTTAGTAAAAAAAAAAAAAGTCTAGCGAAGTGGTATCAGCCTAAAATAGAAGCAGGGCCACTAATTTGTATATAAGGAGCCCTGAAGGCAGCATATAATTTTGACTCTGTTTTATTGTATTTTCATCTATTTTGTTGCTTATTTCTTATTTACATTTTAATCTGATTCCTCAGGCTATAGCAGGCCTTGTGTTTAATACCTCTGGTGTACTAGCATACAGGTCTCATTTCAATGCTTTCAAAGATCCCCTTAATTCCTGAAGTTCCTTCATGGGAAAGTGAGAATACTAGAACACGGTATACCTCAACTTGGAATTTCTTGGCCATCTAAGGATAGGAATTTGAAAATAACACAAAAATCCACCCTCTTCTTCATTCTCCGGAAAGGGTCTGGGGATTAGGAGAAACCAAAGGTAGATCAGTACATTTAGCCAATTTTAGATCCAGGCCAAATTTAACACCAGGAACATTTTAATCATGGGCAAATTACAGGAATGGTTAAGCAATTCAAAAATCCAGGAGATAACAGCATTCGCATTCTAGAACAGAAGACCCGTACAAGTCCACATGTATCCATGTGGACTTTATAATCAAGACAGTTCATATTGAGATGGCACCGGAAAGTTCACAAAATGCTTCCTCACATTCTTGAGGTAGGGAGTGAAAAAATTATCATCCCCATCTGACAGATATGGAAACTGAGTCTTAATGAGGTAAAGTGAAATATTTAAGGTTCCATAACTAGCAAATTAAAGAGCCAGGATTCAAACCTAGGTCTTCTGATGTGGAATTCATTCCTCTTTTCACTATACCAACCTGCAATTTAAAATGTTTTTGAAGGGTTTTCTTTTTTAAAAAATAATTTTCAACAAAAATGATTTTCCCAAACCTTTCTTTGACTGTCTCTCCTTCCAATTTTTGATCCTCAATGAGTCAACAATCTTTTTAAAGTTCCTTTTTAACCACATTTTGGCAAATAAACGCAAAATGAGCAATTTGGATCTGAATACAATGCCTAACCAACCAAAGACAGAGCTAGGATGCTCAGCCAGAGTAGTAAACCAAAGGCCAATTGGATTTAGTCTAACAACCTGGATTTGAATCCCAGCTGTGCTACTTTACTTGACCCTGGAAAAATCATTTACCTTCTCTGTCCCTTAGTGTCCTTTGTAAAATGAGCGCCTGCCCTATATGCCCTCTAAGTTCCTTTACAGCTCTGTAAGATATGATTTTATTTTTTTCTGTGAGTGAAAAAGAAGTGACCAGTTAGGATTAACACCTGAAGTGCAGAGCAGGCATAACTGGGATATCATTCCTCTTGGGGAATTTTACTCCATGTAAATCTCATCTATGTTGAAACAGATGAAAGTTCCTCATTAAATTTGCCAGTTTATGATCACAAAACACATTGAATAGTTTTAGCAAAAGATCTTCTGGAAAAAGAGACATCAAAGGATAGGATTTGAATTGGGTCCGAGTGGTATCAAGAATCAAGCCAGGAACTGGGGGAAAGTTTGGAAAACTTGGGTATCCCACTGGTTTTAAAAAATGCCACAAGAGCCAGCCCTTTAGTTTGGAAAGTGCCAATCAGGAGGGTAGAAACTCTCTCTCCCTTTCTCCCTCCCTCCCTCTCTCTCTCTCTCTCTCTGTCTCTCTCTCTCTCTCTCTCTCTCTCTCTCTCTCTCTCTCTTTCTCTCTTTCTCCCCACCCTCTTACCCCTCCAAAAAAATTCTGGTCATGTGGGAGATGTGGGATCCACATCTCTCTCATACATTGATTCAAGAATTTCCAATAACTTGAATTAACAGGTCAACTCAATGTCTCTTAAGTTTGTCAGTCCCCAATGTTTGGCAAAAATGATCCCCGCCATCATCACCTACTCATTCCATAGCAAGATGTTAACAGCAACAGTGATGTGTTCTTCCCATTAGGAAAGATTCAGTAGTTACAAACTGACCAAGAAGGCAATCACCAGAAAGAATAAACTGCAGAAAGAGCCAGGATCGATGAGAAGCTGGTTGGACAAGAGTTCCTTCCACATTCTTGGGATGCATTGACAGGTGAGCATTCACCACAGTTCTGACAATCTGTCCTCTGTGTCACAGAAAGACTAAATCAATTTCTCTCATCCCACTATTATCTCTGTTCATTTCTTCACATATCCTAGGGATCACCAACTTAATGTATCATTCTTTGTTCTAATTACAAGTCAACCCACCCAAATACTCCTTCATGCATGAGGAAAACAGGATCTTGGCTTTGAGGTGACCCTCCCACCCCACCTCTCTTGTACCTTCTTAGTAAAAGCCATGCTATGAACTGTTGCTCCTAGTTCTGGCTACAGGAAAGAGATGAGACCATCAAAACTCTACTTTCTAGTGACAGATTCTGTTTCCAAGCTCCAAGGATGTGGGCCTCCCCCAAACATGCCTTAATACCTGGTTTGCTATATAAATGAACAGGACTCACTCTCCCTGAAGAATCGACAGCAGCCTTCTGATGTTATAACCCATGTAATAGGCATTATATATCACCCTCAGTGAATGAAGCCTTCCCCCTTTCTAGTGCTTCCCCAAATGATCCATCAATGTCAAAAGACTCACTGAGCTTGTTACAGACTCTCTCTCATATTGGGAAGTTGAGTTGCTCTTCAGTTTGTGTTATTATTCCAAGGCACTCCCCTCCACCGCATCAGTCCAATCTTTCCTTTGCTACCCCTAATACATGTCTGGATAATTGATATCTAGAGGAACAGCAACCTAACAAAGTTCTTTCCAAAGTTACCCTCCAATGAAAATGCCTGTCACCCAGCCCACTATTGCCACCAGCACCAAAGGCCCTAGAGGTAAGACAATTGTGTCTGCATTGATAAATCCACAATTCTGTCCAATCTCCCAACCACCCTATCACCAATAACCATATCACTCTTCAGATCAACTTATTCATCTAATCTTGCATCTTTCCATTCTCCCCGCCCACCCCAAAGGAGGCTACCCCGTCATCCCCCAGTATCGGGGCCAGAGGATAACACTCACATCGCGGAATCTGTTCCAATACTTGTCCCTGTCGTACTGGGAGACAGTGCTCAGCCATTTGTCACTGTCCAAGAAATTGCCATTGTTGTGGCCGCTGAGCACCTCCGCGCGCCGGCTGTCCACTTGTAGGAAACACCACGCCAGGATCACCATGATGCCAGGCATCTGCAGAACAAGGGGGGTTACAGGACAGACAAGCGCGGCTTGGGAAAAGATGGGACGCAATATCCGCATGCCTGTCCCTGACAGTTTATCAATGGGAGATAGGGGGCAGGGGTGGATGTTAGGGGTCCTGTGGGGCACGTATTTTATAAAGAGGTGCCGACCTTGTTCTGTTATTCGCATGTCTGCGTGTTTGGGGATGACCCATCGCAGACCTTGACCGAGGCTGCCGTGCTGGAAGAAAGGTTACATAGACGTGCGGATTGGGGAAACTGAGTCTGCTGTCAGGTAGCAGCCAGACCGGGCTGCAGAGTACACTGGAGTTTGGCGGGGGTGGGGGGAGATCTCTCCCATCCCTCGCGCTTCTAGCAGCTCCCACACTTAGCAAGCAGCAGGAGCGCAGCTAGAAAGGTAGGGGACCTCCTTTCGGCAGCTTCCCCCGGCGGCCCCAGGTGATGTTTGCCCCTCTCCCAGAACGCTCCCTTCCACCTTCCCACGCCCAGCCAGGAGGAAGTTGGAGAGCCCAGGAAGGAATGAACTAAGCCCAGATGGCCTGATCTGACTGCTCCGGGGAGCGAGGGTAGGGTGCGAGAAGTAGGGGGCACGTACCTTGGCGGGGGGGGCACGTACCTTGGGGGGCAGCCCGTGGTGGGGCGGCAGTCCCTGCTTCTTGGCTGCACCTGCTCCACAGACTCTGGCTTCAGCGGCTACGGCTGCAGCCCCAGGTCCGGCTCCGGCTCTCGCTTAGGGATCTCTCCTTCTCTAGCTGCTTCGCCCGCTCTTTCCTTCCCTGCCTGTTCACTGCGCTCCCTCCCTCGGCTTTGTGAGGCCAGCCTGGGTCTGCTCGCAGTCTCCTTAGCGCTGCGGAGACAGCGAGAGGCGACTTCTGGTGCCCCCTGGCGGGCGCGCTGCCGAACAGCCCTTTCGGCCCTGGCTCCCCGCTGCCGATTCCCCCAGCTCTTGTCTCCAGCTCCAGGGCTCAGATCCAGCGCCGCCAGCGCCACAGCCACCACGGCTAGCGAAGGCTGCCAGCCTACCGAGGGGCTGGAGAGGTGGCCCTGCACATGCTCAGACGGGCCGCTCAGATCTGGGGCTCAGCAGACAAGCGGTGCTTAGAGGGAAGAGCAGGGTCGTTGAGAGATGGGGAAGAAAGGGGAAGAGAGGAGAGGAAAAACGCAAGGGAGCCGGCTAGAGGAGCGGTGGGCTCACCCCAGATGCTCACAGCAACGCAGTGACCCATATCCATTTACACACACTTCCACCTGCCATAGCTAACCTTCTGGGGCCAGGAAAAGTGGGTCTCTCGCGACCAAGACACCCTAATCTGCCTCGTTCTGCAGAAGCCTGGTGCTGGATAGCGTGACCCCCAGCCCTTGATCTGTGAAAACAGAAAACCCGGCTTCCAGACCCAGTTGTGCTTCCAAGTCAGGAGATTTTTTTACCTGTAGTCATTTCAAAGCCTCAGTCTCTTGACCAGGAAAATGGGAGTAAGAGAATTTACACGCCTTCCTCAGATTTGCTTCCCCCAAGAACTGAGATAATGGATGCGAGGTAAACCTTAAAATATACAATTATAAATGTGAGCTATTACTCTGATAACAAACACAAAGTGTCTCCTTTAGTGGACACTAGAGAGCTTTTCTGTAGTTTCTGGGAGAATGGTGATGATGAATAAGGCATGCCACGGAGAGACTGGAGCTTTTGTGTAGACATTTTGTCACCGATTCTGGTTGGCGAAGCACATGGTTGGTAAGAGCCTTTTTTCTGTTAGCTGCGTAGACAAAATTCTAGGTATCTTCAAAAAGACTTGATTCGGTTTCCACAGTCTCGCAATTCCATTCCCATCTTAGAAAGCTGACAGTGTCCTGTGAGAGACTGTTGTTAAGGGGAAAGCCCTCAGAGCTTTTGGTCTTTGGGGTTATATAACCCCCCAAAAATGGGACACCCCCAGGCTTTTTTTTTATTCTTTTGGTCTCCAGCCACAAGAGAGCAAACCCTAAGAATCTAGGAAGTAGAATCCAAGACATTGCAACCCAATATCCCAAGAAACAAAGTCACACTTGGGAGTGACTTTCAGAACACCAACCTAGAGATAGCTGAAATATCAAGCAGTGATTTTGATTTTGGTTATGAACTTGTTGAATCATTGCTATGTAGAAACTGAGCTACATTATGAGTCTAATCCTGCCCTTCCCCAGATCTAAGTACTAAAGGGGAGGATTATGCCTCAAGGCATCAGAATAAATGCTTGTACATTTGTTCTTGCTAAATCTTTTAAGAAATTATCCCTTTGGGTTGTATCCCAAAATGATCATAGAAGCAGGAGGAAAACCCACATGTACAAAAATATTTATTGCAGCTCTATTTATGGTGGCAAAAAAAACTGGAAATTAAGGGGATGCCCATCAATTGGAGATTGGCTAAACTAGTTGTGGTATGTGAATGTAATGAAATACTATTGTGCTATAAGAAATGGGGAGGAGATGGACTTCATATTGACCTGGAGAGGCTTATACAAATTGATGCTAAGTGAGAAGAGCAGAACCAGGGAAAAATTGTACACAATCACAGAGACATAGTACGTGTGACGACCAACCTTGATAAACTGGACTCTTCTCAGCAATGCACAGGTAAAGACAACTCTACAAGTCTCAGGATGGAAGGAGATGTCTACATTCAGAGAATGATCTAGAAAGACCAGAGTTTAAATGGAGTCTGAAGCAATACATGCTATCATTCTTTTCCATGTTTGGTTTTCTTTCTTCTTTCTCATTGTTCACTCCATGGGTTACAACCCTTCTATACAACCAGACTAATGTCCAATGTGAAAGTATTTGCAGATCCTATACTTGACTGCATGCTGCCATGGAGGAGGGGGAGAGGGAGGGGAGAAAACTTGAAACTCCAGGGACTCTGGAACTGAATTTTGTAAACGAAAAGTAAATAAAGATGCCCTTTTAGTAGTAAAAAAAAAAAAAGAAAGAAAGAAATATCCCTTTGTAAAAACTAATCAATTTTAAGTTCAATGAACCTGGGATGCTAGTCACTGGCCCTTAAAAATGGGGGAACAGCTGTGTGGCTACAAGCAATGGCAGTAGAGAAAAGAGCCCACAAACCTTTCAGGATAAGCTGAAGCCCTGAAGGGAGAGGTAGCCTGTATAGCACCTGGAAGAGAGGGCCAGAGATTATATGTTTCAGTATGTATGTGACTTTTGGCAGTGGCAAGCACATGACCTAACCGCACCCCACCTTTTACACTTCTGCAATCCTACCAAAAGGTTTTATTTGCAAACACTTTCATTTCTGAGAGATCCCTTCCCAGCTAAGTAAGTTGGATTCTTACCTATAAACTCTCCACTCACCATCCATGAAGGTCACATAGAACCAGAAACCAACACAGAGTATTAGAATCCCCTTGTCCAGGGAGGCTTAGGTGGCGCAGTGAGTAGAGCACCAGCCCTGGAGTCAGGAGAACCTGAGTTCAAATCCGACCTCAGACACTTGACACACTAACTAGCTGTGTGACTTTGGGCAAGTCACTTAACCCCAACTGCCCTGCAAAAAAAAAAAAGAATCTCCTTGTCCCACCTCTTTCAATGAGAAAACTGAGGCTCAAGAAATGACTGGTCCAAGATCATCTAATGAGCTAAGATTCCATGCTTCTGTCTTAGGAAGTAGAGACTAGTGCTCTTTCGGGAAAGCCTTGTAGGGCAAGAAAAGCATCCTCCCATATGGGAAATACATATGGGAGTGACAGCAAGGATAATTCAATACACACATATATTTATACATATTTATGTATATATATATTTTTTACATATGTGTGTATAATGTATATCTCTGTAATTGTACATATATTACATATATGAATCTATATTTATTTACATCTGATATAGGTGTCATAAATTATATATACACATACATACACACACACACACACACACACACACACATATATATATATACACATATATACACAGCTGGCATGCCAATACCACACACACACACACACACTCACTCACTTACAGTCACATTCTCACACACACAAACATATAGCTGGGCCAAGTGTTGGTGAGAGGTGGAGCAAATTCTCCTTCCCAATTATGTCTTTCTTAGTGCCTGCTAAAATGGACTTGCTTTCTTTGAGCAGATTCTGGGAGTAGGGCACCATGGAGCTGGAAAAGTCAGGCTGGAATGAAATGTTGGCTTTGCATAATCCCCAAAGGGAATTTTACATTGTCTATGTCAAATGTCTACATTTCCCTATAAAGCAAATCTCTGCATTTCCATTCTGGGGTTAGGTATATACCCAGCTGTTTGAATCTGCTCATAATCCCAATCCCCAGTTAAGGATGCCAGATCCCTCTAAGACATATGTGTTTTTTAATTGTTCCCATGAACTTTCCTTACATTCTCTGCAAATTAACTGTGTAGAAATTCACACAAAGGTCAGGGGATAGATGCAGGTCTTTAAGCATACCTCTGAGAGAGCCCATCACAGGTGGCTAGGTGGCTCAGTGAATAGAGCACCGGCCCTGAAGTCAGGAGGACCTGAGTTCAAATTTGGCCTCAGACACTTAACACTAGCTGTGTGACCTTGGGTAAGTCACTTAACCCCTACTGCCCTGCCTTCCCCCTCCAAAAAAAGACAAAAAAGAACAAAAAAAAGAAGAAAAACTGAAGGAATAATAAGGCTAGGGACTAGACCTATGATTTCATCGATATATTGTTGAACTGAAGGGGAATGAGAGGAGAAAGAGGATTCCCTTTATGAATATAAGGGAGCACCTTCTCTATTACTTAGAATCTTAGAGACCCACCTAGAACATGGAAGGTTACATGATTTGTTCTAGGTTTCCCTGCCAATGTGTGTCAGAACCCAAATCTTCCTGGCTTCAAGACCACCATAGCAGTGCTATCACTACCATTGCTGTGTAGAGAATAAGAGGGAGCTGAGACCTGGGTTCAAGGTAAACTTGGGTGTGGATTTATTAATTCAGCGAGCACCATGACTTACAGAAGCCAAGAAGAGAGAATGGTTAGACCTATAGCTCAGGGCTAATTTGGGAATATGGTGCAAGGGTACAAGGGCACAACCTTCCTGTGACATGATGGCCCTTCCTAGAACAGGGTGGAGGGCACAGGGTGGGAGGTCATAGTCAGCTTCCCAGGGCAGGGTGGAGGGTCATGGGCTAAGGGGAACTGGAATTCCCCAGAACAGGCCAGGGTCATGTTCTGGGCAAAGAGTATGGGGACCCTGCTTGGTCAGGGGAACAGAACAGGGTGGTCTCTACATACACCATAACCTTGTACAGTATGCTGATTCAGGAAGAATATATAGAATGTGATTTAAGGAAGGAGGGGGCTCAGGGGACTACGCCTTGAGCAATCCCCAGGACTTTGCCTTAAGCAGGATATAGGATAGAGACAAAGACAAGAATATAAAGGGGCTAAAGGGTGGGCCGCAAATCAGATGGTGTGTAGTGACCTGGGATTAGGGTTTGGGTGTAACATCATCTAAATCATGCTTTAAGTTTTGGGCAGTATTTCTCTCTTTTGATCATCTAGTCCTGACCCTTGTTTCTTAGAAAGGCTCCCACCCAAACCATGGTGCAAGGGGATAAAGGAAAAAATATTTTCACAGCTCCACCTTCACCCCCTGGCATACCCCTGGTATCCAGAGAAAGTGAGGAAAGTCTCCAACACACTGAGTAGGGCCCCTCTGGAGAAGGATCATAGACAAGGGTTCCATAGAATGGGCAGGCAGTGTATAACCTATCACTACTATATTGATCATATAGATAATATATCTATTTGTGTATTCAAAGACAACCCTACCTGTCCTTCTGTCTAATCTCACCTAAGTCCCTCTTCTCAGGATTTCTTGGCTGGTCATATTTGTCCCCAGCTTCAGTGACAGCCCACTTACCCTTCTTCCAAGCTCCCCTTTGTAAACTAGGCTAAAACAATAAAAAAAGACATTTCTTTCTTTTAAATCCTACCCTGGAAAGATTTCTAAAGTAGAATGGGTATCTTCTGGTACACTTGACCAAGGTTCAGACTCAAGTTACTGTGTTCTCCTTGCCTCTCCCTAGGTTCCCAACTCCGTTTCTCTCCTTCTCCAGACTCTGCCTCTCAAGAAAAGGACATAAGAAGGTTGTTGGACAAATGTTGTCAAGCCAACCAGCACCTGGGGGCAGATGAGTGGAAGGGGTGGGAGGGAGAAGGAAAAGGAGGATGCCAGGTTTATAAGCCTATCTGAAGCACATAGGAGCTAAAATCAATAGTGTATCTTGAGGCTATATTTCTGAATGTCTTTGGTTACTACAAAGCTATAATAATTCCTCATTTCAGCATAGTTTCTATTTCCAAAGAGCCCCATATGTTTTATTTTCCACTCTAATGAATCTCTATAACATGACTCCTGGGAAATACAAAGCAGTTACTATGATCTCCATTTTACAGTTGAAGAGAGAAAGCACAGAAAGGTTAAGTCACTTTCTGACAGTCACACAGCAAGAAAAGCAGAGGCAAGAATGAAACCCAGTTCTCTACCTCTCATCCTAATCATCGTGGAAACAAAGCTACTGTTTCTGTATAGTCTTTCTTGGAATCAAGTGGTTGGACTTTATGACCTGCTCTGGTAACTTTGGTTTGCTGATATAGGAGTTGATAAAGAAAAGAAAGTTGGGACATAATATGTTTCATACTGGCAAATGAGTTATTTTTGAGGACATTGTTCTGATTTCTTTGAGCCTAAAATACAGCATAATCTCTTAGAAGAGATCTACAGCCACTCAAAGTAGCTTGACCTAACTATCCACACAGGAAAAACTAAGTGGATGAAGAATACTTACCATTTGAACTCCGATCTGCAGTTGGATAGGCAATTTATAGAACTTCTAACTCATCCATTTATATGTATGTGTGTGTATGTGTGTGTAAATTGTCCCTTTAACTATGTATCATAGTTTGGACAACAGACATTCTTCATCCACTAGGATTCACATTTGTATGTGTGTATATATACATATACATGCACACACACACACACACACACACACACACACACAATTTGGGGATACTTAAGCTATGGTTCCACTGGTATAAGGAGTTCTTGGTGAAGAACTTCCTCTGCCAGTTCAGAGCAATGCCTTCTCTGCAACTTATATTCATAAGCTAGTTGTCTAGGGCACTGAGAGGTGAAATAATTGTACACATCAAGTCAAACTTGAACTCAGGTCTTCATTGACTAGGAGGCCACTTCTCACACCTCCTGGTTGAGCATGAATCCCCTCCTAGAGGGCAATGGAAAGGCACATGATGGCTATGAGGACCACAATACCTTACAAACAAAAAATTATGGAGAGGTGGAATGAAGTTATGTTGTCAAAGACATATATAAGCAAAAAGGGAGTGGTTATGTGGTGGGAGCAAGGGATAATGAATGGAGAGCCTATGTGCTCCATTGATAACCTCCTGATATCAAGAGAAAGCAAGGAAACATTGGCCCAACCTTCTGGGTGAGCCCCCTTATAGCAAACCTATAGGAGAATATGGACAAAAGTCACACATTCTCAAAAATTATGGATAGGTTGCAATATGTATCAATGAAGGAAATACTCACATCTATAAGCGCACAGAGCCATGGGAATATCTGAGCAAACCTACATCCCAACCACAGAGAAGAGAAGCCAAATGACAAGTCAGTTGTTCTGTGTGATAACCACTGGCTGTACCAGTTCATCTGGTAACATACAAAAATATATTGGTTACTACTATATGTTATAAAAATTATGAATCACGAAAGTGGAATGATTGATGATGACCTTACTAACCACTAACCCTCTTGATCTGCTTAAGCTTCTTTACTATCCAGAGGATGCAGAACTGACCTGTGAATTAGGATCATGTTATTGGGAGGCAGACTGAGCATCCATCAAGCCAGATATACTTGTCATCATTGGGTGTTTGCTAAAGCATGAATTTCCACCAAAAGGACAATCATCCAGAAACTAACCAGTGTGGGAAATCTTCCTTGGAATTTACCCAGACCAAAATCTAATCAGACAGAGGAAGAAACTCTTAAGTTTGGGCTAATGGGTGTATTCCTGCTATTGTCAAGACAGTTGATATGGAAATTGATGTTGATATTGAAAAATGATGTGCCTAGATTTAGGTGACCTAACTCAAGTACCCGAAGACCTTAATTTTAATGTAACCCACTTCCCAGTGTGTGTAATTCCATGCATGAGCAGCTTCCCAAAAGAATGCTACTGCGAACAGCTTTTAAGGTTCTGATTACACAGTATAGCGAACACTCTTCATTCAAGAACAAATCAAAGGAAAACATTCACAACAAATCAAGATACAATATACACAACATTATATCTTATCACAGAAAATCACAATATAGTGTTCACGGCAGATTATCATTAAAATGGCCACATAGTTTTCACCAAAGTGGTCACAGTATTTAGAACAAAGAACAAAAGAACAAGTATATGGTGTCCCTAATGTTTGCCTCCTTACTCAGTCATTCAGTTATCTCAGAACACAATAGTCATTCTTCCACTCATAGGGCAATCATAGGTTAACTTTTTCAGTAACTTATCTAGCAATCAGTCACTAAGTATCATTAATCATTAAATACAATCATTAGAAAATTACATAAACCCTCCACCCCTCAATGTCTAGTAAACTTAAATTTCATCACACATTCAATATCCAAGGAGAGGCCTTTTCTTCATCTTGACTCAGGGTGGTCTCTCAGATTCCCTGGATTCCCTTCCATGGTCCCAGCTCCTACCTGAATCCACCAAACAGTCACCTAGATTCAGAGGCAGACAGCTCCCAGGCCTTTGTCCAGTCCTCTGAGCAGTTCTTGTTACACATTAAAGT
>CM053598.1:203100947-203119658 GCA_028646575.1 Pseudocheirus occidentalis
TGAGAATATTTTTACTCTTATCCTTACCTGTAAAACCTTAAATAAGCCCCTTCCCTTTTCTGGACTTCAAATTCCTCATCCATAAAAGAAAACCTCTATGGTTCATCTGAGCTCTAATACCAAGTGATTTTATCATAACCTTTGTGTAAAACATTCCCTCTTGATTTAAAAGGTCCAGTTACATTTTGGAGACATCGCAACTTCTCTAGATTGTTTTAGTGAAATCTGGGGATGCGAGTATGCAGGACTCTAAGGTGGTAGTATAGTCTTTCTTTAAAGCACTCAGACTCAAAAGGCAGGAAATATGAACATAGTAAATATTTCATAGTAAAGTAGACAGAAAAGGCTTTTCTGTGAACCCACAGAGAGATGAGAGGACTTTTCCCATGACAAAAAAATATCTAGGGTGGGGAACCTGTGGTCTTGAGGCCACATGTGGACCTGTAAGCCTTCAAGTGTGGCCCTCTGAGTGAATCCAACCTTAATAGAACAAATCCCCTTAATAAAAGGATATTTTTTTCGGTAAAACTTCAGTCAAAAGGTCACATCCAAGGAGAGGATTTGTTCTATGAAGTTTGGATTTGGTCAAAGGACCACACTTGAGGACCTAGAGGGCCAGTGGCCCTGGGACCACAGCTTCACCATCCATGAATCATCCTGGGTGCAGATCCAATGAGAAAGAGGGTCAGGGATGCACTTTCCATTGTCCATCAGTGATTCTGTCAAGAATAGGCACTTGTCAAGGTAGCTCAGCCCCCAAAAAGTGTTCACTACTTTCTCTTGAAGCTGTTGTCTTTTCCTCCCAACCTAATCTACTTAAATAGATCAGTTTCAGAGGAAGAAATAAAACAAATAATTAATTGTCTTTTCCTCCCAACCTAGTCTTAGGTTCTCTAAAATCGCAGAAATAGAAAAAATTTAAGAAATCACCTAGTCTAAACTCATTTCACAGATTAAGAAACTGAGGCCCAGAAAGGACTTACCTCCCAACTCACTACTTTAGCATAGGTAATTCTCAATCTCTAATAATTACTTCTCCTCCCTAATAGATGACACCTGCTTTCAATTGGATTAGCTGTTGTGAAATCACATTACAATATTAGGCAATTGTACTTTTACAGCTCCTGAACCAGAATGGTTCCAACTGTTTATGTCTTCTATGATTTTACAGTGGGTATGGGAACTACATTTTTCTAACTCTGTACAATATCTATGTCCCACTTCTGGTCTAATTAGGATGAATTTGTCTCATTTATCTTTATCTCTCCATACAGATAAAACATAGTCTTCATGAAGTTTACAGTCAAATGAGAGATAAAGCACCAATATACACAACTATAATGCACAGTTTTTTAAAGCGCAACGTGAACTTTAGGGAGAAAGATTATTACCCATTGAGAAGCTAGAGAAGGCTTCATAGTAGGTAAGGCAGGACTTCAAGGAATGGGCAGGAAAATAGTGTTAAGGAAATCATTCTGGCCACACAGAAAGAAAGAAAACATAAAGTACATGGCTGGGGTAGTCTGGAAAGACAGGGTAAAGTAGGTTATGGAGGGTCTTCACACCCATGCATAATATAAACTTTGTGCTAATTATATAATAGGCAGACATGGAAGATGTTTGAATAGAGTGATATATCTATCTATCTATCTATATAAATATATATATATATATTTATAAGGTAAATTTGTATAGCAGTATGACAGATAGATGAGTGGGGAAAGGGTGAACATTATGATGCACTATGTGTATGATCTTCTTAAAATTGAAACCAAGGGTTAAATTCTACTTGTTTGTTTTTGGTACATTACTCTTTCCTCTTGGCTAAGATTTTATTTAATTTTTTGTATCTATATTCATTAGTGAGATTAGTCTATAATTTTCTTTTTCAATGTTATCTCCATCTGGTCTTGAAATCCAGACTATTTGTTTCATAAAACAAATTGGGCACCATGTCATCTATTTCCATATTTAGAAATAATCTATATGTGTGGATTACTTATACTTTGTAAATTTGAAAAAAAAATACCCATAAAATCATTTAGGTGATTGCTGGGAGAGACTATTAATTAATTATTTGATTTATTTCTTCCTCTGAAACTGATCTAAGTAGTCTGCTCCCTATTATTTGTGTAATTTAATCTTTTTAATATCTATTTGTTTAATTATGTCCCTAATTTGCCACCAAGCAAATATGTATAGCATGATGTCTAAATTCAATTTATCCATAACTTTATCTTTTAGTAGAACATAGACTGTCAGATCTGAAAAATCCTTAGAGATCATTTAATCCATATACCTATATATACAAATGGGTAAATTAATTTTTAAAATTAAGTAAATTGTTCAAGGCCTTATAGCAGAGTGATTAGGAAGCTGGTCCAAGCTGGGAGCCATATAGCTTCCTCTCATCCTATGCATGTTACCCTACTTCTGGTGGAATATGCCCACAGCCTGACCCCCAGATGGAGAAAATATTCTTTGGAAAAAAGAATAAACTTTGGAATAAACACCACCTGGACCAGGGTAAACTCAAGCCATCACCACCCATCCTCCATTTAAGTCATAAGGCCCAAAAGGAAGCCGATGTCTTGGCTCTAATAGAAGTCCTAATCCATGTAAAGAAAATTCCAGAGCTATTCATCATATTTCAGTGGTTTGAGACTAATGAGGGAACAAAGAGCATTCAAAGCAGTTATAACTACTTAAAGCTATCTTGTTTTGTTGCTTAGTCATGTCTGATTCTTCATGATCTCATGGACCACACTGTTCATGGGGATTTCTTGACAAAGGTACCAGAGCATTTTGTCATTTCCTTCTCCAGTGGAGTTGAGGCAGACAGAGGTGAAGTGATTTGCCCAGGGTCACCCAGCTAGTAAGATATGAGCTCAGGTCTTCTTGCCTCCAAGATCAGCACTCTGTTCTGGTAACATCTAGTTACCCCATCTACAGACTTCTAAATTCTTTCTGTGAGTACGCTCCATTGTGTCAACGCATATGGAATTATTGGAACCCAAGACAAAGACAAAGACAAACCTGCAATAGTTCTCCTGACACTCTCCTCCTTGCTCTTTCCACTATACCGTATCTCCCATATGATTTCTTCAAACATTCAAACTGCTAACTGTAGCAAACGTATCTCTGTTCAACCCAGTGCTATCTTTTTCCAAGACAGTACTGTACAAGTAGATTAAATACATTTATATGTGTGAGGCCAGTCATCTCTTGATGTTGCTAAAAGTTGTCAAATCTGCATATCCTTAATTACAAAATTTGACCTCCTTACAGTGTGCTGTGACCCTTTATAGCTTCATTATAATGAAAGAATAAAGCATTGTTCAGCAAATTGAAGCAATGTGTTTGGTCCACTGTCCAGGGAATACAGTGCTGCCCTTTTTCCTTTTCTTTCTGCCTTTTCCTGATGTTCAGTCACTTAAGAAGAAGAAAAAAGAAGAAAAAGTAAACCCACAAAACATGTTTCAAGAGCACTGGCCTGAGAGCCAGTATTGCCACAAATGATTTCTCTATGCCCTTGAACAAGTCCCTTACCTCTTAGGATTTCAGACTCTTTATCTGGGACACTAGAAGCTTGTACGACACAGTCTTTAGTGCCCTTTCTAGCCCAAATGTCCGTGATCTCAGGTTACTGAAAGAGGCTCACAGAAATAAAGTGACTTCTCCACAGTAATAGACTATCCAGGACCAGGACCTGGACCTGAGCTTCTTGGGTTTCCTAAAATCATAGAAGTAGAAAAAAAGGAATCACCTAGTCTAAACTCATTTCACAGATGAAGAAACTGAGGTCCAGAAAGACTCATCTTATGATCACATCTCTTAACAATAAGCCAGGGCCAGAATTAAAAATCCCAGTTTCTAGTTCACTTTAGTCAATAGGTTGTTGAGCTTATATGTAAATGCTTTCTGGGGCATTGATAAAGTATTCTTCGGGACATCTAAAACAAAAAAATCTAGAGCTAGAAAGTATCTGAGAGCAATCTCGTGAAATTCCCTAATTTTATATAGCAGAGGAAACTAAGAAACAAGAGAAGTTGGATGATTTGCCTGAGCTAGGTCCTCCAAGTCCTAAGGGATAAACAGTAACATAGTATAGTGAAGACAGTCAAATTAGAAGCCTGCAGATGGCCCCTAAAATTCCCAAGTTCAGACTGAGACAGAATCAAAATGTAATTAAGAAATCTTTAACAAAATAAATAAAAAATACAATACAACAGAGATAATGTCAGTTTGTGGTTTTCTAAGTCACCATGAGGCTGCAGGGACCCATTTCTATCTTAGTTGGGCACCACCACTATAATACATAAACTCTAAACCTCAATTCAGGAAGACCTGAGTTCAAATACTTCCCTGGACACTAGTTGTGTGACCATGGGCAAGTCACCTGGATTTTCTGGGCACTAGTTTACTTAAATGCAAAACAAAAGGATTAAACTTGGTGACCTTTAAGGTCCCTTCCAATTAATATATCTGTAAAATGATGACCTATAAGTCTAAATCCAGGGCTCTTTCCAATACACCAGGCTGCCTCCAGTTATTTATCCTATTAGCTAACATTGAGAACGCATTTATTTATTCAATTTGTGTCTGCTTTATTATCTAGCTATCATCTATCCATCCACTACCCACCAGAATCTTGAACTCCATTTCCTGAGATCCTTGGCTCTAATAGATGACCATACCTCATCTTCCAAAGGAACCAGGCCTCTGTGCCACTTTTAGGCCATCTCCACACTTTGAGGTGGGTTGTATGTCCTCCACCCCCTTTCTAGTTCCCCTTTATGCATTCTCTTCTTCAATTAGAATATAAGCTCCTTGAGGACAGGGACCTCAGAATTCATTACAGTGCACATAGCAAGCATTTACTAAACACTTTATATTTCTGTCAATCTATTACTTGTAAAACATTTTTAAATAATCATGTACATCTCCAATAGGAGCTGCTACTCCTTTCACCTACAGAGCAGGATGTAGCATATTTTTTTAAAGCCTGCATAACACAAATGCTATGGACAGAGCTTTTCATTCACAGTTTCTGCTGTGTTATATAGCTTCCTTCCCCCATGGTGCAGGCAGACAGGAAGAATGAAGAGATAGTATTTGAACTCAAATTCTATCATGCACTTCCTGAATTTTCCAGACACACAAAGGATAGACAAAGAAGTCAGACACCGAGCAGCCAAGAGCACTCGTCCCTTCTTTACCTGCCCTCCCCAACACCTACCCCCCACTACCCCTTAACAACCTTCACGGGCTGTTTCACAGATGCTCTAGTCAAGCAGTAACAGATGAGGTGATCTGTCCAAAAATACACCAGGAAACTCATTTCAGATCCTAATATTTGAGGCTCGCAGCTGCCAAGCACATCTGGATATGGACAATGTGGCTCACTTTAGTACCAGAGACAGGGAACGGGGGCCTGAAGCCCCTTGGCAAACACAAAAAGGCTGGGAGAGGGAGAGAGAATGGGCATATTGCCAAGTTATAAATGAACTGGCCTGCTTGTGCCAAGTTTCTCTGAAACTAAGATGCTTTTTATAAAAATGGTTTTGTCCCCAGAATCTACAGCATGTGCTGTGCACACAGTGGCAAGCCTATCGGATGTAAATTAGAGGTAAGAAAGAGTTTGGTCTGTTTTTTTTTTCCCTGGATTTGGTCCTGGCTACTTCTTTCCCAACTATCCCATTTTTTCTGTCTCTGTTCCCTTTAATTCAGCCCTTTTTATTTTTTTAAAGGACTTGTCCCATGGGTTGATACAACAACCTTAGCTTTGCATCTCTGGAATCATCCACATCCTATTTTTGCCACCTCCACCCCCAGGTCAGGCCCTATTTACCTCTCATTTTACTAGCCTCTAAAACGATCTCCCTAAATCTAGCCACTCCCACTCACAAATCCATCTGTTATACCATTACCAAAATAATCTTCCTAATGTACACAACTGAACTAATAAAAATCTCATTTTCATATGAAAAAATAGCTCCCTAGCACCTATATGGTAAAATGTAATCTTCTCAGCTTGGCATTTAAGGTCCTCTATAGTTTGGCTTCAAACTACTTTTCCAGCTTTGTTTGACTTTCCTCCTCTGCATTCCATCCAAATTTGACTATTTATTGATCCCATCCTGTACCCTCCTACCCCCATGCATGTAGGAATGCACATGTCTGGGGCTAATGTGCCGGCACAACATAGGATGAACATTAACCCTGGCCGTTTTCCTTGAGGCAAGGGAAAAGAGGAACAGCCAGTGGGAATGCCAATCCCCAGGTATAGAAGCTATTGGGACTCACGCTATTGGAACATATAAGGCTGCTCCCAATACCTTGAATGTATTCCCTAGTCATATCCCTCTTCAAAGCCCAAGTCAGGTACCACTTCCCCATGAAACCCCCAGTCCTCCAGAATACTTCGTTCAAACGTTCTTTGCCCTTATCAGAATCTACTTCAGTAGTGTCAAATTCAGATAGAAACAGATTCCAAGCGGCTGCGTAGTGACTTGAAAAAACCACAAATTGACATCAGGAATGCTTTACTTTACTAAACATTTCCCAATTACATTTTAATCTGTTCAGAATCAGATTGCTGGTGGTGCTGAGTCTGACACCTCTGATTATACTAATCTGTGTGTATACTGTATCCCTTTCTTTACTCCAGGGCAGGGACTCCATCACAAAGCCATGGCTAGTAAAAATGCACCTGGGCAAATGGAGCTGTAGGGAGAGGATGGGAGCACAGATAACATGAGTTCAAATCCATAGTGAGGCATTTACTAGCTTTGTTAGCTTGGGCAAGTCACTTAACCCCAGTTTGCTTCCATTTCCTCCCTGTAAAATGGGGGTTTTAATAGCACCTTGTCTCCCAGAGTTGATGTGGGGATCAAGTGAGAGAATAATTGTACAGTGCTATGTAAATGCTACCCATCATCATCATTTTCATCTTCATCATCATCATCATCATCTTCATCATCATCTTCATCTTCATCATCATCTTCATCATCATCATCTTCATCATCATCATCTTCTTCATCATCATCTTCATCTTCATCATCATCATCTTCATCATCATCTTCATCTTCATCATCATTATCATCTTCATCATCATCATCATCATCTTCATCATCATCATCATTAGTTGTGGGCACGAAGAATGATGATACCAAGAATGGCCCTACTGAAAATGAAGCCATGTCTATGCCCTAGTGCTGCTACCCCCTGGGACTCTAGAGAACATCAAGCTAAGGTCACCACAGTTACAAGCAGGGAAGGAACGCAAGGGCCCTGAGAACAGATCTGCCACATGGCAATGAAAACTTTATGGATGTATGTTTTTTTTGCTTTTGTGATCCCAGTACCTGCAATGGAACCTTGCACATAGTAGGTTCTTAGTAAAGAATTGTTGAGATGGCCTGAACTGACTTGAAATGAAATGAACTGAATTAAGTTGAATTGAAATGAAATTAATTCTACTGGGGGAAAATGTGGTCCACTTTAAGGCAATGCATTCCATCATATTCTTCTTTCAAGCAACAGAGAGGTTACAGAAACTAGGCTGGCGAGGAAAGAATGACTTGTCTTTCTGCAGCCAAGAGTAGAAGCTACTAGTTTTAAATTATCTCAGAATGCCAAAAGTAAGTCCTCCCTCCTCTCTCCTCATCTCTGACCTTTGGCTACTCTCGCCCTGCCCTTTTTCCTCTCACCAAGTCCATTGTCTTTCTGGATTTTCTTTCTCTTGCTGGAGCTTTGCCCACTGGCTCCTTTTGTCTCCCTGTCTTCCTTCTGTTACAAATCCCTATTCTATTTGTCCTTTCTGAGGACAACTGTGGGTGAACTCTTTACAATATGATGATTAAATGGGTAAATCAGAAAGATGCCTGACGAAACAATCTCAACCAAAGCTGGAGAACAAAAACTGAGTGAGGCATTGTGGTGCAGTAGAAAGAGACAGGAACATGCAGTAGAAGAACTGAAGTTAAATCCCAGTTCCGCCACTTTGTGACATTGGAGGGACACTTTACCTCCCTAAGACTCAGTTTCCTCTTCTGTAAAACAAGGAGGTCAGACCAGATGGCTTATAAGGGCCCTTCTAGCTAAACATTTATGATCCAATAATCTCAAATTTATCAAAATACAGTAGACCCTGACCTGCTGAGTGATTCGAATTTTTTACTTGGTGCCTTGTTCACTTTTCTGTCCCTTAAAGGAAAATTATTGAAAGTGATCTGTTCCTGGATTTCCAGAGGCAGTGCCAAGATGGCAGAATAAAGGAAGCATGACAGCTGAGCTCTCTTAACTTTCCCCTCCAAACAACTTTAAAATAACACCTCAAGCCAAATTTTGCAGCAGCAAAGCTAACAAAAGATCAAAGTGCGACATAATTCCATCCCAAGACAATGTAGGAGGTTGGAGGGAGAGATTTGTGACACAGGAGTGGAAACTGACCTACAGTACACATGGGTGCAATACTAGTGGTATGACTTGATGGTGGTAACAGTAGCAGCAACAGTTTCAGAAGCTCTTGATTCAGATATGATAAAGGGATCAGGCAACTAGCCAGAAAGAGTTTACAGAGGACCTCTCTGCTAGTATTGGACACAAGACCAGATAGTGTTTAGGAGGTCCATTGCCTATACCCACTTCTGGGTCACAGTTCAAGGCTGGAGAGGAGCACTTTTGGTTGTGGGAGATCACGGTCCCTGAGGAATAGTATTATTTATTTCAATCCCAAAGGAGCAAAGGATCAACCATAGAAGTTGGTGGCAGATCAAGGCAGAAACTCAGAAAAACACAATGACGTTAAAACAACTACAAGAAAAACCTCAAAGAAATATGGGAGTTGGAAATGAGCCAAACGAGAATTTCTAGAAGAGTTAAAAAAATATTTTTAAAATCAAGTAAGACTGGCAGAGGAAGCAAATGTGTAAAGAAATGTGAGTAAAGGAAGAAAATTATGTGTTATCTGTTCCTACAAAAACAAAAGGTTCCATTTTTCTTTTTTTATTAAATTTTATTTTTTTGTTTACATCATTCATTTCCACAAGATTTTGAGTTACAAAATTTTCCCCATCTTTCCCCTACCCACCAGCCCAAAACAGCCATCCCACTGTATACCCCCTCCCCCAATCTGCTCTCTCCTATATCCTCCTCCATCCCTCCTCCCTTTGAAGTAGGGCAAAATGGATCTCCATACACAGGGCCTGGATATCTTATTTCTCAGTCTCATGTAAAAATAAATAGTAGCAATAATAATTTTTTTAACATTTGATTTTACAACTTTGAATTACAGATTCTTTCTCTTCCTCCCTCATCACCCAGCCTTACTGGGAAGATAAGCAATTCAATATAGAGTGTGCAGGTGTAGTTACACAAAACATTTCCATACTGGATATATTGTGAAACACTGACTCTATTTCCCTCCATCCTACAGCCCCCCCCCAACTTGTTCTGTTCTCTACTTTGGCCCTGTCCTTTTTCAAAAGTGTATGATTCTAACTACCCTCCCCCCAACCTGTCCTCCCCTCCGTCATCCCCCCTCTCATCCCCTTTCCCCCTACTCTCTTATAGGGCAAGATACCCTATTTAGTGTGTATGTCATTCTCTCCCTAATTCAAATTCAATGAGAGTAAGGTTGACTCTTTCCCTTTTTCCTTCTTGTTCTTCCCCTCCATTGTAACACTTATCCCTTGCCTCTTCTGTATGAGATCATTTACCCCATTCTGACTCTCCCCATCTCCTCTCATTATATTCCCCTCTCACCTCTCAATTTCACCTTTTAAATATCATCCCTTTCTATTCAATTGACCCTGTGCCCTCTGTATATGTATACCTGTACACATATATACACACACTCACATATGGATTCATATGCACACCTATATATACCCTCCTATATAGACATATATATGTATATCTGTATATACATTAATATTCCCTTCAACTATCCTCATACTGAGAAAAGTTTCATAACTTACAATTATCATTTTTTCCATTAGGAAAGTAAATAGTTCAACTTTGATAAGTTTCTTATGATTCATTTTCCCTGTTTACCTTCTCATACTTGTATTCTCAAGAATACTTGCTTCTTGTATTTGAGGGTCAAATTTTCTATTCAACTCTGGTTTTTTCAAGAATGCTTGAAAGTCCTCTATTTTATTTCATGTTCATATTTTCCTCTGAAACATTATACTCAGTTTTGTTGGGTAGGTGATTCTTGGTTTTCATCCTAGCTCCTTTGATCTCCCAAATATCATATTCCAGACCCTTCAATCCCTTAATGTAGAAGCTGCTAGATCCTGGTTTATCCTGATTGTGTTTCCACAATATTCAAATTGTTTCTTCCTGGTTGCTTGTAATATTTTTTCCTTGATCTGGGAGCCCCAGAACTTGGCTATAATATTCCTAGGAGCTTACTTTTTGTGATCTTTTTCAAGAGGTGATCAGTGAATTCTTTCCATTTCTATTGTGCCCTCTGGTTCTAAAATATCAGGGCAATTTTTCTTGACAATTTCTTGAAGGATGATTTCTAGATTCTTTTTTTGATCATGGCTTTCATGTAGTCCAGTAATTTTAAAATTATCTCTCCTGGATCTATTTTCCAGGTCAGTGGTTTTTCCAATGAGATATTTCACATAGTCTTCTATTTTTCCATTTGTTAGTAGGGTACTGTCTCTGCAGCTCCCACAAACTCTGGCTCATTGGTCACACACCTCAAGACCTTGATCCAGATCTAGGAAGGTTAAAGCAAGAGTGATTACTCTCTGAATGTTTGCTTGGCTCCCCTGCTATCTGCAGGCCAGGAGCTCTGAAGCAGCCATGTGAAGTCAGCTGCAGGGCTGCCACACCTCCTCCACTTCTAGCTCCAGGGCAGGGGCCAGACATGCTCCTCTTTTCCACCCCCCCCCCCCAGTTCCAACAGAGTTCTACACTGACCTCTCACTTTTTCTTTAGCATTTCTGAGTTGATAATTCTGGAAACAGCCACTGCTTCTGGTGATCCACTCTCCCAAAGTCTGCTGCAGCCACTGGTCAGGGCCACTGGGGATAAAATTGCAGGCTCATGTGGAGCTGGGCTCTGCTCCCGGCACTGAGATGGACCCTTCCTGCCAGCCTGCAGGACTGCCTTCAGCAGGAGATTTGTTTCTCTCTGTCACTTTGTGGGCTCTGTTGCTCTAAAATTTGTTTAGAGTTCTATTTTATAGGTATTTGAGGTGGTTGTGGGATGTGGGGGGAGCTCACAGAGTTTTTCTGCTTCTGTGCCACCATCTTGGCTCCCAAGTTCCATTTTTCTTCAGTGTAAAAATGTATATTGTCCTTACAGGACTATGACCCTCAGATGCTGTTCCAGTGGGAAAGTATAAAAACTGGATTCTTTTTTTTAAGTTGCAAAGTAGCAACATTAGACTTGCAATATAAAATTGTTGTTATTCAGTTTTCTCAGTTGTTTCTGACTCTTTGTGACCCCCACTTGAGAGTTTGAATTTTTGTTTTGTTTTTTTTACAAAGATACTGGAGTGATTTTTGAACTCAGGAAGAAGAATCTTCCTAATGTCAGACTCAATGTCAAATATCCCCACTCAGTTTTGAATCTCAGCTTTGCTAATTTTTTCATACATAAAATGGGAATAAATTATATTTGTTCTACCCACATCACAAAAATTGTTAAGAGGAAAGTGCTTTGTAAACCTTAAAGTGCCATAATAAATGCAAGGTTTTTGTTGTTGTGTTGGGGTGGGGAAAGTTATAGTATGAATATGAGATTTTGTCAGCATAGGAAATTCCCAGGGTATAAATCTACTCTACCAATGCAGATCAACAACTCAGCTATAAATTAGAGAGAGAGAGAGATGCTTGGGAAATTGAAACAAGTGATTAACCCATGTTTACACACTTTGTATGTGTCAGAGGCACAAGTTTACACAGTGTCAAGTTTACACAGTTAGTATGTGTCAGATTTGAATCTAGGTCTTGCTGACTTGAAGGCTAGTTCTCCATCTATTGTGGCATCATGTCTTTCTGGAATTCAAAAATTATCAATAAATTCAAGTCATCATCATGATTTTTTTTAATATAAGGACTTATAAGATCCTATTGCTGCTTAAATAAATCATAGGGTCTTAGTCTTACAATCAACATTTTCCCCTTAAGCAGAGTTCCCTTAGAGCCTTACTTTCATGACTTGTCAGTTTTACTAAGAAAATAATACTTCCCTGCTGCATTAACATAACCGGGCTGGCTGTGAATATATTATCCTTTGGCTAGGCATATGGCCTGGGAATCAGGAATGAAGTACACAGAGCTTAACCTGGTTCATGACTAGTATACTGTATTAAAAAGAGTACTGGGGGTGGCTAGGTGGCGTAGTGAATAGAGCACCAGCCCTGGAGTCAGGAGGACCTGAGTTCAAAGCCGGACTCAGACACTTAACACAAAAACTAGCCGAGTGACCTTGGGCAAGTCACTTAACCCCAAGTGCCCTCCAAAAAAAAAAGCAAAAAAAAAAGACCACTGGATTTAGAATCAAAATATTTGGGTTCAAATCCTGTCTTAGCTATTTTTACAACTGTGAAATGAAGGGACTGAACTAGACACACCCTAAAGTGCCTTTCAGCCTCAAGTTCTATGAAAGTGCAGTTTGTTCGTTAAGTAATTTGTCAAATCCCTCTTTTTCTCAATTAAATTTCAGTTTCTCCATTTACAAAATGGTAATTTTTGATGGTGAATTTGTTGATTTCCTAGAGGACTTTAAAGTCTTTTGGAAAAGGGTCAGTATAGAACTGGCTACCCCACCTAATGAAGATCAAAATGTTTAAATAATGCAGCTATAGACATTTAGGTGGCAGCTAGGTGGTGCTGTGAATAGAGAACCAAGCCAGGAGTCAGGAAGACCTGAGTTCAAATGTGGCCTCAGATACTTACTAGCTGTGTGACCCTGGGCACGTCACTTAACCCTGTTTGCCTCAGTTTTCTCATCTGTAAAATGAGATGGAAGAGGAAATGGCAAACAGCTCCAGTATCTTTGCCAAGAAAACCCCAAGGGGGATCACACAGAGTTACATATGACTAAAAACAACTAAACAAGAGCAAGAAATTTAATTTGCCTTAAATCAAAGGTTCATTTTACAATTATTATCTTCTGTGATTCTCACAGCAACACTAGGATAGAGGTGCTATTGTCACCACCATTTTACAAATGAAGAAACCGATTCAGAGGTTAAGTGACTTGCCTAAGGTCATGTATCTAGTAATGATCTGGGCTCATATTTGAACTCAGGTATTCCTGACTCAGGTAGCCCAGCACACTATTCATTGTGTCACCTAGTTGCCAAAGGGGTAGGTGGCTAAAAAAAAAAAAGTTAAGGGCCCCTGCTGTAAATGAATGCTAGACTCTGGCCTTATAAAATCGCACAGGGAACATGTTGATGTGCTGTGATAGAAATGGGAAATCAGTTTGTCTTTGATTTAACACAAATCAGCAAAGCCCAAACCCCACCAACATTCCCCCTAGGTGTCAGAGAGCATTTGGCTTTGAGAAAATAAGTAATGGTGCATATGTAGTTTAGTGAGATTTCCGTTTATCTCAATGACGTGGGCAACTGTTAGTGTCAAATTCTGCAGTGAAGCAAATAATTTCACAAAATAAATAAGTGTGAGATCCAAAGGAAGAAAAATTAGGACAAAATAACAAGAAACACATTAAAAAATTTTTTCCAAGACTTAACATATTCCTAAGTTTCATCAACCCTGACTCTGAAAGGCAAGGGATATCCACCCAAACTCAGATAGCTCCCAGGGTTACCACTCACTAGAACAGTCAAAAGTGATTAGCAAGCTATTGGGAGGATGCCAAGATATTTTTTCCTAAGCAAAATCAGAGGCGTGGGTGAATTTCTACAAAATACAAGTCCTTCAACCAGGGTAGGAGAAGAGAAGGAAACTCCAGGTTACTGGATGATCTGTCTGGATTAGGAGAAGGTGAGAATGGGGACCACTAGAGAGATATTGCTTAGGCATATAGATGAATATGGATATAGGACAGCACCCAGGCAGCCCAGGGGTTGAATAAAGTATCCATCACTTTTTGCCCAAGGAAAGACAATTTGTCAGGGATCTCAATTCTCCAGAAATGGGCCATACTTCCTCTAGATCTCATTCTGGCCTGGGAAAAAGGGTACTTTAAGATTCTAAGGAGAGAGGATGTTTTTTGACACAGACATTTTCTTTGAGAGAAGGTACTGTGTATGTCTCTCAGCACATGTAATTTGAGGACCTCTGAGCCTTGTCATCTGTCCCACTGAAGGACCCATAAGAGTTCCAGGCCTTTACATATATCTCTCCCTCACCTTTCCAGGCATTTTCACTGATTGTCCCCCATGGCTGGAGCTTTTTTCCTCCTCACCTCTTCCTCATGGCTTCCTTTAAGTGAACTGACTCACTTTTAAAATTTATATCCCTAGCACTTTTTGCACCAAATGCATTGTTTTTCATTCATGTATTCATCCCACAAGGTTCTTGGGAAGTCTGGATACAAGCAGGGAAGTGGTCCTCCAACCATCCATGGTCGCTTCTAAGGAGAAGGGGGTAAGAGTTGGTCAGAGACCTTCAATCAATTGATTTCCTCCTGATTCAGATGATAAAATTAAAAAGAGACAGTTAATAGAATTGCCAGAGACACCAAGGCATGAAAGTCTTTAAGGGGAGGGACAAAAAAGTTATCTAGCTCTGTTATTCCTTTAATATCTATGAAGAAGGCCTTCTATCAACTTTGATATAATCCGAGGGTGGCTAACCATTGTTTGATGAATCAGTGAAAGCCTTGGTGACATTTTATAAAACAAAACAGACCCTCTGAAGTTCATCTAATTCATATTTATCACCCAGTCAAAATTCTAGTAGCTACTATCTACTAACTCCTAGAACATTCCTTTCCTCACTGAGTTCAGTGCCTGGCTACTAGTTTTTCCACCACAATATTTGCCTTCATATTAGGACATTTCAACATATATACTGATACTCCTTCAAATTCCCTAATTTGCCAGTTAATTTACACATTTCCCAAGACCCACTCCCACTATTCTACCTCAGCTCTTGGATTTTTCCATCACTGGCAAGTTTTCCATCTACCTTTGTCTCTACTTTACAACCCTGTTCTTCCTTCTCATCTTGACCTCAGATCCCTTCACTCTACAACTCCTACCCAGGCTATTGCCCTGGGATTGGCTACATTTTCCTCAGTTCCCTATCTCAACCCCTTGAAAAACTGGTTACACCCTTCACTCTCCTCTTTTCTTAAATCCCTGGCCTCCTTATTCTATTGCCAATTTTTCCTTGCCAACCTCTACCTTGAATTGTCCTTACCATTCATTGTCTTGTACTCCTATTCATGTGCTGTTCAATGAAGCTAGAGAAAATCTTGTAATCAAATTGACTGGATCTACTAAAAACTTACGCTACAATAATCTCAATTGGGCCTTCACTACAGCAAGGAAATACTTTCACACATCCTAATTGATTCAGTATCCCATTCATCACAGTTGCATTTCCATAACTTTTCAACCCTCCTTAAGCCTCCCATAGCATGTCTTTCCTCAACCTCTAAGCTAAAAACCTTGCCTCATACTGTACTGGGGGAAAAAAACTAATCAGCACAACCCCTGGATACATCAAAAAAATCTGAAAGTATGTACATTTATGAAACTCCTTCCTCCACAGAGAGTTTTTCTATGTTATTTATGCTTTCTACTTTATCAAACTCTGGGTTATTGAGTCCCATTGTCCATGATTCTCACTTGTCTAGTCTGTTTAATTAATCTTTCTATATACAGGTTGCAAGGTTCTGTTTTCTTAGCCAATTTATTGCTCTTTTTCATTTTATAAGAGAGGCAAGAGAGGGGGAAAAAGAGAGGGGTGTGTCCTCCTCTATCTCTTCATTCCAGTCATGTTTGATTTATATAATTTTGTTACATTTGTCACTTTATTTGTATCACTTCAAACTGCTTTCCAAAATGGTTGTACCATTTCACAATTCCACCAACAACGTATTAATGTGCCTATCTAGATCACCAATGATACCCACAGTGGCTGCTATGAATATGCAAGTGTATTTCCAGGTTCGAATCACAAGATATAACAGACTCTCTTCTTCAAAGACAAAACCAAGATACGTATTCATATTCCAGAAAGCCAAATACACCATAGTAATAAAGAAATTGGTACACATTACCGATGCAGGAAGTACCATCATCCCCAAGCCTTCCCTCTGTCGGGTCTCCCCACAAAACAGCTCCATTAGGTAAAATGCCCCTCTCTCATCCACGCTAGCTGCTCTGCCTCTCTCTCCCTCCCCTCTCTCTCACTTCCACCTCACTCTCCCAATTCCTGCTCCACCCTTCCTGCTCTCTGCTCATGCTCTGTTGGATATACTCCTCCCACAATGAACTTTATGTGGCTCAAGCTGTGGACTGGGTCACAGTAAAAAGCAGGTCATGTGGACCTATTAAGGGGCAAGGAAGATCTTCAAGTTCCCTTAACATCATACGATCTCCTAGTTGCTTTGATTTGTATTTCTATTATTATTATTAATTCAGAGCATTTTTTCATGTGGTTGTGAATATTTTGCAATTCTTCTTTTGAGAACTGTTTGTTTATATCCTTTGATCACTTATCTATTAAGGAATGGCTATTGGTCTTGCGTGTGTCTGTGTGTGTATATATATGTATGTATTTTTCTCCATTTACATCTAATATTTTTTTCAAGTTATGATTTTCCCCTCTTCTCTTGCCTGATCCTTTTTAATATGGTTCAGCTCTCATCGACTCTCTTTACCTTACTCCAATATCTCCCTCCCATTTACTATTCCTTTCCCTTAAAGTTTTGCTTATTAGTTCCTTTTTCTTTCCTATTTTTATCTGGTTATTTCCTTTTTTTCCTCTCAGTGAAGTAGATTCCTCACTCTACCCCTCCCCTTCAACACATCCTATTTATTAGATTTTTTAAAATTTCACTTTTGTACTCTTTTTCAGGGAGTATTTTTTCACTCTCTGGATTATCCATCCTTCCTGTATATTCCAGACCCTTATTCCCCATTTCATGACCCCTATTATTATCTAGCCCTCCTGTATCCTCTGTATTCCTCATGGAATCAAAACCTCCCAAATGTCAAATTCTGGGCTCTCTACTCTATATGGACTGGGAGGACACTTCCCCCATGACTGAACGCCAGTCACTGCCGTGTCCCTGATTATACTGTCCAGCACTTATCTATACCTTCTCCCTGGTTACCTTCTTGTCTCCTTTTGCCTTAAAATCTCCTCCCTGAGTCTATGCTCTTCCATTCTTCCAGATGCCAGTTGCTTCCTCTAAGAGTTACAACTTCCCCTTCCTGAGACAGGATGAGTGGTCTTTTCAAGCATTAAATCCCTCAGACAATGCCTAGCACCAGGTCCTCATCTCCCTTCACAGAACTTCTCTCTTCACCCATAGGATCATATATCAGTGGAACCCCTCTTTACCACCAAAACAAGGCCCTCTTTTTTCCCCTTTTCAATTATTGCCCTGTCCTCATCACCCACTCCCCTGTAGACTCTTCTCTTCCCTAGAGACTAAAAGATTCATCCAATTCCCCTCATTACTAGCCTTCAATTTGACCCTGGCACATCACACACTCCCCTCTATCTCCTTTCTCCCCTCACACTTTTCATGCACCCTCCTATTTTGTAATATAGTCCCACCAAAAAACATTGCAGACAGGGTGTCCCAAGGTTCTGTTCATAATACCCCAGGTCTGCCTCTCCACTATTACCTCCAGATGGCTTCCACCCACTTTCACCCCTATCTACTTGTGTGCATTTAGGATGAAATTTCTTCTTAGTTACTCTGCTGTCATTCTGCTGCTCTTGCTGTCCTTGGTGGCATTTGCTCACCCCTCTTGCATTTCTATTATCAAGAAGCAAATAATCTCTTCAGGTCTGATTTTCTTTCTAAAAATGTTTCAAATATCTCTTTGTCATTGAATGTCCATCTTTGTTCATTTGTGGTTAAGCTGAAATTTGCAGGGTAGGTCACTCTGGGCTGCATCCTAAGCTCCACTGCTCTTCAGAACACATTATTCCATTCCCTCCTGGGTTTTCTGATGGGTGCAGAATAGTCTTAAGTTATTCAAATTTCCTTTCCTTTGTATTTGAAGGTCTTTCTCCTAGTCACTTGCAGGACTTGTTCCTGAATCAAATTGTTAAATTTAACCCCTGTGTGTCCTGTAGTTTATAACCCTGGGGTTTTTTTTCTGGAGGTGATCTATGAAATTCTTTCGGTTGATTTTTCAGTGTTTGTGCTCAGAAGTTCTGTGCAATTGTCTTGTATTATTTCTTGCATTACAGTAACCAGGTTTTTCTTTACCTTTGTACTTCTGGGAAACCTATAATCCTTAGATTGTCTGTAGATGTCCTGAATTTGAAATTGATATATTTTCTTTTAATGTTATTGGTTTTTGCTTCTCATCTTCTAAATATCAAGGTATTGCACTGGTAAGAACTCATAAGTTACAGTACTAGGAGTGCAGGCTCACAGTGTACATTGAGCTTGATGAGGTAGTCAGCCCAATTTTTAAGCACAAGTAGCTCCAGGAAAGGACACTACATTTGTATTTATTTACAGGTGCCCATGCTGTTTCCCTTAGTAGAATACAAGCTTTAAAAAAATAATAAT
>CM053598.1:203120158-203167559 GCA_028646575.1 Pseudocheirus occidentalis
TTCAGCTCTGGTCTTTTCATCAAGAATGCCTGAAAGTCTTCTATTTCAATGAATATCCATATTTTACCTTGAAGTATTATACTCAGTTTTGCTGGGTAGGTGATTCTTGGTTTTAATCCTAATTCCTTTGACCTCTGGAATATAATATTCCAAAACCTTCAATTCTTTAATGTAGAAACTGCTAGATCTTGTGTTATTTTGATCGTGTTTCCATATTACTCAAATTATTTCTTCCTGACTGCTAGCAATATTTTCTCCTTGACCTGGTAACTCTGGAATTTGGCTATAATATTTCTAGAAGTTTTCTTTTTGGGATCTTTTTCAAGAGTTGATCAGTGAATTCTTTCAATTTCTACTTTGCCCTCGGGTTCTAGAATGTTAGGGCAGTTTTCCTTGATAATTTCTTGAAAGATGATGTCTAGGCTCTTTTTTTGATCATGGCTTTCAGGTAGTCTAATCATTTTAAAATTATCTCTCCTGGATCTATTTTCCAGGTCAGTAGCTTTTCCAATTAGATATTTCACATTGTCTTCTATTTTTTTTCATTCATTTTGATCTGTTTTATAGCATCTTGGTTTCTCATAAAGTCATTAGCTTCCATTTTCTCCAATCTAATTTTGAAGGAATTATTTTTTTCAGTGAGCTTTTGAACTTCCTTTTCCACCCAGCCAATTCTGCTTTCTAAGGCATTCTTCTCCTCATTGGCTTTTTGGACTTCTTTTGTCATTTGAGTTAGACTATTTTTTAAGGTGTTATTTTCTGCAATATTTTTGGGGGGTCTCCTTAAGCAGGGTGTTGACTCATTATTCATGATTTTCTTGCATCATTCTCATTTCTCTTCCCAATTTTTCCTCTACTTCTTTGACTTGATTTTTCAAAATCCTTTTTGAGCTCCTTCATGGCCTGTTACAAATTCATATTTTTCTTGGAGGCTTTTGATGCAGGAGTTTTGACTTTGTTGTCTTCTTTTGGTTCTATGTTTTGATTGCCTTTGTCACCAAAAAACAATTCTATGGTTTGATTTTGCTTCCTCTGTTTGGTCATCTTGCCAGTCAATTACTTCTCTCCACAGCCTCAACAAGCTCTGCCACACTAGCACTTCTTTACCCAGGACCGCAACTCAGATCCAAGAAAGGCAAAGCAATAGAATCCTGCCTCAGTGCCATCAAAGAGTCCTAAAATTACCCTCTGGTCAATAAACTGGTCCCCCCATGATCTGTGGGCCTGGAGCTCAGGAGACAACTGACATGGCAGCAGCTGCAGACTGTGCCACCTCAGCCACCCTGGAGGCAGGTGCTGGACTTTGCTCTTCTTTCACCCTGTTCCAACAGAGTCCCCCCACTGAACTTTTGCTTTCTCTTTGGCATTTATGGGTTGAGAAGTCTGGAAACCACCACAGCTGCCAGTGATTCACTCTCTTGCTCTCCTCTGGTCAGTCTGTGCTGCTGATCTGGGCCGGTGAGCCTAGTGTGATATACCCTTCCTGTTGGCCTGCCAGGATGCCCTCAGAGGGACATTCGTTCCTCTCTGTCACTTCGTGGGTTCTATAGCTTTAAAATTTGTTTAGAGTCATTTTTATAGGTATTTGAGGTGGTTAGAGCAGGAGCTCAAGCAAGTTCCTGCTTTTATTCCACCATCCTGGCTCCGCAGCCTCCCTCCCTCCCCCCACTTCACTACTTAAAGAGGCCTATTCACTGAATGGGCTTTCCCTCACTCTAAGGGAGAATGTGAAAAGGCCTTGGCCTAAAAGGTCCAGCATCTCCCAGTGCATCCTGGGTCATCCCCAGTCATCCTGAGGAATATCTGGCCACTGAAACCAGATGGCTCTGGAGGAGAAAGTGAGGCTGGGGACTCTGTACAGCCCTCCCTCACTCAAATCAAAGTCAACTGCAAGTTGCGTCGTCATCTCCCCGATGCCATGGTCCTCTTCAAAAGCAAAGGACGAACGCAACAACAACCATCCTTCTGGCTTGACACTCATCAGTCCTGTTACCTGAAGCAGGTTGCGCAATCTTTTAGGACTTTAGTTTCCTCATCTTGAGTGAGAGGGAAACTATGGAGAGGAATGGACCCCTAGAGGTTAGTGGGGCAGAAGGCATGTGCACCAGAGGCAGACTGCCCATAGCTAGCCCTGCCTGCTTGTGCTAGGGGGACATTCTTCAAAAATGGAGAAAATACTTCCAGGATTCTCGGTTTCCCCAACAGAAAGTGCTTCCTAGAAGACTTCCAATATTTCACCTCGCTGTGAGCTCATCAACGTTGGCATTTCCGTCATTAGAGCAGATTGCAATCTGTTCAAGCCTTCTTCTCCCATGGGATTTGAGTTCCTGGTTTCCCATAAAGGATTATTCAGAATTTCCTTTTCTCTTGAGCACAGTATATCTTTCTTGCCTAGGCCCTCATCCTCCTTAGGGTAGAGAAATTACTTCCAACAGTGAGGTCTCTGGGAGTATGAAAAAATTAGTCTTTGACTGCTAGTTGCCAATGAACAACCCTCCGCTGGTTCTCATTAACAATGAAGGAAAGAAAAAACCCACGCTTTTATTAAATGCCTACAATGCGCCTGGCACTGTGCTAAGATAAATATGATAAATATTATCTCATTTGACCCTGACCACAACTTTGGGAGGTTGGTGTTATTGTTGTGCCCATTTTACAGTTGAGGAAACTGAGATAGAAGTTTAGTGACTTGCCCAGGATCACACAGCTGGTAAGCTTCTGAGGTTGTATTTGAATTCAGGTCTTTTTTTTTTTCATCAGTACCAAGTCACTTTATTGGGATGTAAATGGTGGTCATTTTTGGTACAGATTATGAAAGGTCAGATAACCAAAATATGCATGCGCTGAAAGACAGTCGGAGTGGGGCCCACAGTTCCCGGTGTGGGGGAAGCCAGCGTGGCTTAACTCTCATGGTCACTGTCTCCAAGGGTGTGCTTGTCAAAAAGATATTCCGCCATGCCAGAATCGGGCCCCCATCTTGAGCAGGTTGGTTACCTGGTCACCCAGCTGCTTGATGGACTTGACCTGTTCTTTCAGGTAGTGGGTTTGGATGAAATCACATAAGTGGGGGTCATTCTTGTCAGTTGCCAGCTTGTGCACTTCCAGTAACGACTGATTGACATTTTTTTCCAAGTGCAGAGCACACTCCATTGCGTTCAGCCCGCTCTCCCAGTCGTCTCAGTCGGGTTTCTTGATGTCCTGCAGGAAGATGCGGCCGCCACGCTGGTTCTGCAGCTTCATCAGCTTCTCTGCGTGCTGGTGTGCAGGATGTACTTGGCGAAATTCTTAAGCCCCACGTCGTCGCGGTCGAAGTAGTAGGACATGGACAGGTAGACGTAGGAGGCATAGAGCTCCAGGTTGATCTGCCGGTTGATGGCGGCCTCCGAGTCCTGGTGGTAGTTCTGCCGCACCTGAGAGGGGGACGAGGTGGTCATGGCGGCGGAGGCGGGGACAGCGGCAGCGACGGCCGGGGGCGGCTGAGCGGGCGGCTGCTGCTTGACGGTAAGATGGAAGAAGTGTTGGTTAGTGGAGGTGAAGGTGGAGAGGTGGCTAAGGGGCTCCGGCCGGGAATCAAGCAGCGGGTTCCGTTCAAGCACTGTTGAAGCGGGAAACCGCAGCGACTCCCCTTCCCTGCGCTTCTGGCCGAATTCAGGTCTTCTTGGCTCAAACACCAGTGCTCTAGCCATTGTATCACCTAGCTGGGGCCTCAAGTCCATGCCACGGTCTCTGGCAGTCACATTAAGGCTGATCCTCCTTCACCTGACTTGATTTGATTGGCTTGTTACACTGGTAATCTAAACACCTAATTGGGGATAATTATGACTCTTAATTATCATGAGATCATTACATACCCAACAACTGCAGCTGGTTTAAGTTTTATTTTTCATTAAAGCAATGCTTTTTAAGAGCCTGTTAAAAAAAAACTACTGAATAATCACTTAATTAGGAAGTAAATAAGAACGAATTATGATCATGTTTGCAGAAACAAGATGCTTGCTTGGATTCAGTGCATTATTAACTTAAAAGTCAAAACATCTCAGGACTGAAAGTACCTCAAAGATCACCTAGTCCAAAGCACACCCAGAGCTATAACTAAATCTTTTTTTACCCGGAGCAAAAAGAGTCATTCATGGAGTGTGGGGTATCACAGGTGTAGTTGTGGCAGGCATCAGTGTGGCCTTCACCCCCACATGTCTTGGGAGAAGAATTCCACATTATTGGGAACCTCGGGTTGGTTCTTTACTATATTGTGATCCAGAACCATGAGAAAGGCAGTTGTCATGGTGAGTAAATATGCTTCCTCAAAGATATCAAAACCTTAGTATGAAGTCAAGTTGTCCCGTGTTATCTCTGCTCTTAGCTGGTAAGAGTTCCCCTGTTATTCCATCCTTGATGAATGGTCATCTTGCTTCTGCTTGATGTGGAAGACAGTGCTTTTGCTTACATCATCCCACATTTGCCTCTTTCAGTCCTTATTTCCAATTCTGTCCTCTGAAGTCAAAGAGAGCAAAATTTAGCCCCTGTTTCAAGTGGCAATCCTCCAAATATTTTAATACAAGCTACCTCCTTGATTTCCATAGACCAATTAATGGAGGGACAATTAGCCTCAACCTCTCTCCTTTTGGGGCAAGAGAATTTTCCCTCTTATGCTTCCAGGGATCCTGAGGTTGGAATTGTGGGAACCAGGCCAGCAGCTCTTTTCCCACTCATGTCACCTGGTTTCTAGGAGTGGAATAATTGATAGTTTAGGGCCCATAAGGTGAACTTAGGAAGGGGTTGGTATTAGAAACAAAATGGTGGAGAAATGCATGCAAAAGCCCCTATTACACCTCAGGAGATACTTTTGGTAACTTGAGTTTGAGTGGGGAATGTGTTATAGTGGAAATAAATGATGGACTAGAGATGCTGAGAGATCAAGGTTTTATTTCTGGCTCTGCCACCAATTAGCTGTGTGACCTTGACCAAGGCATGTCAATTTTCTGGACTTCATTGTTCCTATAAAATGAAGGGGTTGGACTAAATGGCCTATGGGTTCCACTTAAGTTCTCAATCATTATTCCTATGACTCTACAGTTAGATGAAATTTTAGGTCTCTTGTAGTTCTAGGTCTATAGATCCTAAATCTCAGTAGAATAATACACTTCTTTTTCATTAAAAATATATACTATTCATTTTTTTATATAACAGCTTTTATTTTTTAAATGGATAATTATGAGGCATGTCTCCCTCCCCAAAGTATTAGGGTCTAGAGGACTAATTCTGGTCTGGTACACTGGAGCTTAGGCAGCTTGGGTTCAGGGGGCTGTGACTCACTTTGAGACCATTGGACAATTTCCCCAAAACTTGATCCTTAGCTTCCAATTATTGATATCCTTTTCTAGTCACTGCAGACCATTCCTAAAACTTTGTATCCTTGCCCATATTTTGTTATTTGTCAGTAACTTAAGAAGCAAGAACAATAATATTCAGAGCATCTCTTATGTATTTGGAAAAGGACCCTCTGCCAGCCTAACCGTGTAAGGAGCAAAAAAGGTATAGTTAAAAATTGAAGGGAAAAAAATCCCCTTTAGGTTAAATCTAACAGGAAGTCCATTCTTAAAGAGAATATTAAGTATGTAGGAATGGGTTAGGTATACAAATACAAACATGAGATAGCTCTTGTGCTCAAGGAATTTATAGTCCACCAGGAGAATATAATATGTTCACAGAGAAGTCAATGTGTATAAACATGTTTATATATGAGAAATCTATGGTGATGGGGGATAGATCAAACCTTTCATTGGCTCCTCCTGCTCTCTCTTTCTCAGCTGAGAATCTTGCCTCATACTTTATAGAGAAAATAGAGACAATTCTTTGTGAGTTCCTTCTTCTGTCCTTTCTCATTTCCTAGCGCTCAAGGGTCTTCTGCCGTCATCTTGTCCTTCCCTCATGTCTCACATGATAAATTGGCCTTATTTCTTACCAAGGCTAACCCATCTGTTTGTTTAAGTAAGCCTATTTCATCCTGTATCCTTCACCATATTGCTCCCTCTTTTATTCCCACACAATCACTTAATTTCATCTCTCCCAAACATGCCCATCTCTTATTCATCCTGAAAAAACCCTCACATGATGCTTCTATCCCTGTTCACTACCGTCCTGTATCTCTTCTGCCCTTTGCAGTTTAAACTCCTTGAAAAAGTCATTTATAATAGGCACCTCCATTTCTCCCTTCCCACTCTCTTACATTTTTTCTGTTTTATTTTCCCCATTTACATGTAAAACAATTGTTAACATTAATTAAAAAAAATTATTTTGAGTTCCCAAATCTCTCTGACCCCTTAGTGAGAAGGCATACAGTTTGATTTAAGTTATACACGTGTAGTCATGCAAAATATATCTCCATGTAAGTTATGTAGTGAAAGAAAATATGAACAAAAAAACAAAAGAAAAATAATGTTAAAAAAGTATTTCTTGATCTTCATTTAGACTCCATCAGTTCTTTCTCTGGAGGGGGATAGCATTTTTCATAGGTCCTTTAGAATTGTCCTGGATCGTTGTATTGCTAAGGATAGCTAAGTCATTCACAGTTGAGCATCACACAATGTTGTTGTTACTGTGTTCAATGGTCTTGGTTCTGCTCACTTCACTTTGCATCAGTTCATGTAAGTCTAAGTATCCCATCACAATCATATATTGTAACTTGTTCAGCCATTTCCCAATTGATGAGCATGTTCTCAATGTCCAATTTTTTGTCACAACAAAAGTAATTGCTATAAACATTTTTGTGTATATGTAGATCTTTTTTCTTTTTGTTTTTTATCTCTTTGGAATCCAGACTTAGCATTGGTTTTGCTGGGTCAAAGAGTATGCACAGTTTTATAATCCTTGAGACATAGTTCCAAATTATTCTCCAAAATGGTTTAATCAGAATACAACTCCACCAACAGTGCATTGGTGTCTCAATTTTCCCCACATTCCCCCAATGTTTGTCATTTTCCTTTTCTGTCATATTTCATATTAGCCAATCTGATAAGTGTGGGATGGCACCTTAGGGCTTTTAAATATGCATATTTCTCTAATCAGTAGATATTTAAAGCAATTTTTTCATATGACTAGATAACTTTGATCATTTCCTCTGAAAACTGCATGTTTATATCCTTTGAACATTTACCAATTGGGGAATGATTTGTATTCCTATAAACTGGATTTTCAGTTCTTATGTATTTGAGAAATGAGGCCTTATCAGAAATACTTGTTGTAAATTTTTTTCACAGTTTGATTATGAACTATGTATTTCCCTCCATTGTATTTTCCCTCCCACCCCTGCCATTTATCCTACTCTCTGTTTATCCTTCTATCTTGTCCATTTTCAAAAGTGTTTTGCTCCTGACTCAGTCTCCCTCAATTTGATCTCCCTTCTGTCACACACCCCCTTTTTCATATCCCCTTCCCCTCCTACTTTCCTGTGGTGTAAGACAGATTTCTATACCCGACTGACTGTATCTATTATTGCGTCTTTAAGCAAATTCCAATGAAAGTAAGGTTCAAGTGCTCCTCCCTCCACATCTCCCATCTTCTTGTCTACTGTAAAAGCTCTTTAACTCCTCTTTTATGTGAGATAATTTACCCCATTCTCCCTCTTTCTTCCCCTTTCTTCTAATGTAATCCTCTTCCTTACCCTTTAATTTCATTTTTTAAAAGATATTATCCCATCATATTCAAGTCATACCCATGCCCTCTGTCCGTGGATACTGCTTCTAAGTGTCCTAATAATGATAAAATCCTTAGGAATTATAAATATCATCTTCCCATGCTTGAATGTAAACAGTTTAACATTATGATTTCTCCCTTATAATCCCTTAAATCCCTTATGATTTCTTTTTCCTGTTTACCTTATGATTCTTTTGCATCTTGTATTTGAAAGCCAAATTTTCTATTCAGCTCTGGTCCTTTTATCAGTGATGCATAAATGTCCTCCATTTCATTGAATACCCATTTTCTTCCCCTGAAGGGTTATACTGAGTTTTGCTGGGTGGGTCATTTTTAGCTGTAATCTTAGCTCCTTCTCCCTTCAGAATATCATATTCCAAGCCCTTCAATGTTTTTAATGTAGAAGCTGCTAAATCTTGTGTTATCCTGATGGTGGTTCCATGATATTTGAATTATTTCTTTCTGACTGCTTGCAATAGTTTCTCCTTGACTTGGGTGCTCTGAAATTTGGTTGTAATATTCCGGGGAGTTTTTATTCCGGAATCTCTTTCAGGAGGTGATCAGTGGATTCTTTTAATTTCTATTTTACCCTTCAGTTCCAGAATAGCAAGATAACTTTTCCTTGATAATTTCTTGAAAGATGATATCTAGCCTCTTTTTCTGATCATGTCTTTCACATAGTCCAATAATTCTTAAATTATTCCTCCTTGATCTATTTTCCAGGTCAGTTGCTTTTCTAATGAGATATTTCACATTTTCTTCTACTTTTTCATTCTTTTGATTTTGTTTTATTGTTTTTTGATGTCTCATGGAGTCATTAGCTTCTATTTGCCCAAAGCTATTTTTTAAGGAATGTTTTTCTTCAGAGGATTTTTGTACTTCCTTTTCTATTTGGGCAATTTTGAATTTTTTAAATTAAAAAATATTTAAACTTAAATAGTAAAACTTAAATATACAATAGAGAAAAGAAAAAACATTTAAAACTTAAATATTGAAGCTTAAGTACAAAAGTACTAAAAGAAAAAAGTATGTTGTGTGCGCAACAGACTGTAAAAGAGAATTCAAAACATATAGCAACAAATTTCCATTCCAAGAAAGTCTAGATTGTAAATACTACATATTGTGTTGAAAGCTGTCCTTCTTTTCTTTACTTCCTTTTAAGTTTTCTTTTGTTCTCTGCTCTGCACTTTCTATTTTGTTCTTTTATTGCATCTTTTATCTTTTATCTCCTCCCCTCCAATCTGAAGGCAACAATTAAGCATAGATATATTTACGTAGAGATGTATACATACATATATACATGTATACATATGCATACATACACATGCAGACATAGACTTTTATACACACATATAAGTATATGTATATATACACACATGCATACATATATACAGACACACATACATTCACACACACACACACACACAAAACAGAGTTCTGTCTTGAACCCATTCCTGATGAAAGTAGGTTTCTAGAACTACCAGACCTCTTCCCTCATCTAATTCCTCTATGTCAGTTCTTTCTCTCATTTTTTGTTTACATAATTATTCTTTTTAGCTGTTCCTAAATGGGTTTTCTTCTAAAAGTGATGTCACACTCAGGTCTACTCCAATATTGTGAACTGCCTAATTACTAATAATAATCTTAGGCATACTTTTTACATTTACATACATAAAAGGTAAATAGTCTGTTTTTATTGAATCCCTTGTGATTGGTCTTTGGCATGTACCTTATGTTTCTCCTGGCTCTTGTCTGATTAAGTTCAGTTTTTTTTAAAAACAAAGTCCTGAAAGTCTGACAACTTATTAAATATCTACTTCTTTTCCATTGAGGATTATGCTTAGCTTTACTGGATATGATATTTTCAGTGGGAACACCAACACTTTTATTCTTTGGCATATACTGTTCCAAGACCTGCAATCTTTTACCATCGCTGCTGCTAGGTCTTGTGCCATTCTAAATTGTAGTGCTGGGGTGACTAGGTGGCGCAATGAATAGAGCACTGGCCCTAGAGTCAGGAGGATCTGAGTTCAAATCCAGCCCAATACACTTAGCATTTTCTAGCCATGTGACCTTAGGCAAGTCACTTAACACCAACTGTCCTGCCCTCCAAAAAAAAATAAAAATAAACTAAAACATAAAGTGTGGTACTGCCGTATTTAGATTGTTTTCTTCTTGTTGCTGATGATATTTTATTCTTGAGCTGGGCGTTTCAGAATATAACTGTGATATTCTTGCGGCTTTTCCTTGTATCTCTTTCAGGTGGTGATAAGTGGATTTTTTCTATCTCTACTTTTCCCTCTTATTCTAATATTTCAGGACAGTTTTCTTTGATTATTGATTGCATTATTGTATCGATGTTCTTTTTTTGATCATAGATTTCAGGTAGTCCAGTTATTCTTATGTTTTCTCCTCTTGATCTGTTATTTCTCCAGATCATTTGTTTTTCTTATGAGGTGTTCCACATTCTCTTTTATTTTTTAATTCTATATATTTTGTTCTATTTTTCCTTGATCTTTTATAACTTCACTGGCTTCCCCTTGCCCGCTTCTGATTTTCAAGGACTTGTTTTCTTCCTTAACATTTTGTAACTCCCTTCCTAATTGGTTGACTTTCTTTTCATAACTTTCTTGTTTTTCTTGGATTGTGTTTATTTATTTGTTTATTTTTTTAGTTTTTCCTCACTCTCTCTCGTTTGATTTTTAAATTTTTAAAAAAAATTCTTCTATGGATTCTTTTTAGGCAGGTGACCATTTGGCATTCCTTTTTGCTTCAGTATCCTTCTCTGAAGATGAATCCATTCTTTATTCCCATAGTAATTCTCTGTGGTTGGATTCTTTCTTCTTTGCTTGTGCATTTTTTTTATTTGTAGTAACTTAGTTTTTGTAATCACCTCTAGTCCCTGGGTATGGAGAATGGTGCCTCTGGCCTCAGATCCTCCTTTGGTTCTCCCCTCTGGCCTAGAACCAAAACCAAGACCTTCAGCCTCCTGTAGTTGCCCACAGCCAGCAGCGTTTCTGTTCCACTGCTTCTGCACTCACCAGGTGTGTGCTGATTCCTTCTCACCCACCACCATGTCTCTGCAGCACAACTGGGTCTGGCATTCCTTGTCCACAAAGCTTCCCTCAGTCCTCCCTGGTTCAGATGCACAACTCCCATCAGTGTCCTGGGAATAAAAGTTCCTGTGACTGGGGCCAAGGCAGCCTCTCAATCCAGGTGGTTCTAGGGCTTGCTGCTTATTTAAACTAGATCTGTTTAAACAGACCTGGTCTGGAGGTGTTCACTCTTCACAGGGACCAAACCTCATTCTGGGATTTTTTTTTTCAAATCTTCTGCAATTGTCCCAGTAGGACCCATGTTCTTCCCCTATTCTTATTTATTTTTACTGCTTTATGTTCACCTTGAGGTGCTATTTTATCTTTTTAGTGGGGGGAAATCTGGAGAGCTTGGAATTTTCTGACCTACTTTGCCATCTTCCCAGAGTCCTCTCCTACCAGTTCTGCTTTTGGAGGTATTCTTTTCTTCAGCAAATTTTTGGACATTTTTTTTTACCATGTGACCAATTCTGATTTTTACATAGTTCTCTTCAGTGGATTTTTGTTCCTCTTTTACCATTTGGCCTATTCTGGTTTTTTAAGGTGTCATTTTCCTCATTATTTTTTGTGCCTCCTTTACCAAGCTGTTGACTCTTGTTTTATGAATTTCTTTCCTCACTGTCATTTCTTTTTCCAATTTTTTCTCTATCTCTCATTTGATTTGTTTTGTTTTAAAAATGTATTTGCTATTAGTTTACAACATTCAGTTCCTCAAGTTTTCGAGTTCCAAATTCCCCACCCCCCATTTTGATTTTTAAAATCCTTTTAGAACTCTTTCAGGAATTCTTTTGGGTCCTGAAACTAATTCACATTTTTCTTTGTGGCTTTGGGTATAACAGTTTTGACTTCGTTGTCTTCTTCTGAGTTTGTGTTTGGAGCTTCTCTGTCACCATAGTAATTTTCTATGGTTAGGTTCTTTGTTGTTGTTGTTGTTTGCTCATTTTCCCAGCCTTTTTAATTACTTTTAACTTTATGTTAAAGTTGGGCTCTGCTCCAAGAGTGAAGCAGGCATAGTCCCAAGCTCTAGGGTTTTTTAAAAAATATTTTCAGAGCTAGTTCTGGGTATCTATAATATTTTAGTTCTTCCAAGGTGGAGACATATTCTCATTGCTCTCCTGGCCTGTGTTCTTATCTGTGTGTGACCATAAGACCTCTTTTCCACTCTGGAACTGTGAGGGGGGTCCCCACTCCATTGTGGCTGCATGTTCAGGTATGCTAGCATTCCTTGAGACCTAAGATTGCAATCTGGATCCATGTATGGGTAATGCAACAGAGTCTTGCACCCAGTGCCAGGGAAAGAGACCCCTGTAATCTTCTTCTGACCAGTTGTCCCACCCCCTTACCATCTATGGGCCACTACTGCTGATTCAGTTGCTCCCAAGGCCTTCTACTGACTTGTTGGGCTGTTGACTGCATTGGACTGTGCTCCATTCTCACTCTGGTGTGACAGGCTTTTCCTGCTGACCTTCTAGGTTGTCTTGGGCTGGAAAATTATTTCACCCTGTCCTTTTGTGAGTTCTGCCACTGAAGAATGAAGTGCTGTTTTAAGTTGTTTTGAGGGGAATTTGGGAGGGTTTCTGCCTTTTCTCCACCATCTTGACTCTCCCCCCCCCACTCTCTTCTTAACCCCTTCATAATTTGGCTGGTAGCTTTGTTATTCCATTAAAACTACTTAGTCTAAAGTTGCTAATACTCTCTTGGTTGCCATTCCAAAGAACTTTTCTCTATCCTCATTCTTCCTAACCTTTCTCAACCTTTGACACTGTTCACTCTCTTCTCTTTTCTCAAGATTTTCATGACACTGCTCTTTCCTGGTTCTCTTCCTACCTGGCTACTCCTTCTCTGTCTCCTTGGCTGCATCTTCTTCCAGACTCTACCCTCTCACCATGAATGTTCCTCAGGATTCTGTCTTGGACCCTCTTCTCCCTCTTCGACTACTTCACTTGGTGAGCTCATTGGCTCTTGTAGACTTAGTTACCATCTCCACGTTGATCACTCTCAAGTCTACCCATCTGGCTTGAAACCCCCGATCTCAAATCTCCAACTGCCTTTCAGAAATCTCCAACTGGATGTCCAGTAGACACCTTAAATTCAACATGTCTAAAACAGAGCTCCTTAGCTTTTCTCCTCCTACCTTCCTTATTACTGTAGATAGCACCACCACCCACCCAGTCCCTCATATTTGCAACCTAGAAGTCCTCCTGGATTTCTCACTCCCTCTCACTCCTTCATGTCTGATTCATTGCCAATGCCTGTCACCCTCACCTTTGCATCTCTTGACTGTTCCTGCTTCTCTCCGCTGACACTGCCACCCAAATACTAAGATGAGGGCACACTAAAGATAATGAGGAGCTGTGTATTTGTGGGGTGTGGGGGGGCTTAGTTTTGGAAAACATGCCAGAAGAAGGTCTGAATAATTGAAATTCATAGAGTCCACAAAGCTAGTGTTCCTCAATAGTGTTCTACCTCTTCTCTTTCCCCAGAACTTGGAATTGTTTCCAATTCCTTGGAAGCTTGCACTGGTTACCCGCACGATTTTCTGTCTTCCGTTACCAAGTAGATCTAGAGGAGAGTAAACAGAAGAAATACAAGAAAATCAATGAGTGTAACACAAACGTTTGTTAAATACTTGTCATGTGTGGGGTTCTGCACCAGGTGATGGAGGTTATTCAGAGCTGAATGTCATGATTCTTGCTTTCAAGGAACTTTTAGTCTGGTAGTGGAAATAAGGCATGGACACAAAAGACAGCAATGCCAGGCAGAACGTGCAGTGGGACGTTGTTGGGACATGTGGGAAGGCCTTTGTAGAGAGAGACACTTTCTTCATGGACTGGGAGGTCCGTCTGGATGGTCTCTAAAGATACTTGCGGCTCTAAGATTGTCTCATTTTAAAGGCCAAATAAGAGGTCTGAAGTACCATGGACATTTAGAGGAATGAGGGACCATATCTGGTTGATTAGGTCAAGAGAGGTTTCATGGAGGAAGCATTTGAGCTGCCTCTCAAGGAAGGATACGAACAAAGACACAGGCTGGAAAGCTTGGAGGGATGTTTGGGGGAGCAGTGAGCAGTTTAATCTGGCTGGAGTATAGTGTTCATGTAAAATATCAAAGGAAAGTAAGGTTGGAGATATGGGTTGGGGACACATTGCCTTGAATTCCATAATAAAAATTTCAAGCTTTATCCTGTAATGGGAAACCATTTTTGATCAAATGATCAAACCTATGCCTTAGAAAAATTACTTTGGGGTGGGGTTGGCTAGGTGGTGCAGTGAATAGAGCACCGGCCCTGGAGTCAGGAGGAACCCAAGTTCAAATCCAGTCTCAGATATTTAACACTTACTAGCCGTGTAACCTTGGGCAAGTCACTTAACCCCAATTGCCCTGCCTTCCCCACTGAAAAAAAGAGAAAGAAAAATAAAATAAAATAAAATTACTTTGGCTATGCTATATAACATGAATTAAAGAGAAGTTGAGACAACAAGCAGAAGTACTAGTTAGGATACTATTGTAAGCTCCTAGCACAGTATTTTGCATATATTAAGTAATTACCACTTGCTTATTGAATTGAATAGTCCAGGTGAGAACAATACTCATTTAAGTTATTCTTTGAGGTTTGTAAGTTACATACATTGTAAATGGAAGTGCTGAACTATGGTTGATGGCACTGGGAAATGGAAAGATATGACAGATGGGAGAAAAATTGTGGACTCTGTGACTGATTAGATGTTGGGACAAAGGTGATGTTGAGTCAGAGATGATTCCAGATTGTGTGTCTGAATAGTCATTCATAATAGTGACTCAAAGGATGTTGGTACAATCAACAGAAATTCAGAAGTCAGGAAAATGATGGCATTCTATATGTCATATACTTCACAAGGTTCAGTCCCACTCACCATTGTGAGGTATAGTGGAAAAAAATCACTGGATTTAAATCAGAAGACCTGAGCTCGAATACCACTTGTGCTACTTACTACCTGTAGGAACTTGGTAAAGTAATGTAACTTCTTTTTCCCTCAACTTCATCATCTGTATGGTTAGAAGTTTGGATCAGATGACCTCTGAGGTCAAGTGCAGTAAGGCTCTTCATTTCATATTAGGTCAGTCACCAGAGGTGCAGCAAAAAAGCCCTTCCTTAGGAAGGACAGTAAGGTCCAAAAGAGAAAACATAAGCCAGAGCCCAGAATTTCTACAGAATATCCCACCCTAGAGACAAAGAGGAGAATAGGAAAGTGGGAGCCAGAGTAGAGACTTTAAGTTAAAGAGTTTGGTAAAGATCAGAAAGCATGCTGCCCATAGATATGGCATCTGAAGAGGTCACTTCCTCTAAACCTTTACTCTTTCATGCTTGGGAATCGTATACTTTCCCCAACTCCCAATAATGCGTCAGTATAGTCGCCGACTGGCATAATGTAGTATCCACTCTGGTGAATCTGTGGGTTTGGTTTCCCTACTTCTGTGACTATGCTAAAGAGGTGATTCTAAGGCTGGTAGCAAGAACTTGTCACCACACTTGTGATGAGAATTCAATGCAATCTCTCTCTACATCTCTACTACCGCATCACCTACCTTCCGGCATTAATTAATCAATTAATAATTAAGTTGCTTTATTTTAGATATTGAATTGTCAAACAATAATTGCAATCGATGACTTAAACTGTCACATTATGATTTTAGGAATATTTTCTAAGAATTCTGTAACAACTCCAGATATTCTTCCTAGCATTCGGGACTAGCACCACTGGGGGAAAAATATAGTGAAGTTCACTTTCATTCATATATTTATTGATTGGATAAGTTTTTATTAAGGATCAGGAAGATGTGGGTTTGAGTTCCATCTCTGATTCCCTGTTGGTTGTATGTGCCTGGCCAAGCCATCGAACCTCTCTATTCCCTGTGCAGACTCTATGATATGCATTTGTAGAATAAGTCCCCTCATAAGGAATTCTCTGCCTCAGTGAAACAGGTCTAGTCCAAAAATCAATGTGCAAGCAATGGTGGCTGTTCTAGGCCCTCGGGGTACCGAGATGAGAGAAGTGATTCACTGAGGACCCCTACTTAAACTCTAATCGGTATTAGTTCATTATAATTTTATGGGGGGTGGTAATGACTGTTAATAATTATTTTAATATACTCATCTAGTAATACTTATCTAGTCAATCACCTAATAATATGCATATGAATAAGCAATATATTTAATCCATGCTTTGTATAAATCACATAGAAACATAGATACTAATAGAAGGGCCCCATAATAGGCCTCAAATTTTAATTTAATGTTCATTAATTGTTTACCAGCTATGGAGCTCACTTGCAAAATCACAAGAATGCTGACAAAGAATTTCCATCCTGTTTTGTACAAATTCCATGACCAAAACAAACATACGGTAGCATGGTATGGAAAGCACCTTCCCCCCCTCCCCCAATATATTCTTGGAGCATTATATATAGCTTGTATCATCTTCTCCTGTCTAACCTAAGGAAGAGCCTATCCATGTTGTGACCACCTCCCTGATGACATATCATTGTTTTGCTTATTTCAGCGTATGCATAATAGGTTAACCAGTGAGATCATGTATTTTGCCATGCCTCTTTTACGTATTTGGGTATCACACACTATAAATACAAGGTCCTCAAACAAGGGGACATCGCAGATCATGAGAAAGACCTGAGATTCACTTCATTAGGGAGGGCCACGGACCCTTTAATAAAGTGCCATTGGCTCAGAGCTCTGCCCCAGTCTCTTATTGTAGGTTGGGCAATTTTAATCCCCATAGAGATAGACGAAATAAAACAACCCCTGTCTTTGAGAAGTTTATATTCATTTTCATGCCAAAGCAGATGTCCTTTATAATTAGAAAATAGCTTGATAAGTTTCTAAATCCATGTCAGCCTGGTGAATGAAACCTGGAATATTTAATTCTTCTCTATAAAGTAAAGTAGCAGCGAGTATCAATGACAGGTTCAGTTCATGTCAGGCGAACATTCCCCCGGCCCCCCATTAATGTCTGGGTCAGTCCTAGTGCACTCAACATGGGTGACTATGATTATTCTGGGCAATGCTGGAAAGCCAGTGTTTCTGCAGACGATGCTGAATCATGTGAACAGAAAAGTAGGAAGCTGAATGATCTCCAGGAGAATGCTAATTCTGAGCCAAGAACAAATCCCTATAATGGGAATGGGAATTTGAAGAATATCCCTGCCCCTTAATAGGTCAAACGTAATCACATGGAGCCTGTGGTGGCAAAAGTTTGTTGAAGGGTGGAACATAGCCCATAGGAAGCTAGGAGTCAGAGCAGCTAGATGGAGGGAGAGAGAGGACAGCAGGCAAGCACATAGCTAGGCTTGTGAGTGTTGGTTTGTGGGAAGGCTCAAAGATGGTGTGACTCTCTGTGGTGTTATGGATTCAGCTTTCTGGTTTGGGGATTCAGTTTTCTGAATAAATGTTTTGCTTCTGTCTTCTATATGGACAGTCTGTTATCTTTTACACTTGAGGACTATGCCAGCATATTTACAGTCTCCATCGGTGCTGTGAATATTGTGTTGGCTCTTCAATCCACAACCCAGAAGCTTAATCTGGCCATATGATGAAACACTCCTTTAGTCAGATTCTGTTTCCTTCCATTTTCTCGGATGGCGTTGGCAGGCCTAGTCTAGTCTTGGATGTGCCCAAGACTTGGCCTCACCCACTGTAGTAATTCCTGGTTTTGTATTCAGTCTTTTAGGAACTTGACCAAGGAAACATTTAGCTGTGGTTCCTTCTCTGTTGCTACCTCCTTGCATAGATCTGAATCCAGAGGTGGCCCTATCCCTTGTTGTGAGCCTAACAGGCTCCAAACAGATGTTTGGTCTCCCTTAAGATCAGAGGTACTTGACTTTCTAGGTGTTGCCGTATTTTTTTTCTTATTGTGTCTCAAGTGTGAATTTCCTTGAGGCTGAGTGATTTGTTCTTGGGTACTGTGAGTTCTGGTGTTGGTCAGGCTGTGAGGTGCTATGGGTGGAGCTGCCTATCTCTGCTGTGATTTGAGTGCAGCTGAATGGGCACAGCATGGGTGCCGGTGTAGTTCTCTTGTGTTGGGCACCCATCTGACCTTGTCTTCTCTTCTGGATCCGAGAAGCTTTGCCTTCTGTCTGCCCTGGCTCAGATCTCCTGAAGGATTCAGGCAGTCTTTTTGTGCAGTTTTGGACAAGATGGAGGAGCTAATTGCTGTTGTTCTTTATTATTGTTCCTTCGGGCACCTTTTTGAGTTTTATTGGTTTTTTTAATGGGATATCCAGGAATCTCTAGGTTCTAACATATTTATATCTTCAAACAATTTCCTCTTACTCCCTTTGAGTATCTGTTTTCTGATCTTACCATTCAACAGAAACTTCTCTCTACAGTTCCCAATGAGCTCTTAACTGCTGGGTCTGATGACCTTTACCAGTCCTCATTCTTCTTGATGCTTCACATCTGCAACAGTGAACAAGTTTCCCCGCTTGGGTACCCTGTCCAGGGTTTTTGTAGCCCTGCTTTGCTGTGGTTCCCTTTCTACCCATCTGACCACTCCCTCTCAGTCTCCTTAGATTATTCTCGAGATGGGGCGGGTGCACCACAAATCTCTGTCCTGGCCCCTTCACTCTTTTTCTCTTGGTTACCTCATCTGTTTCCATTGGTTTAATCATTGTCTTTATGCACGTGGCTCACAGATCTACATTTCCAGTTACAGTCTCTCTCCCGAGAGTCAGTACTGCACCATCAGTTGATTATTAGGTATTTCAAATGGATAGTCTAAGAACATCTTAAATCCCATATATATAAGATGGGACTCATTTTCTTCTCCCTACCACAAATCTGTCCCTCTACCAAAGCTCCCTATTTGTCTTGAAGACACTATCATTTTTCCAGTTTCCCAGATTTATAACCTCAATATTAACCTTGATTCCCCTAAGCAGCAAGTCCATGGCCACTTTTCCTGTTTCTATATCCACAGTATCTCTTGCATCCCACACTCTTCCACCCAATGTCTCTACTTCCTGTTACCACCTTAGCCCAGGAATTCAAAACTTCTTTCCTAGCCCTAGGAATAATGGCCTCTTAATTGGTCTCCCTGCCTCAAATTTCTACCCACTGCAATCTATTCTTCACATAACTGCTAAAGAGATTTTCCTTCAGCACAAACCTGACCATTTCACTCCCTATTCAATAAACTAAAATGGATCCTTACTGATTGTAGGATAAATTCCTTTGCTTGCATTTAGACCCCTTCCCAACCTGGCCCAACCTCTAGCCTTGTCATTCTTTGCCCTGCTTCTTAAACTCTATGGTCCAGAAAGATTGCCTTTCTCTTTACTTCTCACATAGGACATCCCATCTTCCTCCCCAAGCCTTTATACTGGCTATCATCCATACCTGGAATTTGCTCCCTTCTCACCTGTGCCTCATGGAATCCTGCAGTTCTCTGAAGATACAGCTTAAGCCCCACATCTCCCTGATGGTACCTTCCCAAATGTCTCCAATTGCTAACTGTTCTCTGTCCCTTAGTACCTTGTATTTAGAAATATTTATTCTGTAGATGCTTACATATGTCTATGTTGTCTTACCCAATAGAATGTAAGCTCTTCAAGAGCAGGGAATGCGCCATTTTTTGCCTTTTCATCTCCAGTACCCATCACAATGCCTAGCACTCAATACATGCTTGTTGAATGATGTTGCACCATAAGTTTCATAGTTTAGAGTCAGAAAGGGTTCCAAAGTCCTCTTATCCAAGCGGCTCATTTTTCAAGAGTAAACAGAGACCTAGAGAGGTCAGCTGGTGTGCACAGTCACTAGAAATCATGGTAACCGAACTAGGATTTGAATGCAGGTCCTTTCATATTATTCCTAAAACTCTGAGGAAGATTTAGCCAAGTCATACTTTGAGGAACCAATCTGCTAACATGTATGTGAGTTGAGAGAGTTAGTCCAGAGCCTCACCTACAAGTGCTTTCCTGGTTCGTGCATCTGGCTTGGGATATAGGTGAAGGAGGTGGTGATTTGCCCAAGGTTACCCAGAGGTAAACTGGGAATATTGTTCTGCTTATCATGCATCCAGCACTTCTCAGTGCACTGCATAGCCTCGTCAATGAATTTCTACTTGACCATTCCTGGCCAAGGAAGGACCAAATTTCTGGAGGAACGACCAAATTAACCTTAAGCTATTTCTTTGATCCAGGTTCTCCTTCATCTTTCCTAACTACCCTAGGAAAATGAGGTTCTAGATGTTATGACCTCTGAATGGAATAGCATTTCTTAATAAAAGGTTCCCAATTCAGTCTTTGGCTTTGAAGTTATACTTGCTTGAAATGTAATAACATACTCCACTGTTGCAGTCTGTAACTGTTGCTTGGCTGTGCCCCTAGCTCTATTTTTGCTGCAGTGGGGGCAGAACTAGAATCCAAACCAATAGGAAATTGTTCCAGAGTTCACCAAAGAAGGCAGATGCTTTTTATAACTTTAAATGGATTTTGAATAATGCAGAGAACTGACAAAAATATCTCTTGAGGCAATGACTTTGCTGGACACAGTGTTTTGAAAAGGATTCAAATCTTTTTGAATGATAGCATTTCAAATACTTTAAAAAACAATTCCCATCCTCTTTCTTTTACACAGAAAAACAACATAAATGTGAATTAAAATTGCCTGGGAAAGTCAAGGCATACATATTAAAATGTTTGGTTGTTGTTTAGAGATTTTGAATTTTCTCTTTATTGTCTTAATGAGGAAGGAAAGTTCACCAGATTTGGGAGTTGGCAGAAATCTGATTTTTAATTTTGGCTCTTCAGACGTTTCCTTGCCTATAGAGATAAGGATTAACTAAGTAATTTCATTAGTATAGAGGACTTGACGGTGAGAAAACATTTTCTGCCTATTCAGGTTGGCATCTTTTCTACAACCTATAATCTTTAGAGAGTTGTGTAGGGCAGTGAAAGGTTGTGACTTATCCCAGGTCATATTGCCAGTATGTGTTAAAAGTGAGACTTCAACTCAAGTCTTCCTAATTTGAGGACTGGCTTCCTATGCACTACCACACTAACTCTTTTCCTCATCTATAAAATAGGGATTATCTTGTCTCTATTACCTGCCTCACAGGGTTGTTGTATGAATAGAGCTAAAGTATACAGTCTTTTTTTTTCCTTTTTGGAGGGGAGAAGACAGGGTAATTGGGGTTAAGTGACTTGCCCAAGGTGACATGGCTAGTAAGTGTTAAGTGTCTGAGGCCACATTTGAACTCAAGTCCTCCTGACTCTAGGGCCAGTGCTCTATTCACTGCACCACCTAACCATCCCCATGGTATGCCAGTCTTAAAGAACTAGAAAACGTCAGCTATAAATTTTATTTCTTCTTCATGATAGAAACTTTTTTTTTACTTTTAGTTGTTCATTACCAGTAATCTGGAAATACCTGGAAGATAATAAAGATTTAATAGATTCTATCTATCTATCTATTTATCTATCTATCTATCTATCTATCTATCTATCTATCTATCTATCTATCTGTCTATCTACCTATCTTTCTACCTATCTACCTATCTATCTATCTATCTATCTATCTATCTATCTATCTATCTATCTATCTATCTATCTATCATCTATCACTACTGCCCCCTTTCACCACTTTCTCCTTCCAAGACAAAAGCTCTCCTTTATTGCAAGTAAATATAAACAAGTAAAATAAATTCACACATTGGTCAGCCTATGAGAGGAGAGTGTATCTAGGAGAAGAGAGTGATGAATAAGTGTAAAATGAAATGGGGCTGTTGTGAAGCATAAAGTCTAAGGAAAAACACTTTGATGAAAAGTGTTTAGAGATATAAAATTTCCTGTAAGCACTGCTTTTGCTGCATTCCAAAAGCTTGTTATATTTTCTCATTGTTATTTTCTTTGATGAAATTTTCTATTATTTTTATTAACTATTCCTTGACTCACATATTCTTTATTTTAATATTTCTGCTTTTCTTCATTTTCCTAAGAGATTTTTATGCCCTAATAATTGACAGCTTTTGTAAAAGTACCATGTACAACTGCTTTTGTTTCCAATTCTGTAATTGCCAAATCTATCATATCTAACTATTTTGTAATTCTATTCGAATACTTTTTTCTCTTTTGTCTTTTTGATAGCTTTTCTTGGTCTGAAAGGATTACTTTAAGATCCCATGTAATTATAGTTTTTGTCATCTATGAATCTCTATTATTTGATTAGATTTTCTGTCAAGTACTTAGAAATTATGTCATATGATAAATATACAAGTATTAATATTTTATTACCTATGGTGCCTTTAATCATATGGTAGTTTCCTTACCTATCTCTTTAACAAAGTTTATTTTCACTGTTGCCTATTCTGAGATCATACTTGCCACTCCTGTTTTTAAACATTCATCTGAAGCATAATATGCTCTACTTCAATTTCTCATTTTGAATTCTTTTTTGTAACCAATTTTTAAAATCCTGATTTTAGCCCATTCTGCTACCTTCCTCTGTTTTATGGGTGAGTTAATACCATTTATGATTCTGGTTGTGATTGGTAGTTATGTTTTCCCCTTTATCATGTTCTCATATATTTTCCTGTCTTTTCTTCCCTTTCTCACATTACAACAAAGAAGATACTTGAAGAAAAGAAATTTGATCAATATTAGTAATCTACAGTGGAAGTAGTCTGATGCCACTCCTTTGCCCTTCCTCTTTTTATCTAGCCTAGACGATACTTACTGGTCTTTCCATTTTTCTTTTTCTCCCTTTATAATTTATCCTCTGAAGGTGGTTTGTTTTGCTTATGACTATTCCTTCCCTGACCTATCCTTCTTAAAACTTCCTCTTACTGGGGCAGCTAGGTGGGACAGTGAATAGAGAACCAGCCCTGGAGTCAGGAGGATCTGAGTTCAAATCCAGCCTCAGACACTTGACACTTACTAACTGTGTGATTTTGGGCAAGTCACTTTAATCCAATTACCTTGCCTTAACTCCTCAAAAAAACATAAACAAAACCAAAAACCCTTCCCCTTAACTTTCCATGTACCTGCCTATTTCCCAATTGAATTTAATGTATTTTTGCGCACATACATGTGCACATACACACACACTGATACACATATATACATACATGCACACACACATATGCAACTTTCCATTTCTGAACTAGAAACTTTCAAGAATGTGTTTTTTAATCTTGCAGCTCTCTACTTGTGACACCATAGAAGAGAAATCAAGATAGCCCACTTAAGCGAGACCCTGGTTCTTCACATTAAACTCCTGGACCTACCTACATCATCAAGTTGCTTCTTAGTATAGGGGAGTCCATAACTGAACTAGGAGACAAGATGAAAGCTTAGAATGATCTGGTGATGCAGGTCTGGAGGGCAGCCTCTCAGTGGATTATCTTTTGAGCCTCTTTCTCCTCTCTTGTGACTTGACCATCTTCATAGCTCAGGTCTGGCGGCCTCCTTCCAATTATTGAGACCTATTGGTGTATTTTTCCATGAATCTTCTATTTCTATGACTCTTCCTTTCCCCATCTCAGTTGACATCTCAAATGAGGACCTACGCTTTCCCTTACACAAATTAAAATTTGACTAAGGCCAACTGCTTTTAGTACCTCTGTCAAACTGTCTCTTTTGTAAAAGTCGTTAAGTTTCCAAATAGCTGGAACATGCTGGGACAACTGCACTCTTTATTTTGTCCCCCTGTCAATATAGACTCCCAAGCCTCACCTGTCTGTCAACACAATTTGCATATCTGTTGAAGGCAGGAGGGCAGCAGAAAGCAGAGATCTGACCAGGAAATTAGAGAAGCTTCCTCAGATGATATAGAGGAGTATCATGTCATAGGTGGTTTACATATACCTGAAAACCTGGGTGTAAGCCAAATTTTTCTAAATTAACATATTGTAAAGGATCCAGGAGAACTAATTGAATATATTTGTTTAGAAAGGTAAGAATGCTTTTGTAAAACACTTCCAGGGTAACCTTTTACCTTTCCCCCAGTTCTGAAGAAGGTGAACAATGATCACTGTGTCCCATTCACCTTTCCAGGTTCTGATCAGAGCGGTTTGTGTGCAGTTCTGAGTGCAAATTTGGATTTCAGAAAACTCCCAGTATACAGCATAATGCAACAGTTGTGGATATGCCAGCATGTGCAGGCCCAATCAATTTGCCATCTGTTGCTCCTCAGAAGCCCTACTGTTTTCTCCGCAGGTCTTTCAGCCATCCCCTTGCCAAACCACTGTTGCTTGACCAGATGCTTTGCCATTAAGCAATACCCACAGTTTGTTCTTGTAACAAAGCAAGCTAAAATCTTTGTCTCTGGCATCTTTGCATTGCTCTGTTCTACTCTCCTCATTTCCTCTTTCCCCCATGCTATTGAGATTACTAGACTCCCTTCAGTGCTTATTGGTATAGAACCAATGTTGTAATTAGGAAGGGGGGAGCAGAGAGAGGAAAACACATAAGAGGAGGTGGTGGTGCCAAATTAACTTTTCAGAGGCTCTAGAGAAGGGAATTTTCTTATTATTGTCAAGGGTAATATACTCCAAGTCATTCAGCCTTGTAATCACCATTTATCCTCATTTTTGCTCAGATCTTGTGGTTTCTCCCTGCACAAGATTTCTCTTATACATCTCCTTTTCACTGCTCACACAGCTGCTACTCCTGTGGCAAACCCTCATCAACTCATGCCTAGACTATTGCACTAATCTAGTTGATTGGTCTTGTCACCTTGTCTCTCCCTACTCTGACTCATTATCTACTCTCCTCCTGATTCCCTCCAGTATTAAAAGTAAAGCCCTCTGACACTTAAAACAAACTTTACAAATAGTCACACTCATACTCTTCAAGACTTCCTATACTTTACTCCTTTCTATGCATTCTACAATCCAGTCACAGTTCCCTACTTGTTCAAACCTCACAATGAAAAGGAACAATGCTATATCTGAATGCCAAACCACCTCGGTTTAAATTGCACCCCTATCACTTACGCCTCGTACAACTTTGAGCATCTCGCTTCTATCCGTGACCTTTTATCTTCATCTGTAAAACGAGGTGGCTAAACTAGTTGAGCTCAATGGTATCAATTTCCAATGATGTGTACTTTGGGTGTCTCATTTTGAGATATTTCTTTAATCTGGCACTTTTTTCATAGGTGACAACACAGTATGATAGAAGAAAAGCACAGGACTTGGATACTATCTGGGTTTGATACCTTTGCCAAGTACTTTGTCTCTATAAGCCTAAATTTCTGCATCTGCAAAGTGAGGATTGTATTTGTACTACCTAGAGAAGTGTGAATCCCTATTTTTACTACTATTATAGGTGTTCAAAAACTGGCTTTTAGAGATTCTATCCTTTTACTCAAAACTGCTATTTTTTATTGCCTTCCAAGAGTCAAGAAAACTCCCTGTGGTGCAAATGAATCTCGACAAAAGAAATCTATTTTCACATTTAAGCAACGAGCATTTATCAGGCACCTAATACATGATAGGTACTGTGCTAAGTTCTGGGAACATAAAATGTTCCCATGATGGGTTGAAGGACCTGGAGATGTTTAACCTGAAGAAGAGAAGCCTTGATGGGAGTTGGGGGAATGGTAAGTATCGTCAAATACATGAAAAACTGTTGTATGGCAGAATTATTAGATGTACTTTGTCTGTTGCCAGAGAGCAGAATGAGAAACAATGCCCGGAAGTTGAAGAGAGGCAGATTTCAGCTTGATGTAAGGAAAAACTTCCTAACAAATTAGAGTTGCTCCAAAGTATTATGGGAGGTGGGTGTTATTGGGAGGTGGTGAATGGACAGTTGTGGGTGACATGGTAGAGGACTAGCTACTGTAAATAAACTCTAATGTATCTTCTAGCTCTTAGATTCTATGATTCTACAAGGAGCCCAAGAAAATGCCTTCTCTCAGAGAATGAAGCTCTCTTGGTGTGTAATCAAGTTCTACCACTGGTGCGTAATTTTGGTTTCTAAGAAAGTGTGGCCTAAAGTGAGGGGATTGTCTCCTTTGTCACCGGCTTCATCAGTCTCCATAGATTAAATGTTAGATGTCAAGTCCCGTCATCTAGCTTGCCCGGCCAGCATTTGTATCCCACCCTAGACATTTTCTTATTATTTATCTCGCCATGTACGTACATACTGCTACTCTTCTCTTTCCCCATGTTCTCCTCTTCTAGTTCTGGAATCCTTATTAAATAAATTCTGTCATTTATGGGCATGCCAGTCAACTCCCTATTGAGTAACAGGGAGTTGATTATCATGATAGGGACCAAATAGTTGCCATTCCTATAACTTCTCATATCAAAATACCCCTCCAGGGTCACCACTCTCCAATATATATATGTTGTCTGTAAGATTTTGGGGGGTGGCTAGGTGATGCAGTGAATAGAGTACTGGCCCTGGAGTCAGGAGGACCTGAGTTCAAATCCAGCCTCAGACATTTAACACAAAAACTAGCGTGTGACCTTGGGCAAGTCACTTAACCCCAACTGCCCTCCAAAAAGCAAAAACCAAAACCAAAGAATGTAAGATTTTTGACAGCAGCCACTGTCTCTTTTGTATTTTTATCCTTAGGATTTAGCCACAGGTCTCAGTACACAGTATATATTTAATAATGCTTCTTTATTCATTCAGCCATTCCTTGCTTTTTTTTCTTTTTACCAATCTTTAAATATTGTATATAAAGATTACACAAATTCCAGAAGAATATGTTATCCTTTGTCAGTCATTAAAATGACTTAGTTTCTTTTTCTGAACAAAAATCTAGGTCCGTAGCATGCCAAACGGGGTCATGATTTCTTAGTTACTGTGGAAATGAAGGGGCCAGTCTCTTACTATGTGAGACATTTCAGAGAATGATTATTGAAAATGTGGAGCATGTGTATTGTTTGGGAGCCCATCTGTGAGTGCTGGGAGCCCTGTGTTGATGGTCTGATATGGCCAAGATAATGACAAGGAGGAGCTTTTCATTTGCTATGCAAGAGAAACAAAAAGCAGAGGTACTATAGAGGAAGTGACCTTTTGCAGTAAGCAGAGATGTGCCAATATTGAAACACAATTATCTCAAGTGCCCGCGGGTACCAGCTTCCTGTTGATAACATGTGGTGCTAATTACCTGGAAGAATTCAGGGCAGATGTTTGTGACTGGAATTAATTTATATGCAGAAGAGATGAGTCTAGCCCCAGGAACCAAGTGGAAAGGAGCAGAACCAAGGGAGATAACCTAAGGAAAGAACTCATCACCAAAATTAAGGAATATTGGGCATTTTCTTTTCTTTTCCTGTATTTTTGCCATGAAGACCATAGAAGTTTCCATACCTCATTTGCTCATGAGTCAAGATTTTTTTCTCCTATATGTTGCAACCTTTTTGATGAAATGGGATTTTGATTGGTCCACCAGTATACCTCCCTTTTTGTTCATAGGCCTGCAGGAAAGAAGTAGGGATGCTGGTCAGGTCAGAGTGCCACGACCTATTCAATGTATTTTCCCAGAATGAATGGTGTTAACCTTGTATTTTTCTAACATTACTTACTGTAAGAGCAAAGCTAGCAACAAGCAGACAAAAAATAACACTGATATAATCAATCTTCAATTATAATTATTTTAATTAGAACCAGTAATGGCACCAGGTTCTTTAGCCTTTATGTCCTCCTCTCTTCTTTGGGATCAATTTAATTTGAGGAGATGTGCCTGCGTGGGAGGTGGCTCTTAATAGGAAACTCTCCTTTATTGTGTACTGCATGACTAATATTGGCATGAGTTATGGGCTAATAGGGAATGATGGGCTGTGGGGTGCAGAGGGGCTAGGCTGTGTGGGGATGCTTGCCAATCAACTTGCTGCCTGGAGGCTGCTGAATGGATGCTGGGTGCATCCAGGGTTTAGTGCTAGGTAACCATTCCTTGCAAACTGTGATTAGGGAGTGATCATTTACTGCCAAGCAGCCCCTATAGGAACAGTCACTATGTAAAGCAGCCCGACCCCTTTAAATGAGCCTTCTTATGTCTTTTTCAGACTCAGCTGAGGTCTGAGTCAGTGACTCTCACTCTTCAGGCATTGCCTTATCTTGTACCCTAGCACTGTCCTCTATGTCAGTAGTTGCTAAATGAATATTTGTTGAATGAAGGAATGAATGGATACCCCCAACTTTGTGTGTGTGTGTGTATGAAAGGGACTTTTTTCCATCTAGTCCAGCCTGTCTCAATAGCAGCTCCTGAGATAGTGATGGCATTTCCTTTTTGGCTACTTAGATGGATAAGTGGTTTTATCCACACGAGTCTTCCCTCCATGGTGCAGATGACAATTCATCCAGTATGATTTTTGTCCATAATCTTCCTTAGAAGATCTTTGAATCCCCATCACTTAGCACAGCACTTGGTAACATATACTTGTTGGCCTACCTTTGTGGAGGTGTTACTCTGGTTATTTGCAAATCTTTAAGGTACCAGGATGGTTCTTGTTTATTGGTTAGGTCTCACTTTTACAACATTATTTCCTTCCTGCCATTAATGAAGTCATTTAGGTCACTTTTACAAATGAGTGCTCTTTCTACCAGGGGTGGGGAACCTGTAGCTTCAAACACCACATGTGGACTAGACCAGCCCTGGATTAGACCAAGATGTCTCTGTTCAACTTAGTTACATTCTTCCTGATCACATAGATTTCTACCATGTACCTTCTCAGTCCTTGACTTCCCATGCCCTATTATTTGGATTAGGTCTGGAAAGAAATTTAGAAGTATAATCTTCTCATTACAGAGAAGGAAACTGAGGCACAAGGGGGGAAGTGAGATGATTTGCTTGAGGTCCCAAAGGTGGCAGAGCTGGGAATCCAGTCCAGGACCTTTGACTTCAAATCCAGCATTCATTCCTTTTTACTTGTATAGGAGTGACCTATTGCTGGAACTTTAAAGGGGGCATCACAGAAGGATTAGACCAAGTGGGATCTGCTGAAAACAATAGGCCCCTTTGTCTGTTGTTTTGTAGGGAAAACTACGTGGAGACACCTAAATCTGGGAACATGCAGGCCTTGGGAACTGCAACAAAGGAAATCCAGTGGAAGCTCAAATATCCCAAACCAGGGTAACGGCACTGGTCCTCTTCCCCACCCAACCAAGGAGGCAAAAGCATCAGTGAAACAAGAGAAGTACCCAACCCAAACCTAGGGTAGCAGTTGGCACCTTCAGTAGCATGGTAAGATCAAGGAAGATGCCTTTCTTGATACTGACCAGTCTGATAGAATGACAAATGTCTGAGTTTTGGCAAGTCATTTGCCCTTTGCCCTCCCTGGGTTTCAGTTTTTTATCTGTAAATGAGGGGGTGCATTAGATGATCCCTTAAGTCTCTTTTGGCTCTAGATCCACGGTCCTATTGCACCAAGGTTTAAAGTCTGTGATGGTCCTATAAGGGTGACTTCTGACCTTATTGTACCAACCTGCCCTGACCACTCCTGGAATCATTCCTTTAAGATTACATGTATCTCTTAGGTCTCTCCTCATTCAATGTATTGGAGAAGTTCAGAGATTTGGTTTTTTATAGGGTGCATGTTTCCCCTCCCGATCCCACGCCTTATAGTCAGAGAGCCTGGGATTGCTTTCCTACCACTGAAATGCAAACAAAAAGGTGACAACCAGCAAGTTTCAATGGCACATGAAGCATGGAAAATTCTAGAGAAGGGACGGGGTGCCAGGAGAGAAAAGGCAACTTGACTTGGTTCAGAGACAGTTTGTCAGAGAAAGATCAGACTCCTTATGATTTTTCTCTTCTACAGCACACTTTCAAGTGTGGCCTCATCTATGCAGTTTGGCCATTTTTGAATCAGAAAGCAGACTTCTTTCTCTCCTGTTTGACAGCAGTTCCCAATCTCATTTGCAAATGCAACATTGATCCCACTGCAAATATTTGTGGCTCAGCAATGGGTTGCTCAAAAGGAGAATGAGAATTATTTAAAATTTTTGAAACTCCTTAATCCATAAGCTCATATAAATATTGTTTTGAACTGAGAGTTTTATGTACTTTGGCTTCATTGCTCCATCTGATTGGTAGTTAATGTCTTTTGCTGTCACGTACCATAACTCTAAAAAATGCAGGCTTTTGAAATTCTTTTTTGGTGCTAAACTAGCTAGGAAGTATTGGCTTCCTTGGTGCATTAAAAAAGCTCTTTATCAAAATGTTAAGCCTGGTTAATTTGCATAAAGTATTTCCTTCACAATGTACTCTCTATTACTTTTGAAACACAAATTACCTTTGCTACTGTGTTGGGGTTTGAATTGGCACGCATGCTATTAGGGTTTTTGATTCCAGGGATGAACAAGTCTCTGAGTCAAAGCTCACAGAAATAAATTGGAATCTTACCTTGTGAAGGCCCCTTGGGTGATTTGAGCTAATCTGGAGCAAAGAAGAAAAAGTAGAAATACGGGATCAGGAAGCAGAGGGTGCTGAGAAGAACTAGGAGCCTGGAGAGGGAGGCAGAGATGGCAGAAAACTGTGTTTGGGCCCTGCAAGCTGGGCTGTGGCTTTGTGCTTGGGAGAAGGAGGGGAAGGAGAGAGCAGAAAAAGGCTTGGGATACAATGCATTCTCATCAAATCAAGCTTCCATGATCATAGTTTTCATCGTGTCAGAAATATTCTATGGATTTTCCACTACCACAGGGTCAAGTTCAAACTCTTTAACCTGGGAAATAACATTGAAGCCAGATCATGAGGGCCTTAAAATCAGGCTAGAATTTGAAAATCATCCTGTGGCTCATAGGGAGTCTTTGAAGGTTTTTGAGCAAGGGGCAAAGGAAGGGCATGATTATGATTTTGACTTTGGCTCCAAGGATGGGTATTAGACTTACTTGTAGAAACCTACTTCTACCCTTTGAGTTTATGGAATCACAGAATTTCAATCAGAAGGAACCTCAGAGTTTTCTCTCTAGTTCAACCTGACTTGAACTTGGATGAGAATCCTCTCTGCAACATCCCTCACACATGGTCAGACAAACTCTGCTTAAAGCTCTCCAACAAGGAGGAGTCTACTATCTCTCAAGGTAGTTCAGTGCACTTTTGGAGAGCCCTAAGCATTAGGAAGTTGTTCCTCACGTTCAACCTAAAACCTATGTCTTCTTATGGCCCCTGTGGGGCCAAACAGAATCATAGCTGGTATTTAGCATAGTGCTTTAAACTTGGCAAAACACTGAAATTAGATCTTCTTTTTTGCCTCATATCAACATTATGCTGTAGGTTTTGGGGTTTTTACTGAACCTGTGAATTCAGGTAGGGAACTCCCAGGGATGAAATTCCCTCTGGCAATGCAGATTCTAACTTCTCTGCAACCTGGAGTTAGAATTCCAGAATTTTCCCTGGTACTGTGAGGTTAAGTGATCTATCTAGGTGTGTATGTGATGAATGTATATATGTGTGTATATTATATACATATATGTACATATATGTGCACACATATTTATCTACAGTCACACCTACTCATATATATATATATATATATATATATATATACACCTATTGCTATTATCATTATTACACCATTATACAGATAAAGAAACTGAGCCCCAGAGAGATGAAATTGTTACATAACCGGTAAGGGCAAGATTTGCACTTAAATTTTCTATCACTCCATCCACTGCACTACACTGATTTTCTGGGATGAAGTATACATATTCTTCCTCATGACAGCTCATTACGTGCTTGAAGAGGGAGATCATGTAGATCATGAGGGAGATGAATATTCCTCCTTCCTTTCACCAAACTTTGTATATAACAGTCTTGAATCTCCTCACTATCCTGTCTTCTGGATGCTCTTTAATTTGCCAGTGTCTTTTTGCAGAGTTGGTGCTAAAAACTGAACATATGAGACCGGTGCTGGTATTGAAAGCCAGTGTACACTGGGATTATTCCATGCCCTGGATGCTATGCCTGTTTAACACTAACTTAGCTGTTTTTGCTTGGAGCCATGTACTGGGCTTTGGATAGAACAACCATACAGAAAGCATTTTTGCATTTATTTGCATCTTTACTAGAAAACGACACTGACTAGAACAGATGATTGCTTTGTATCATATTTGTTCAGATACGTCTCTACCTTCCACTTTCTTTATATAAGAAGAATCTGAATGGATGCAGCCCTGAAGTTTCTGGGTGGGTTTTCCTCTGTGACTATGATTCTTGAGACATACCTCATATATTTTTAATGGCCACCCAGCCAGGACTGGTCAGCCAGGTGGAGAATGGGAGAAGGGAGGAGGAGAAGAGGCAGGAATATGGTGCCAAAGATTAAGTTGAGAAGCTCTGGAGAAGGAAGGGGAAAAGAAAAAAGGTTATTGGCCATGTGGTGCTATCACGCTCCAGAAAGGCATTCCTCTTCCTGACTTGGTCTGTTAACATTTACGTTTTCTCTTTTCTCTCCTTCATTACGGTAGTGCTATTGGACCTTGCCCTCTTATACCAGGAAGACTCGAACTGATGGTATAATGGAATATCTGAGATCATGAGCGAGTGAACTATCTTCCTTCTTCAATCATTCAGCAAGCATTTACTAAGCAGCATGTACCTGCCACTGTCCAAGGTATTGGTGATACAAAGTTAAAAATAAGCAATGACTGTTCTCAAGGAGTCTACGAGCTTAAGACAGGGAGACCACAAATTTCTAAGAGAGTGAAGGATTGGATTGAAATCACATCAACCTCATTTTAACCTGTTACCTTAAGTAGGTGAGAATTTGTCTTAGTTATTCAATCTAAAGACCTTAGACTAGGTATGAAAAGTCTTTGATGAAGTGATTGATTCAAATAAGAAATCTATTCCAATTGGCCGTGGGATTTCTTATATCCTCTGAGTCCAGTTATTTGAAATGGGTAGTTTTTCTAGAAATCGAATCATGTACCTTTCTGGCATTCCGCTGAGGAGAAATCATTTGGGGATGATGGTGTGGGGAGGGGGAAACTGCTAACTTCGGCCAGGTGTCCCAATGTCCTGCTTTTGACTAGAAGAAGGCCTTCCAGCTTCAAGGTGTCTGGAGGATGTTGAACTTCCAATCTTCTAGAGCAAAGAAATGATGCCATGCATACAGTGAACTTCTTGGATCCCCACCCAGAGGCAGGAAAAGAATTTCTAACAACTAGGAGCTGTGAGTTACCCCTTTACCACATGTTTGCTCTCTAAGTTTGTATTGTATTGAATCCCCCAGATTTTGTATGTACCTGTGTGTCACATACTTTGGAAAGATGTTTTATGTATCACTTTAGTAAATACCTCTTCCTAAGGACTACTTAAATGATTCTCAGTTAATAATCATGAGTAAAAGCCCAGGGGCAGGGGATTAAGCCAATGACATTAGGGAATCACCCTTGACCCCTTAGGAGTATCCTAAGAACCCTGAAGGGCAGATGTGGTCAAATTTTGGGGACCTGACTCATGAGTGGGAATTAGGACAAGGATCCTCAGAGCTTATAAAGGTTACTTATAAGGGCTGTGTATACAAAAAGTAAGTACAAGAGACCAGAAACAGGGGCAAGAATTGATCAAAAAAAGGTTTTATTTTGAAGGTGAATTGTTTTGAAGGAAACAAGGGATTTTAAGAAGCAGAGGCAAATGAGGATGTTCTAGGCATGTAAGAGTGGAGAGATGAATTTATGAGAAGACAACCAAACTCTTTCCTTCCTGCCACTTCTATGGCCATCTTGACCTTGGGGAAGGAATTGTGTATGCTGGTTACACTCTGTGCCCATTGCTGTCTGATATTATCATACTTTTCCTAATTAAATTGTTCAGATCTCCTGACAACTTTGATATGTCCAGATCTGAAAGGAAAAAACAGCAGGAGGAGGCTAAACCTTCCTTCCTCCCTCCCTCCCTTCCTTCCTCTTTCCCTCCCTTCCTTCCTTCCTTCCTCTCCTCCTTCCTCTCCTTGTTCCTCCCTCCATCATTCCTCCCTCCCTCCCTCCCTCCCTTCCTCTCTTTCTTCCTTCCTTCCTTCCTTCCTTCCTTCTTTCCTTCCCACCTTTTTTCTACCTTTCTACCTTTCCTTTCTTTCCTCCCTACCTCCCTGCCTTCCTTCCTCATTTACTCAGTATCTGCCATGAGAAAAGAACTGTGCTAGATACCTTGGCAGTTATGAATAAGACAGATGAATAGGAGGTAGAAAGGTCACCTGTTTTCTCTGGGTCTCATCTTCCTCATCTGTAAAATGAAGGCATTGGACTAATTTACCTTTAGGTTACCTTCTAGTTCAAAGTCTTTTGATTCTATGATCAAACGGCCTCTGCCCTCAAGGAGCTTAACAATTTCAAAGATGGATAAGACAAATCCATACATAACTTTAATATAAGCCAGAATACAATACAAGCAAGCCACGAGAAAAGTACAGACTAAATGTTATGAGAATACAGAGGAAGGAGAGATTCTATATTTCTTGTTTTGTTTTGTTTTGCTTTGCTTTTTGGAGGTGGAAGGCAAAGCAATTGGGGTTAAGTGATTTGCCCAAGGTCACATGGCTAGTAAGTGTTAAGCATTTGAGGCTGGATTTGAACTCCTGTCATCCTGATTCCAGGGCTGGTACTCTGTTCACTGAGTCGCCTAGCCACCCCAAGATTTTATATTTTTATGGGGAATCAAAACAGTCTTCACAGAGATGAAGACTTTTGAACTAGCGTCTAAAATGACTGGTAGTTGGAAAGGCATCAGTGTAGGGCAGAGCATTCCAGGGTGAAGAAAGATGGAAGATGTATCTTAAGAAAAGTAATAAAGGGTCAGAAAGCAAAAAGGAAGGGCATTATTTATTCAATATCTCAATTAAATTACTAAAAATTATCTTACTGAGTCATAAAAATAATAGCAAAGTTCATTTGGAAGAACAAAATCAGGAACTTAAAAAAAACGGAAAAAAGATGTAAAGGAAGCAAATTTGGAAGTATCAGATCTTAAACTATATCATAAGGTGAGAGTATTGTTGAGGTATAAAAGGGATAATTTTGATTATTTTAAATTAAAATTTTCTTGTATAAATAAAACCTATGAAGCTAAGAATAGAAGAATGCACAAAACTAGGTGAAAACTTTCATAGACAGTCTCTCAGATAGGATGTGATTGGGTTCGAATATTGCTGTTGTATAGGAAATAATGAGCTAGTCGATTTAGAAAAACATGAAAAGACTTGGGCTTATGAAGGAAGATGCTGTCTTCAGAGAAACAAATGAAAATTGGAAATAGGTATAGTATGGCCTTATACACATGTATGAATGTAAATTATATATATATATATGTGCATGTTTATAGATATCTATGTATATATGTATGTATTTGCACTTTAATTGTAGCCTTTTTAGGGTGGGGCAGGGAGGAGGGAGGGAGAAAAATGTAAAAAGTGCACAGCAGGGAACAAAAGAAAACCTTCAAAGCAAAGAAAAGCTGGGCAGCTTTGAAAACATGGTGTAGTATTTATTATGTAGGTTTTCTTGAAATGGAGATTTGTCTTTTTATATTGAATCCTTACGTTTGTTCTGTGTGTACATGGCAATGGTGTTTTTTTCTTTTCTTGTTTTATATTTAAATTTAAAATAAATTTTAAAATTCACAAAAAAAGAGAGGGCTTTTTTTGTTAAGTTGGAATATTACTGACCACAGGAAGTTCCACATAGTCACTGTTCATTTTCTGCTTGAAATCCCAGGAGTTAATATTAGGTGGGACGTACAGGCATGCAGCAGTAAAAGGTGTGACTTGTGCATATGTGAATGGGGGTATATTTAGAGCTGGGTAATTAGAGACAAGTTGAAATCTGTGCATCCTAAAACAGACAAACATGGAACTCATGAATACTAAATTCTCTTTGGATATCTGGCAGCAAACAGACATACACACACTCTCTGGGAAGAAATAAAAGTCACTGTCATTTTCTGTTCTATAACAAGAACTGAGCATCATCACTTGTGGTCACAACTGGAAAAGAACAAAAATATTTTTGGCTCTTCTCTTTCTCTGTGATGTTCAAAGCCAGATTCTTTGTAGTACCGTGACACCAAAAATAACCCGGGTTTGATACCGAGGAAATAGAAGATTAAATTTCTTGGGGGCTGTGTTTCTCATGGGACCTGAAACTGATTTTATGCTTAATGCCGGAAGCAAAAAGGAGGGGAAAATGTGAACTTCATTCATTTATCAAGCACTTAGTAAGTGTGTATCGTGTGCAAGGCACTAGGTTGGTTGGTTTGAGTGTGTCCGACTGTGACTGACCAGACCAATGAGAGCTCAGAATGCTCTACCACAGGTCAGGCAGAAATAGTTCATGTGAACTTTTGGGGTGGACTCTCTAACTTTGTGTTTCTGTCGAGCTACTTCAATTCTGCTTTGCTCATAAAGCACAGCACCTTCTCTGATGAGGGCGTGCCATGTTAGGTGGTCCTGTGTCACTGTCTTTCATGTCACACAGTCAATTCTGAAGTTCTTAGGCTAGTCATCAAGAGTGTCTTTGTATCACTTCTGACCACCATGTGAGTGCTTGCCTTGTGTGAGTTCTCCATAAAACAGTCTTTTAGGCAAGCGTACACTTGGCATTTGAACAACGTGGCCGACCCATCATGGTTGCACTCTCTACAGTAGAGTTTGAATGCTTGGCAATTTAGTTAAAAAAAGTACCTCAGTATCTGGTACCTTATCTTACCAGGTTATCTTCAGAAGCTTCCTAAAACAGTTCAAATGGAAGTGATTTGTTTTCCTGGCATGGTACTAGTATACTGTACAGATTTCACAGGCACACAACAATGAAGTCAGCAAAGCCCCTCTGTAGACCTTCAATTTGGTAGTCAGTCTAATACCTCTCTTCTACCACACTTTCCTTTGGAGCCTCCCAGATGCTGAGCTAACTCTGGCAATGTGTGCATCAACCTCATTATCAATGTGTACATCCCTGGAAAGCAAACTCAGTGTTGGTCCTACAAAGACTGAAATGATATGGTCCCTGCCCTCAAGGAGTTTGTTTTCCACTGGGGCAAATTTAGTTTTCATGAATAGAGTATAGTGCCGCTGGAGTGGGGTCCATTTAATGGAGGTGCCCAGGCCACCTGTGTCATCTTCCTCTCTAGGACTTCCTCTACCTAGCCCTGTGCTGGGTCCACCACCTTTGTTTCCCTGCCCCTTTGAAAAGTTTCCCTCTATTTGTTATCTCCCTCCTTGAGAAGGTAAGTTCCTCAAGGGCAGGAACTACCTTTCTTTCTATTTGTATTCCCAGGGATTGGCACCTAATAAATGTTGGCACACTTAATAAATGCTAGTTGACCGAGTCAGAAGATATGAGCTTGAATCCTAATTCTTTTACTTACTGCCTATATAACTTAACCACTCTGAGCTTCATTTTGCTTATCTATAAAGCAAGAGGTTTAGACTAGATGATTATAAAGTCCTTTTTATCACTAAATGTTTGAACCTCTGACCCTCAGGTCTTTGGAAGCCTGCTATCCAATCAAGTTGGGGGTGGGGGGAATGGAAAGAATCGTGACTCTGAGGTCAGAGAATCTGGGTTCAGAGCTCAACTCTGAAGCTTATTATTATTATTATTTGCTTTTTAGAGGGCAGTTGGGGTTAAGTGACTTGCCCAAGGTCACACGGCTAGTTTTGGTGTTAAGTGTCTGAGACCGGATTTGAACTCAGGTCCTCCTGACTCCAGGGCCGGTGCTCTATTCACTGTGCCACCTAGCCTCCCCTGAAGCTTATTATTTCTGTGACCTTGGATGGCTCACTGAATTTATCTGGGTCTTATTTTATCATCTACAAAATGAGAAGATTGGACTAGATATATTTGTTGTTGTTGTTGTTGTTGTTGTTGTTGTTTTTTGGTTTTGGTTTTGCTTTTTGGAGGGAGATAGGCAGGGAAATTGGGGTCAAGCGACTTGCCCAAGGTCACACAGCTAGTGTTAAGTGTCTGAGGCCGGATTTGAACTCAGGTCCTCCTGACTCTAGGGCTGGTGCTCTATTCACTGCACCACCTAGCCACCCCTAGATATCTTCTGAATCCCTTCTGGCTGAGGCTTGTGTTCCTACGATAAGTGGGGAAGGAGATTCTACTCTCCTTCTATGACCACTAAGTGGCAGGAAAAAAGAACACACCATGGAGCCATCCTTCCCACGCTGAATTTAATGTCAGTGTGTGGGGAGTGAAAACTCAGGATGTATTTTAGAATTTGGTGTCAGTTTTGATGATTGATTTCCTCCTTCCCCCTTCATTGCTGCTGTCAATCAGCAGCAAGCCCTTTTAGGAGTCTTTTTGACCCCCACCTAGCTTCAGTCTTTTGTCTGCTTTCCTGTCTCTGGGGACCTCTCCTCCTGGTCAGTGGGAGTCAGGGTCATCCCAGGCTCACCTCCCTGCCCCCCAACCAATGGGAGTGAGGGACAATGGGGGAAATATGACCCTGCCGTATTAGGGTTTAAAAACTCTGTTAGCCACACATTGCTTGCCTCCTCTCCATGATCTGTTGTGGGTAGGACTGCCCTCTTCTCCCAGGGGAAGAGAATAAAATTTCCTGTTTTTATCTTAAGAAATCGCAGAGTTTTTAATTGAATTTTGAACGGGGTTTTTCATCCCACGTAGGTTTGGGGGCTCATCCAGTATCTGCCCACTTGTGAGCAGCTGTACCCCATTTTGATCTCAAGGCAGGTGCCCAACAGAGATTTCTCCAGTGGTCTCCAGACTTGGAGTGGGAGTTGCTGCTTTGACTGGGAAAAATCCTAAAGGGAGATGTATTCTTTGGATAAGAACAGGAACTGAAGAGACAGGAAGGATGCATGCAAGTCATAAAAACCACAGGCGCATGGCATGAGGTAAGTCTAGATTGCTCTTTGAGTCACTAATTTGTTGGGTTTTAATTCTAAAATTAAAACCTGGGAAGACCAGTGATGGCTTCTGGAGAAAATATGGGTTGAATTGACTCTGGGATAAGGATGCCATCTAATGAGCTTCACAGGGACTGAAAGGAGACATTCTTCTTTAATGAGCATGTGTGTGTGTGTGGGGGGGGGGCAGCAATGGTTCCCAAGACTGAAAGAAGGAGATGTTTCCATTATAATTGACGGAGTCTTATGACACTGGAGGGGGGACTGGCAATGGTCCCCAGGCAGGATGATAGGAGGTATCACAACCTGGCCATAGGCCTGAAGCAGGGACCACAGATGGGTGGCTGGCAAGAGGCTGGGCTCAGCACAGCCATGATGCTGAGGGTGCAGCCAGTTGTGGGTGAGAAGGAGGCCCCTGCTGGGCTATGGCAGGGCTGAGTAGGGTGAGGAGGAGGAGGAGGAGGCCCCTGCCAAACTGTGGTGGGGGTAGAGAAGGCCAAAGGCTTGGGCTAGAGGCACTGGGGCTGGATAGTTTGTGTAGAGCTGATGAGATGTGGGCCATAGGACTCCCTAGTCTGGAAGGTATAATTAGCAAGACAAAGGAGTTCCTCAGGAAATGCTGATGAGGAGGGGCAGAAGCTCTTCACCCTCTGAAAGGGAATAGGGGGAGGTTAGGACTTACACACCCCTCTCCAGAGGGAATTAAGGTATTTAAAAATGTTCCTCTCTCCTTGGACTGCAAAATGGCTCCCTCTTTGGGAAGTTCTGCTGATCAAGACTGGAGAGGGGAAGGGGATAAAGAGGAATTAGTCCTTTTAATATGTAAACTGTCTCAGAAAAGGGGAAAGATAAAAGGCAGACCCTTTTAACTAATCTGGTTAGGTAAGGTGGAAATGTCCACTCCTCCCCCATTCCCTTCCTTCTGGAGGAGGAATGGGGGTGCTGGTGGGAGTGGCACAGTTATTTGAAATCTCTGGAAGGAGACACTGTGGAGCAGAGACAACACAATCACTTGTCTTCTAAAAGGCCAGGGTATTGGCCTAAAAAATATTTCTATATCTATATCTATATCCATATCTATGTATATCATATATATCTATATCTATATCATCTATTTATAGATAGATGATAGATAGATAAATAGATGATAGATAGATAAATAGATAGATAGATAGATAGATAGAATAGATATTTGGATCTTGATTGTTATAGAAATGCATATAACGCTTTAGAGTTACAATTCATTTCCTGTGTAAAATGGTTTGGAAATGCATTTACTTAAAATATTAATAGGATAGAAGCAAGTTTTAAATACATAATGCTTTGGACATTTTTCTAAATTCTGTAATTTGATAAAATTATGAGATCTGTTGGTAAAAACAATTTTCTTCTTCTTATTATTATTAAGGAGCTGTTAAGTGCCCTAAAGTTCTTATGAACTCTGCACAATGATTTTTTTCAAGTCTGCTTCATCTAGGGATATAGTTATGTATATTAATTTGGATGCATGAGAAATACATAATATTTTGGGAATTTATATTACTTAAGGACATTTTACACCAAAGTAGTTTTAAGGCGTTCCCATGTTTGAAGGGTTATGTTTTTTATTTTTAATGGAAAGGCTGAAATTGGGTGGTTATTGAATTTGAATTTAAAGATGGGCATTATTTATGACAAAGATATTTGTAATTATTACTATAACCAAAAGAAGCAGTTAGAATAATTAGCCCAGCATATTTTAAACTGATCTGAAATGTGAGCAGGAATGGGAAACTGAATACACACACACACATACACAAACACACACACACACAAATTTGTGGATAATATTTCCTTTTAAAGGAAAAGAGTGTTAGAACTCAGAAATGTACGGGTATAGGATCAAAAAGGCATATATTGTTAATTTGAAATTAAGAAATTGATTCACTGTATGGCCCAAGAAAGTTCTATTTGCCCTAGTTTACTGTTCAGTAAGGGGATGGTCTAGGGATTTTATGGGATTAATATAATTGTAAGCAATTTGGAAATGATTAAATTAAGGTCAACAAATTGGTAATTAATTGGTTTTGAATTCAAATTTTAAATTTAAGAACATAATAATTTTGTTACTGGTAAACAGTTGTGTTAAATTAGGAACTGTATTGTCAGAGGAGTAGAAAAATGATAAATGGGACACTCTGACCATGTGTTGTGATATTTTGAAATATTGTAATTTGGGAAATCTTAAACCTTCAAGTTTGTCTTTATTTAAAAAGGGGGGTTTCAGTTGAGATTGTTTTACAATGAACCTTTTAAGATACTGTTTTAATGCTAACACCTAAAAATTGTTAACAGGCAGTCAAACAAATCTGTAAAACTCAATTCCTTGTAGTTTCTGGTCTGGCCAGCCTGGAATTACCATGGAAGTTAGTTATAGTTAAAACATTTTAGAGGATTCTGAGAGTCACTTGATGTCATTTGAAATTCACTGTCATATTGTTGCCATATCTCTAAGACTGTAAATTTTTGATCTAGAAATTCTGTATAATACATTAAGAATGTATGTCACTTAAGAACATTGTGCACTAAGTTTAAAGAATTCTTATTTTAAAGGTTTATTTTTGCTTAAAGGAAAAAGAAAGATATTTAAAACCTCTGAAGTTAATTTTCTTCATAAATGTCTAGTGATTATTTCTCTTAACATTAGGATAAGTTTTTAAGAGATAAGCTTTTAAAGCAAGGACGAGTTATTGTTAAACTAATACAATAAGTTGTAAAGTAGAAAAGATCTTGCCTTTTTAGTATGAATTTGTGGTTATTGAATGGCATAAGAAAAAAGTTAACATTTGTCTTTGAACATATGAGTGACAATTTAAATTCCTGAAGTATCTCACTCTTCCGGACTGAATATAATTAGGGAAGAATAAACAAACTTGCAAGGAAACTAGGATTCCAGTGTGGAACATTTATGTTAATAAAAAGAATAATAGCATATGAGCTATCTTGTTTTATGGTTAAAAATGTAAAGGAAAGCTGAATAATCTGGATAATGGGTTTGAGAAATCTGGAGAGCTAATAACAGTTTGATTAGAAATATGGAATGCAGAAAGATTTGTAACTTGATTTTATAATTAGTAGCTCAATTAAATTTTAGATGGCCCTGTCTTAAGGATACTAGTTTATATTTAAGACTTTTGGGGACTGCAAAATTAACTATTATTTTAAGCCTTGATTACAGAAATAGTTGTCATAATGTAATGGCAGGGGATGCAGGCTGAGAACTGCTAAAGGTGGATGTTTTGTGCCTGGAAGAAGCTTTCAGGACAACCTTGGACACTGCCTAGGTGAAATTCTCTCTGACTCTATTTCCCAATTGTGAAAATCCCCACCCAAGTATGCCTAAGCCTACTTTCAGCACCAACTGGCTACCTGAATGACTACCAGAGATGACTTGTGCCTGAAATCAAACAGGGCTAAGAAAGTTTTCCTTCTGCTAAGATTTATGACGTTGTCTCTCTTTTCCTTTTATAGAAAATTAATCAATTCAGGGCCATATAAATGAATGAATAAATATAGAGATAATGTCCTTCAAAGGAGAAAATAATCAGACCAGGTAATAAGGCAGAGATATAATGCATTAGGTGTCTAGTTGAATAGAATAGTAAAGTTTGAGGAGAGCAACAGGATCAGACTTAGATGATTCCTCTAAAACTATACGCAGATGTATAAGACTGGCTTCCAAAAATCATCTATTATGAGAACTTAAGCTTTGAATGTGTTTGGAAGTAAGATCGAAGGTTTGGATATTTGTACAAGGTCTATATAAAATAGTGGTAAGAGTGAAATTAATGTTTCTTTATTAAAGCATCTGTCTGTTAATTTAAAAAAGAGCTGATGAAGTAATTTTTTTGATGGATCTTTGCCTTTTAAAAGATTCCTATACCAGGTACAAGATTTAGGAAAGGTGGAAATAACAAAGAATAAATAAACTGAAAATTCTCTGAGATTTCAAAATGTGGAACCAATTTTAAGTGATTGTACTCATTTATATTAAGTCAGAATTACCTGGTAACCTCTAGATCTGAACAGGGAAGCAGAATTCCCTTTTTGGATATATTATATGAGGCATCTGGGATTCAAAAGTCTTATTTAAATGAATATAGTGAATAGGTCACTGGGATACAATGAGTTGGATGTTAATTGACATTGGTGATAATGATTATGTTCATTTGTATGGTTTGTGTGTAAGTTTTCTTGGTTATCTTGGTGACATGTAATCTCCTTTTTAAAAGCTAGTATATATTGTGAGCCATCTAAGAAATTTAATCTGTACCTGACAATGTAATCAGTAATTCTGTAAATTTCTGAGAAAACTTTATTGTATTGTTTGAGCCTAGCCCTGTGTGGCTAAGAAAACTGAACTTTTTGATTATACTGTTTGGACCTAGCTTTGCATGGCTGGGAAACTAGACCTTCACATGAACCTTTGGTGTCAAATCATGTTTCTGTGAACCCTGTCAGGTCTGTCTGTCTGTGCCAGCTTGTGCATATAAGCATCTGAAGATTATCCCTCCTCTGAGCCAAAGCATCTGAAAAAGACAACATTAGATGCTGTTTTCTGCATCAGCTTTCCCAAGAGTCCAGACCTCATCTTTAGAACTGCTTCTTCTCTGGAGACTCTGTCTTGAGAAGACACAGTTATGTGAGAAGTTTTCAGAGGGTGAAAAGAAGAGGAAAGACTGTGTGGGGAGTGAAAACTTCTCAGGATATATTTTAGAATTCTGATGTAGAATTTGGTTTTGGTGGTTGACTTCTCCCTTCCCACTTCATTGCTTCTGTCAATCAGCAGCAAGCCCTTTTAGGAGTCTTTTGATCCCCACCTAGCTTCAGTCTTTTGTCTGTTTTCCTGCATCTATGGGCTCCTCCTCCTGGGATCACCCCCCTAACCAATTGTAGTCAGGGACAATGGGGGAAATATGACCATGCTGTATTAGGGTTTAAAAACTCTGTTAGCCACGCATTGCTCACCTCCTCTCCTTGACCCGTCATGGGGAGGACCACCCTCTTCTCCTGGGGGAAGAGAATAAAATTTCCCGTTTTTATCCTGAGAAATCTCTGAGTTTTTAATTAAATTTTGAATGGGGTTTTTCATCCCACACATCAAGAATATTCATTTTCATGTTTTTCATGTAAATGCAATGATTGTCTTGTTCCCCAAAGAACTGAGCCTGGGCAGATAAATCTCCAGAGCAGCAGGACAATGGAGTTTCGTTTATAGGAAGCTTTTATGATGAGGAAGGGATCTCTCCCTCTTCAGAATTCTTGAAAGATTCCCTGTCTCTACTATTCCTTTTCACACAATCACAACCTGCCTTGTGTTAGCAGCTCTTCTTGCTCTTATTTCTTGTGCACATGCATTGTTTATCCACTTAAATTATTCCCACTTTTTGGATTAATTTTTATTACAATACTCTGTTTCAATAACTGGTTCATTTTAAGCACAGAGGCAATAAAATGGTCTTTAAGGTTCACTTGGTTCCCCTCTCTGTGGCTTCAGGGAGTTTGTTTTAGGTGGAAAGTTCTGAGTTCAGTCATAATTGCTCTGAGCCCCAAGTTAGGAAAACTCCTAATGTTAAGTCAGAGATTGGGCCTGGCCTCATATTTATACTCATTTTTAATTAACTCTTGGACTCTTTGTGAGGGAGGCAAAAGTCAGGTAACTAGAAAGATTTAGCAGATTATATTATTATAATGTCTGTGAACAGACAGGCATGTGGAAGGGGAAGTTGAGGAAATGGCTGAGCTTTTCTTGGGATTTCTCCTAAGCGTAGGACCTGCACTCCAAGACTCCTGTAAAACCAGTGAATCTCCTTGATATTTTCCATAGATATGAGCTCTCTAATGACTGAATTCACTGATTAAATATGTTAGAGCTTCCCTTTTTCACCAGGGAACCAGACGGTGGAGTACCACAGCACCCTGCCAATCAGCAGGGCTTCTGAGGCTCAGGCCAATGATCCTTTCTGAGTCTTTGTCCTTAATTCTTGACCAATGGCATCAGGAAAGTGATGTCACAACTTGCAAGTGAATTGGATTTAAATGAAGTAGGAGGCAGCCTCATTCTCTCCTCCAGAGCCATCTGGGTCCAGGGGTAAGACACAGATCAGAACAACCAGGAATGGCCCCAGATGCAGTGGGAGACCTTGGCCTTTTTAGGTTAAGGTCTTACCCAGGTCTCAGTTTGTCTGAGGCAATACCCATTCAGTGATAAAAGTTAGGCAAGATATGAGGCAAAAAAATGGTCTCTTATGTACTCAAAAAAAATAGTAGGTATTTAATAAGTAATAAATGGAATAAGGAAGGTGAATCTTAGATTCTGTTCTAGAAGGGTTACTGAAGTATTCAGTAATCTCTTTTTATGAGATTGACTTATTCATAGGATGTAAGTGCAGGAAAACCAAAGACAGAGTTTATGGCGAGGCTCCATTACATGTTAAAAATCACAACGAGCTCTATTTTGGGAGGTAGCCAGCTAGAATGAAAAGAGTACTGGCTTAGAGTCCAGAGACATAGATTCAAAGTCTAGCTCTGATTTTGTCTCTCTGTGTGACTGAAGGAATGACATTTAATTCCCATAAACCTCATTTCTCTAATTTGTAAAGCAATAATTAATAATAATAATAATAATACATTGTCTATATTTTCCTAGGATTGTGTTGTTCTCCAGTCTCATTTCAGTTATATATGACTCTATGTGGCCCCATTTGGGGTTTTCTTGGCGGATACTGGGATGCTTTGCCATTTCCTTCTCCAGTTCACTTTTACAGATGAGGAAACTGAGGCAAGCAGGATTAAATGACTTGCTCAGAGTCACACAGTTAGTACTTGTCTGAGGCTGGATTTGAACTCTAGTCTTCCTGATTCTAAGCTCAGTTCTTTATCCATTGTGGCAGATTGTGGAGAGGAAAATGTTTTATTTGGAGTTATTATTATTGTGTTATATGTCAAGGATGTAATGTAGCTCAGGATTTGGCATGAGACAACCACACTTCAAATCTTAGTTCTGTGATATCAGACAAGTCAAAGAAGTCTAGAACTCAGTGACCATCTCTGTGCAATGGGGATGTTGAACTAGATGATCCGAGAGGGTCCTTCTGCTTCTAAATGCTCTAGTGATGTTCATAGACCCATGAAGTAAGACTTATCAATAAAATGATGAACCTTGATTTTCATAGTGATTTCATATATACAAATTTCCTTGGACACTGATTAAGAATGCCTGCCAGAACAGAACAGAAGGCTTGGAAAAGGTCTACATTTTAGGGGCTATCCTTGAGGCCTGGCGACATCTGAACACTTGTTATACCAACAGGAGCCAAAAGCCCAGCTCTGTGGGGAGTAAAGGCAGAGTTTTTTTTTTTCTGATACTGCAAGCGATGTCAGTGATTTGGAAGAGAAGAAACGGGTTTTGCCAAAGAGCTTTTGAATAATCAGCCGTATTTTCATCAGGTAAAATGAAGTTCCTGGACTTTTTTTTTTGCTTTTTTTTTTTTTTTGGAGAGGGGAAGGTAGGGCAATTGGGGTTAAGTGACTTTGCCCAAGGTCACACAGCTAGTTTTTGTGTTAAGTTATCTGAGGCTGGATTTGATCTCTGATCCTCCTGACTCCAGGGCCAGTGCTCTATTCACTGGGCCACCTAGACACCCCAAGTTCCTGAACTTTCACCTCATTTAAACACTATGGAACACCTGAAGTCTCTTGCCTGCCAGCTACTTCTCTCTGTGCCCCATAACTGCTCTACCAGCTCAAACTTCTATCAACCTTTCAACACTTATGGAGCTCCTGGCAGTCTAGGTAGTTTTATCTCCATTTTACAGAAGAGAAAACTGAGACTCAGAAACATTAAGTAATGTGACTACTATCATGGGGCTAGTTGAACTTAGATACCTAGGTTTCAAGTCCTGTATATTTGAAGATAATTTAATAAATATTTCTTTTTAAAAATTTCTTTTTAATTTATTATATAAAACAAACATTTTCAGAACATGATATAATAAAAAAGATGATTACACATGAAACTGTATATTATGTGCATCTTGCTATTCCTTTTAAATATCTAATAAAATCATCATGTAAATTTTTACTTTTTTCCTTTTTTTTCTTTCTTCCTCCCCACCTTAGAGATGGTTACTACTAGATACAATTAGCTGTAGATATGTAAAATTATTCTATACAGAGTTCCGGGGGCGGAGTCAAGATGGTGGCATAGAAGCAGCAGCGTCCCACAGCTCCCACAAAGCCACCCTAAACACTCATAAAAATATGACACTGGACAAATTCTAGGACTCTCAAACTCAAAAAATATAGAAGACACATCTCTCAGGGAAGGCAGCTTGGCAGCAGGGGATCATCACGGCAGGATGCAAGCCGAGGCAGGCCCAGCTTGAAAATGAAACCATGGCCAGGCCCCAGGCGGTAGGAAGGAGGCAAACTGAGCTGCAGCCAGTCTACAAGAGAGAAGGGCTACAGCCTCCAGCACCTCCACATCTACCAAAGTGTGAAAAACAGGGATTAGAGAAAGGCAGCTGGCTGGAGACCAGCCCAGCCTGAAACCGCCCTGTGACCAGGCTCCAGGGGCAGCCTGGAGGAGCTGAGCCTCCCAAGCCATGGTGTGAGTCTACTTCAGAAAGATCTAAAGCACCTGGAGCAAACTGCATAAGCCAGGATTAAAGGTCAGTGAAAGTGGGGGAGGAAAAGCAGTTTGGCCAATCTACCCCTGGGGCAAGGAAGCAGTGGGGGAAGGGCAGAAACGGCTCTAAA
>CM053598.1:203168059-203197606 GCA_028646575.1 Pseudocheirus occidentalis
GTTGTGGGAGGAATCTTGAAGCTAAATCCAATGCTTTTTTTCCCCACTACATGTAGTGGTCACCAAACCCACCTCTACTTTCAGTCTAGATTTATGCATTGTGATAAGAAAGCAGATTTATTTTCCTCTAAAGTCTTTTGCAAATTCCAGGGTTAAGTCCCTTGGCAAGGTATGTAATAGGTAGAGAACCAAAAAAACTTTTCTTAGGAAAATGTATTAAGGGTTGTACCCAATAATTTTTTTAAAGCTTTTATACAAAGAATAACTATTTTCTTGTTTACAGCATTGCCTCAGGTGGTACCTGGAAATAACTGGTGCCATGACCTGCTTTTTCTCCAAAGAGAAAAGATATCATTATTTATTATAATGAGGTCTCTTCGTTTACTCCAAGATTAAAGAGAATGGTACAGGAGGAGATGGTATAATCAGTCGGCTAGTTTGTAATATTAACTCCAAACTGTGTTTTTTTCCTTATTCAAAATTCCTATAAAAGTTACCTAAAATCTTCTTGGGGGAGAGAGCCCCAGTGGAGGGAATACCAATTTGGCTATATCTGCCTCCAAGCTAGAATGCATGGATATTAGATTAAGGTTAAATTAAATAAAATTGTTTCTGCCAAACTTGGACCTAAAATGAAGAATGGAGTCATTTTTTTTTCTTTCACAATAATATATGAATGAGAAAGGTTAAAATTTCTCAGCCCATAAGTTTTCTTGTGGGAGCAAGTCAGAGTTTCCGCTTCCGTCTTCCCATTTCTTTCCACCTCCTTAACTACTGCAACATCAGCATTGGGCTTCTTCTGGAGTCTTTTGACCTACAAGTCTTCTCAGCCAAAGAAAAAGTAAAGTTTATTGAAAGTTCATGTTCTCCATATGGAGTGCTAAGCCATTTTACCATGCTCTCACAAATCTCTGCTAAGCTCTCACACCACATGGAGGGAAGGGGTTCTATATACAGAAAGGTTGTGGGAAGAATCTAGGGGTGGTCCAGAGGAAGAGATTGGGAAGGGTCTTCAGGAGGAGTCAGATGAGGTCAGACTCCAGTAGGGAGGGTCTTCAGGAGTCAAGATGAAGTCAGACTCCAGTAATGAGTAGTTAAGGGTGGGAAGTTGCTGGAGGCTACCTGGAGACCATAGACAGTGGTGGGCCAGGCCAGCTCAAGGGTGAGAACAGTTACATTAAGGATGGGAAACTATTGGAACAAAGGGGGGCTAAAGACTTGGGCAGAGCCACAACTTAAGGCCCTTGACCTTAGGCAAATGTCTTTCCTGGGAAGGTTTACTATCCCTGAGCCTGTACCTCAAAGATTCAAGGAGCTCAAGGGGGTCCCAGAGCCTACACCTCATCTGCTTGATTGCGTTAGGGTATAAATTCTTGTTCCATCTTATTTAACACTCTCCTTTCCTGGATACACCATGGAGAGGACCACCCTTTTCCCATGAAAGAAGAGAATAAAAATTTCCTGTTTTTATCCTGAGAAACCTCCATGTTCTTGACTAAATTTTGAATGGGGTTTTTCACCCCACACATATGCGAACACTTCTTTTAGAGTCAAAACTGGGTTTGAGTTACGGCACTGAGACTTAAATAGTTTTGCGATTGGAAGCAAGTCAGGTCACTTCTCAGAGCTTTTGTTCCTCATCTGTTAAGTAAAGACCAAAAAAAAGCACTGTGAGGAAAACCCTTTGTAAACCTTCAAGAACTGTAAAAATGTGAACTGCTATTTTTTTTAAATTATTGGGCCTGTGTAAGCAATAACCGGCAAGTTAATTACATTGTTCCATTCAATACAAGGGAGACTTAGAAGTGATTTTCATAAATAATAAGAATCCTAGGGGTTTCTGTTTAACCCACAAAGCCCATTTCAGAGCTGCTAGAGCCAGCTCCGTGAGAGTCCCTCATTGTCTCTGAATCCTCCCAGGACCCCCTGGCAGAGATCCAGATGTGGCTCTTACTGCTGGCTACAGTTTGGGACCTGACCCAAAACTCAGCACCAAATTCCCTCCTAACATGTTCTCATTTGCAAGTTACAAAAGGAATACTGTGTGGTTTGTTGTTGTTTTTTAACAGCCGGCAAATCAGACAATTGGAGTAATTAGTATTTTCTGTTTTCCCTTGCCTGCCTTACTCACTCAGTGGCAGGTTTTCCTAGACCTTTAGATTCCCTTTAGAATCCCCACTTTCTTCAATTCACCAGTGTTTATTCACTTCTACGTCTGAAGAGACAAGGTCCTCTGCCCTGAAGGGAGCTTTTATTCTAATGGAGTTTCCAATCTTGTGAATCTCATTGGCCCCCTCCTCTCTTTGTTATATCTGAGAAGCTCCTAGTTTCCCAAGGAGAATCCTATCAAGCTAGTATACAGGCCTGCAGCTAAGTCTGTCGGAGGAATAGGCTGGGTTTTAACTGACAGCTATAGGCCAGAATTTAGTAATCAGATGTAATTGAGATTAATAACCCCCTACAACTAGCTCTAGGCATTTCATCAAATGGGCCCCCCTTCTCCCTAGGACTATACCCAAATTGCTGGCTCTGATCTAGCCAAGTGAATTCTTCTTTCCCCAGCCTGCCTCCCTTCATACTCACCTTAGTGTCAGAACCAAACAATAGGATCTCTGACAGAAAGATGAAGCAAAGAGGTGGATGAGGTCAATTCAAGCCTCTGGAGAAACATTATAGTGTCTGGAAAAAGCAGTCCTGACCTTTGAGTCAAGAGACCTGGTTGTGTTGCGGTCTAGCGGTGCTGGGAGCCCTGAAATTCACGAACAAAAGCTGTAGTTCTGCCTAGAATAAATTTGGGAGCTCAAGCCCTCTTTCAGTCAGAGACAAGGTTTATTAAGACAAGCTGGCCAGATTTTAAGGGTATGAGCAATTCATTGAGGGAAGAGAAGGACCTTTTATACAGAAAGATTGTGAGAAGATCTGATGTGATCCATGAGTGGCCAATAGCCTGGGGTAACCAGGAGGTAACAGACAAGAGATCTAGGAGGGACTACGGGTGGGAAATAGCCTGGGACAGTCTGGAGGTTACAAACAATGAAGACCTGGGCTGGGTTGGAGGTGACAGAGAATTAAAGGTTGAGGCTGGGTCAGAGCCACAATGAAAGGACAGTTGAAAGGATTATTGAGAATCTAGGTGGGGCTGTGTGGGAAGGTTCTGGAGCTAGGTTGTGCTTTTGGGTGTCCAGGTGCCATACCTGCCAGTCGTGTGCCTACCAGGCTCATTGTGGGGCCCTACTTTGTAAAATGTCTGGAATGAAAAGAACATTCTTCTTCATACCATAAATTCTGAGTTTTAGTCTGGCATTTACTAACTCTGAAACAGTGTGGTTTAGTGGTAAGACCAATGAACTTGGAGTCAGGAGAGATTAACAACTCTTATAAATTGTGTGATCATGGGAAGTCCACTATTCTCCCTATGCTTCCTCTGGAAGATAAGAATAAGTATCCCACCGGATTGTCCTGAGGATTAAACAAGATCAATTTGTTTTGCAAACCTTAAAGGCTTTATATATGTCAGGAATCATTGAGTAAATAACTTTAGAGACTGGTCCTCAGTCTATTTACTGGTAAAATGAAGAGTTGGACCAAATGACCTCAAAGGCCCCTTAAAGTTCTAACATTCTGTGTTTGGAGGGTCTGCATGGTCCCTTCTTGCTTTGGGACTGGTCACACCATTCTAAGTCTATGAAGTACCTAGTATGTGCCTTAAACTGTACTAGGAGCCATCTGGAATACAAAGGACATGGTACCTCACCTCAAGGGACTTACAATAGCTGAAAAGTTATGTCAGTGCCAGAGTAAGAAAACTGAGGTAGACAGAGGTTAAGCGAAACTTGCGCAGGGTTACCCAGCTAGTCAGTGTCTAACATAAGTGTTTGAACCCAGGTCTTCCTGACTCTAGGTCCAAAACTCTATCCACTGCACCACCTGATGAGGTTTACTTTCCCAGAGCCTGTACCTCAAAGAATCAAGGAGAGCTCAAAAAAGGGGGTTAGAGGGTCCCAGAGCCTACACCTCATCACACCTACCATCAGATAAATGGCATATTTCCCTGTATGTAGTATACAATGAAAAACAAGTAAAAATTAATTGTCTCAGATTTCAAATCAATAGAAGCTTTCAGTACAAATCCATTCCTCATTTTTTTTAAACTAGGGTGTGCTTGGATATTATTATACTTTAATTTCCCATTTGTCTTTGCATATTTTGGTCATATCTTTGTATGAGTTTGAGGAACATGAGGCCAATTTGACCAGAGTGTAGAATGAAGTGATAGAAAAGGAGATTGGGAACAGGCTATGAAGTTCTTAAAATGCCAAACAGAAGAGTTTATGTTTGTTCTTAGGAGTAATAAGTAGGGGCTCCTGGAGTTAATGTCGAGAAATGAGGGTGACATGCTCAGACTTGGACTCTAGGAAAATAATTTGGGCAGCCCTGAGGAGAATGGACTACAAAGAGAAATCTGAGGCAGGGAGAAAAATTGACATGTGTTGCAACAGTCCAGGTGAGAAATGACTTGGATAAGGGTAGTGGCTATGTGAGTGGACTAAGGACAGTGTTCAGGACAGATGTTCTGCCAACAAAAATGTCAAGGTTTGGAAACTGCTTGGAAATGTTGGGTGGGTGAAAGTAAAGAGTAAAGAATGACATAAAGGTTGTGAAGCTGGGTAATTAGAAGGATAGTGGTATCTTGGCCAGAAACTGGGAAGTTAAGAAAAAGATTGGGATTGGGGGAAAGATAATGCAGTGTGGTCTGATCAGCAGATCACAACTTATCTATACCTGCTTTATCCCTTGGGACTCATTCTGTTTCACTCAAAACAAAAAGGGATGGAGTGTTCTTACTCACCAGTAACTGCCCTGAGTGCTGTAAAGCCAATCACAAGCAGCTCTCCCAAAGACTGCTGCTATGAATAACTTTAAGGATCTAATTACATAGTATAGCGAACTCTCTATTTATTCAGCAATAAACTAAAGCATAACATTCAAGAAAGTAAAGCACAATATTCATAACAACATAACAAAATGACTAAGGTGTCCACATAGTCTTCATTCAGTAAGTCACAATCTCCTCAATCATCCTTAAGGGGTGGCAGAAAGTACAAATACCATCCATACCTAGGTCATAGTAAGTCATATTGTCATCAGTCAATACAGAGTACCCAAGTAAGTCTTCTTTCATCTTGACTCAAGGCTGGAAGTTTCTGTTTCTAGGAAGACAAAGCTTAACAAAGCTACAATATTTATACACATTACTGGCACTATCATCTCAATTCACTGTCTGACAAAGTAACACAAACCAACAGACAAGGCTTCTGTCTGAGAACTCAAACACAAATCAATAGTAAAGTCCTCTTTCAAGACTTCTGTAACAGCAGTAAAGTCCTCTTTTAGCAGACAGAGTGCTTCTGTCTGACAAAGTAACATCAACACAGACAGAACAACAGAGTGCCAACGTCACAAACATTCCCTCTCTTAGCTCTGCTTGAGCTCTCATCTACTCTGCTTCTTCCTGTTTTGCTCTTTCAGCCAGCTCCTCCTGCCTAATGTGATTACATTAGACCTATTAGGGGCAAGGAAGGTCTTCAAACTCCCTTAGGCCTATTAAGGGCAACACAAGTATACTGTTTCTAGTATACATTGATACAATGTATACTGATACTTGATATAATCTTGATACAATCAAAGGTAAGGCTCAAAGTCACTTGAATAGCTGAAACAAGCAGCCAAGTACTACTCTGCTTGCCATTAGAAGTGCAGAGTCCATGTTACTAGAAACCCCTGCTGAAGCCATGAGGTATTAAGAAGAGCAGGGTTGGTTATGCTTGGGGAGAAGGACAAAAGATTTTTCTAATACTACAGGACAGCTGATGCTGCAACCCCCAAAAATCGTGGGCACTCCTACTGGGTTAAGTTAAAACTGCCCTCACCCTGCTTTATGAGAAAAGTTATGAGTCTGCACAGCAGGGGAAGGGGGTGAAATAGAGGACAGAGTAGAAGGATGTTGGCCGATAATGGGTGAAGGGTAGTCCTGATTGTGTTGAACCCAGGCCCCACCATTGGCTATCACTAAGCAAGGATGTGACCCATCTTTTATTACCTGCCTTTTGACTGGTTAGTCACACATCCTTTGAGGTTATACCAAGACCCCCTGAGGGTCATATCATGGCCTCCACTTTGGAGACCACACTACTTAATACTGGTGAAATAAAAAGTTCAGATGGTGTATGTGTGTATAAATCAGGGGTGGGGAACCTGGAGCCTTGAGGCCACATATGGCCTTCTAGGTCCTTTCACTGAATCCTGAGAGGATTTGTTCTGTGAAGTTTGGATTCAGTCTTTGCATATTTACTTAAGGACCTAGAGGACCACATGTGGCCTCAAGGCTGCAGATTCCCCACCTCTGGTATAAACTATTAGGTTTATACAGTACTATTATCTAATTTGATTCTTATAATAATCCTGATGATATAGATAGTGAAGGTATTATTATTGCCATTTTACAAATAAGAAAAGTGAAGTTTGGAAAGGTAAAGTCACATCACTAGGAAGGGACAGAGCCAAGATTAGGACCCAGACTCACAGAAGTTTAGCTCAAGAAGGGGTCTCCATTTGACAGATGAGAAGACGGGTCCAGAGAGGTAAGTTTTCCAGAACTAATAAGTGGCCGAACTAAAACTTGAACCCAAGTCTTCCAAGTTCACCTCTCTTACCACAACCCTACATTTGGCACTTCCATATCTGGCACCTGTGAGCATAGGCAATTTCAAACAGTATGGATACCTTAACACACCGTGGATGTTGTCAGTTTGAAAATTAGGGACTTACACTCAAATTTCTTTTAAAATGTTCCACTGACACCCATTTTCATTATGGAAAAACAGACCTAGGGAGACTAAGTTACCTATCCAAAGCTTTTTTAGTGGATCTGTTAAGATTCTAATCCAGTTCACCTGCCTTCTGTCCTAATTTGGAACCTTTAACTGGGTCTATGGACATGTCTCATTCCAACTCCTGAAAATTATTTCTCCTTATTCCTTCATCTTTATTCAGCTGGATCACAGTGATGTGATGATGATTTACTGTCTCTCTTGTTCAAATACTTTGTGCTAGATGAGGTATCATAGTAGAAAAGTGTTTGTTAGTTCCATACCTCATCATGTATCCCAAAGTATTTTAGCACAGCACTAAAGGGAAGAAAACCTCCATTCTCATGGAGCTCCGAGGAATTTAAGTGGAGATTTTAGTTTCAGCATCATTGGACAAAGACTAGAAGGTATTCTGATGAATTCAGCTAGGAAAGAGACTTTTGAGAGTAAGCAGTCAGACTCCTCCCATCGTGCTCATAATGCCAGCATGTCTTTTCTTCCCAGAACTGTAGGTACCTGGAAGGCCAACCGCACAGAACCTATAATTACCTGCAGGTGTCCCAATTAAGTAAAATTGCCTCCCCAATTAGCAGTCCCTTCTATTGAACATCATTAGGCTTAATTCCATTCCCTAGGAAACATCTCAATCTATCCTCAACTTCCAAAGCAACCAGATTCCCCACTCAGCTCTGGCAAGGCTTTGGGTTCTGGGTCAACTTAACCAGTACTCTGATTCAAGGATTTAAAAACCCTACCTTCTCTGCTATGTACTTGTCCTAAAGACTTTATTAGACTGGGATGCTAATGATAGTTATTAATGATTAGAACTGACATTTATGTGGCACTCTACATATATATCTCACTGATCTTCACAGTGAGATCACAAAATCACAGCGAGATCACTTCACACTGATTACAAAGCAACGAAAGCCAGGAAGTAGAAGTGCCCGTTGTACGGATGAAGAAATTGAAGCCCATGATGTTGAAGCAGACTTTCTGCCCAAGGAGCCAGCACCCAAACCAAAGGATTCTGGTTACAAGTCCAGGGTTCTTTTCAATACACCACATTGCCTCCATTTTATGTTGTAATTGTTGCAGTATTATATTAACCAAATGTTCTTATGGTCATGTTGTAACTTTGTCATGTTACACTTTGTCTTAAATTGTTAAATTGTCACTTCAGTTTTCACATCGCCTGCTAGTACTTGAACAAAAACAAAATTTTATTAAACACCAGCTTTGTGCAGTATTGTTTCTAGGTGCTGGAGAAGATACAAAGTTTAGATAACACAGTATTCCTGTTCTCATCAGCCTTATTGATATCGTAAGGCTTTACAACGCAAACACAGATATTTACGGTGTTCATTATTACCTTGGACATTTATCTGTTTCTTCTATAGTTCAAGAGCCATTCTGGAAGGAATCCTACCCCCCCAGGACAAGGGAAAAGGAGAGAAGGAGGGAAAACACAAAGTGAGTCTAAATTCCTGAGAAACACACTCTAAAACCTTACAAGTATATCTTAATTTTCAGACCAAAATAGTCAAAGTTCAATTCTCTTTTCCTTAACTTTCTTCATAACATGACATGTCAATCACATTCTCAGTGAAACTGGAGAAAGAGAAGGGCCGTTTTCATTGATACCAAATTTAGTATGAGTCTGGTTAGAAGTGCATTTGTCATCGCTACCTGGGCAGTTGCCTGCATCAGCCCTCAAAAATTAGATTAACTCCTAAATGACTCATTTCCAGTCAGCACTGTACTTCCTGGCCCCTGCAATAGTCACCTTTTAGTGATTTGTCCAAATTATTTCTTTTTAGACTTCATAATCGACTTACTCCAATTAATTACCAATAGCTCATACAGACTATCCAAAATCCACTAGGTCTGGAAGCCAAGCAATCTCATCAAGGATTGATGTTATCAGTTGAAGAATGACTTGTATTCTTGCAAGTTTGACCTCCTTCTCTATACATTTGAGAAATGATGCCTTTATCAGAGAAACTTGCTTTTTACAGGCATCCCTTTCTAAAAGACTTCCTTCAGGATGAAATTCAGGTAATACTTTCTAAATTATTCCCAACCCTAATACTAGTGTCTTTCTTCCACAACAACTTTATACTTATTTTGTATTTTTTCTGCATATTCTTATACATCTCCCCTTACATTATCTATGTCTTCCCTAATTGGATATAAGTTCCTTGACGACAGGAGTTGTTTCATCTTATGATCTTTGTATCTAGGTTTAGGACAGTGCCTGTGTAATGGGAATCTGAAGCTCTTTCCTGCCCCTAGCCCCTTTGCTTAAGTGGCTTCTCGAATGTTCACATGGAGCCCATGGCGAGAAGCTTGTTTTTGGGGGGGGAATGGCCACACCTTGTTGCTTTGTAATTGGACAGTGGGTCAAGAGGACTGACCCAGGAGAAACCTATATATATGCCCTGATGTGAGGCTTTGCTTTGGGGCTCACTTTGAGAAGTGTTGTGTGATTTGACCAGATGAGACTCTGGGAAGCCGTTGAGCCCCCCCAGCTTTGAAAAACCCAGATATTGTTGCTTCCCTCTCTGGTAACTTGAATAAGTAATGGATGTGATGGTCAGATGGTTGGAAGCCTGTCTGCCGATCTGTTTCTTGGTCTGTTTGTAACTTGTGTTTGTGACTTGTGCTTGTAACTTGGGTTTGTATTCTTTGGAGTTCAGGATGCTGACTTTTTCCCCCTGAACTAGGTAAATGATACATTTGTTTGATTAAAGAAAGATTGTTAACCCATTTTGAGTTGCAGATCTAAGAACCTGTGCTAGCAGCCACCCTGGGTATGCTAGGGTGCTTGCTGATACAGCCTGGCAGATAGTAATCATTTTTTAAAAGTTTGTTGATTGATTGATTGACTTGATGTGGATACAAAGGTGTCCTAAGAATTAATATTAAGGGTGACTTTTTCACTACTTTGGGAGGCCCTCCTGAGTCTGAAGGTGTCCTAAAGTGTCTTCTTTTATCTTAGAATACCATAAAACTATGCCCTTATTCCGAACCATAAAAATTCCTTGTCTCCCCTCCATCCTGGGTCATAAAATTTCCCCTGTTTCTTTTATCTTGTGTCTTCTATCTTCCTCATTCTGACCCAAAATCTCTAACCCCCATCCGAAACCCTAAAATTACATCACCATGCTACAGGCTATGTAGCTTTCTGTCTATATAAGTCTGGTCCTTTTCCTATATCAGTGTCTTTGTTTAGCTCCTTGCTAAATCTCAGGTCTATATGCTTTTGCATCAATAAAGCTCCCATTGACTAAAGAGAAGGTCTAAGTGAATTCTTTCATATCTGAACCAGTTCTCCTAACTCTGACCTCAACAGACTCACAATCAATCAATGTGGGTGATTGGCATTAAAATTCGGCTCTCCTTATTGTCAGCGCTCTTTTCGTTGAATCACAAAACCATGCCCAGAGACTGAATTAGGGATAGGAAAGAGAGGTGGTTGCCTAGGGCTCAGTACAAAGAAGGATACAGAATGGGAAACTTTTTAAATGACTTTTCACAAATGAATATCCAGAAAATTCATCCTCCATGAGCAAGGAGACAAATGTTAGCTTCTTATGGGAAATTCATGAACTCTGGTATTCAAACCACAACGTTTATGTCACTATTTCTAAAGGGAAGAAACGGCAACTTACCTAACAGACCAGATGCTTTTTCCCCCCCTAGGCCTAAATAGTGCTTTGGGGAAGATAGAAACTGGAACAAGTCAATAGAAAGCAATTGCTTTTAGACACATTATCAAAAGTCATCGATCCTTAGAGAGTGGGTCTGGGATGAGATCCCTTGGGTTTCAGACCTGGTGGATTTGGGATAGTCTGTATGAGCTATTGGGTGATTATTGTAGGGGCCAGGAAGTAAAATGCTTTCTGGAGATGAGTCAGTAAAATGGTTAGGAGTTAATCTAATTTTTGAAGGCTGATGAGGGCTGATGCAGGCAACTCCCCAGGTAGCGATGACAAATGCACTTCTAATCAGACTCATATTAAATTTGGTATCAATGAGAAAGGCCCTTCTCTTTCTCCAGTTTCACTAAGAAGGTGATTAATATGGATACAAAGGAAGTTAAGGGATGTATTTGTAGGGTTTTAGAGTATGTTTCCTGGGAATTTGGACTCACTTTGGCAATTCCTCTTCTGCTCTTCTTTTGTCTTGGTGGAGTAGGATTCCTTCAAGAATGGCTCTTGCCCTATAGAAGAAAGATAAATGTCCCAGGTAATAATGTACAGCTTAAATATCTGTGTTTGTGTCTTATAGCTTTACTGTATCATAAGGCTAATGAGAGCAGGGACGCTTTCTGTCTTCTCCAGCGCCTAGAAAAAAGGCTGCGCAAAATTGGCATTTAATAAATGTTTGTTGTTGATTTTCAAGTACTAGCAGGTAATATGAAAACTGAATCGACAATTTAACACTATCAGACATGGTATAACGGAAGTTACAATGTATCCATAAGAATGATGAATAAGGAAAGGTGATTTAGATTGGAACTTTGTAAACTACTTTGGTATGAAAATGAAGATGTGTTTGTGGTATATGACTATGACAGAATACTATTGTGCTATAAGAAATGATGAATAGAATACTTTCAGAGAAACCTGGAGAACCTGACATGAATGATGCAGAGTGAAACGAAGAGAACCAGGAGACACTGTGCACAGTAACAATATTGTATGATGATCCTCTATGAATGACTTAGTTAGTCTCAGCAATACAACGATCCAAGATCATTTCAAAGGACTTGTGAAGAAAAATGTTATCTACCTCCAGAGAAAGAATTGATGAAGTCTGAATGCAAATTGAAGCACATCTTTTTAAAATTTTGTTTTTCTTGAGTTGTTTATTTGGGGAAGGGAGGTTCTGTGTTTTCTTTCACAACATAGCTAATGTGAAAATACATTTTGCATGACTGCACATGAATATCAAATTGCTTGCCATCTCAATGGGGGGGGGGGTCCAGGAAAGGAGGGAGAGAGAATTTGGAACTCAAAATAAAAAAAAATAAATGTTAAAAATTGTTTTACGTGTAATTAGAAAAAACTTTTAAAAAATTTTAAAGAAAACAATGCCTGAACATCCTTTCCTCAAGACTGTTTTCTTTTAAAATGCCTATTTCTTTTCCATTTGATTTCTTTTCATCTGCAACCTGCTTTTAACATTGTTTTCCCCACACTAAAGCAGCTTAATATTCTCCTAATTAGCTTGTGTATTGGTTGCCCTGACTTGTCCCAGAGTTCTCTCCAACCTTCTCTCCCCCTTCCTATTCTCATCCCTCAATTTGTCCTCTTCATTCTGTGGGATGGTTTGTTTCTTTTATTTACCCCTAATCTATAGTTTCCCCATCCTAGTCTTCTGCTCCTCTATTGAAAGACTCCAAGCTCTATTTCTCCTCCCATCTGACCATAGATTTATGTATCATAGATTTACAGCTGGATGGAACCTTCAAGCTCAGGTAGTCCAAGCCCATCATTTTACAGATGAAGTAGAAGATGAAGCCTAGAGAAATTTGGTGGCAAGTAGCAGATCCAGGGTTTGAACTGACGTCCTTCATCTCTAACTCCAGCACTATTTCCACTGTACCATGCTAAAGGCTCAATTTTACATTCCTACACTGGTCACAAAGTCTGTCTCCTTAAAACCTGAAATTCATCTGCTCTGATAACCTCACTATATAAACAAAGAAACCACAGCCCAAAGAGGTTGGGTCTATTTTTGGCATACCTTTCCATGAGCCCAAAGAGCCTGGGAAAAGAAAGACTTCCCAGATCACTGACCCTGCTGTCTACCTGGACCCTATGGCCATTATCCAGGAGAACAACTGCTCTATAGGTTCAATGGACTGGCCCCCTTAGCAACCAAAGTTGCTAAAGATCATTCTTGGCACCACAGTCCATGGCACTCTCAAATGGTTCTCAAAAACATCAGAAACTGAAGTTTTATTGATGGTAATAACATTAAAGAAAATACATTATTAGTTGCTTTGCTACTGCATCTTAAGAGCCCTTCCATCTGAGCTGCACCTAAAACCTATTTGTTTTATCTCTCCCCATTAGCATGTGAGCCCCTGAGAGCAAAGATTATCCTGTTTTCACTTTCTCTGTCTCTCTGTGTCTCTTTTTCTTTCTCCCCCCACATATTCATGTGTAGCCCTGATGGGGATGGGATTCAAGCTAGACCCCTAAAAGGACCCCAAAGCCCATGAACCAAGTCTCTGGTGTTTGCCTGAGACAACTGGCCCATCCCAGACTATTTGACCACCCCTAGATCACATCCAGATCTTCCCGCAGTCTTTCTGTATAAAAGGCTCATCTTGCTCCCCCCGCCCCTTTAAATTGTTCAGATTCTTAAAATCTGGCCAATAGTAAAGACTCACTAGGAATCTCACCCACCCCAACCAGTGTATTAATAAACCTTGTCTGTGACTGAAAGAAGACTTGAGTTGAATTCTTTCAAGGCAGACCTATGCCTTTTGCCCTTGAATTTCTGGATACCCGGTACCCAGAACAATTCCCACTTCCCAGACTAATATCCCTAGTGTTTACCACTTGGCTTTTCACAAAGTAAGCATATAAATGTTTTTCTTTATGAATTCCAGAATTCTGAATACATTAATTTATCTGATCAGCTGTGCCCATGTGCCCATAGAGGAAAGTGCTCAAAGGCAATGAGATGAAAGGCCAAGAAGTGTTGCTGGAGTGTTGCAGAAAAGGAGTCATTGCTTGTTGTCTATAGACTGTAGAGTCTTGGAGAGAGATGCTAAAAATCAGGAAGCAGCACTAAAAGAGGAACTGAAGACATAACACAGAGTTAGCTGACCACCTCAAATGACCCTGTGTAAGAGAGTGGGTACTAACCACCCCTTGAGTCAAGAAAGAGAGAATCAAATCCCAGCTTGGCCTCTAATTAGCTATTTAGCTCTGTTATATGCTTCCATTTTCTAGGCCTCCATTATCTCATCTATAAAATGAGGTGGTTTAACTAAATTTTTGTAAATCACTTTGCAAACCTCAAAGTACTATATGTTAGCTACTATTGCTATTAATAAATAGTCTCTAAGGTTCCTTCCAATGTTAATAGTCTAATGCCTAAACCAGGGAAGGATCAAGCAAAAAAAAAACTAATATCATTAAAGAATATCAATTCCAAAATGTTAAATAAATGTCTACCAGACTGTAACAATTCTTCCAAGAAATCCTCGTAACCAAGTTGGATCTATGCCAAAGGTGAAACCATGGTTGAACATTAGAAAAACAATCCACATAAATCCATGAAAAACAAAAGCACCCAAAGTCATATGATTATTTCAATAAATGCAGAAAAAACTTTTAATAAAGTACAACATTCATTTATGCTTTAAAAAATCCTATAAAGTGCAGGCACATATATAAAGCCCCATTTTAAAAATATCACTAAAAAGTTTCTATCTAAAACCAAAAGACAGCATCATATAAAATAGGATACACTAGAGGCTTTCCTGATAAATTCAGGAGAAGGCTAAGTACTTCTGCTTTCCTCACTATTTTAATTTGATATACTAGAAATATTAGCAGTAGAAGTAAGAGAAAGTGAAGGTGTAAAGATAAAGAAGAGATAAAACTATTTCTATTTCAGTGACAAGATAGTTTACTTAAGAAATCCTAGAAAATCAAGCAAAGATAACTGGGATGATTGTTTTATCAAATTTGCAAGATGCAAAATAAATGACAGAAATTAACATTTCTATATATAAATAAAATCCAAGAGCCAATAATAAAGGGGAAATCACATTCAAAATAACTACAAAACTGGGGAAGCAAGCTACTAAAATATGCAAAATATTTATACAAATTCAATTATAAAATGTTGCTCAAAGAAATAAAAAAAAAATTAAATAGCTGAATCCAGTGCTCATGGTTGGGATATGTCAATATAATAATATTGTTTATTTTAATGTCTTGCCAATAAAATCATCAAATAAATATTTTAGCAAATTTGATAAAAAAAATAACACAATTCATTTGGGGAAAAAGACCTGGAATATCAAAGATAATAATGAAAAAATGTAGGGATAAAGAGAGAATAATACTTACAGACCTCAAACTCTCTTGTAAATCAGTAATCATCAAGACTATTTGGGATTGGTTAAAAAATTTAAAAATAGATCAATGGAACATACTAAAAAGTGAGAATCAGAAAACAAAGGTGCTCAGAAAGTCTTTGGTAAACTAGAAAACAGATTACTTAGGAGAGAATTACATATATATTTTTAATATTCCTGGGAAACTGGAATACAGGCTGGCTGAAGTCAAACTCAAATGAACATTTTATGCCATATTATACAATAAATTCAGAAATTATACATAATCCTTATATTAAAATATAATATTAAATTAATCATTATATTACTATAATAATCATTATTAACTTATTATAAAAATATTGATAATCATACCAGAAAAACAGAAAGGAGGCAAATCATATACCTTTCCAAGCCCTACATAATAGATATGTTCTTAATAAACAAACAAGGAAGAGAGGCAATTGCAAAAGATAAGTTGCAAAAGATAAACTAGATAGATTTGATTATCTGTAATGAAAAGCTTCCACACAAACAAAATAAATGCAGTTAAAATAAGAAAGGAAGTAGTGGAACAGGAAAAAAAACTTTCAAAATTTTCAAATAAAGGTTTGTTATCCAAGATATGTAGAAAATGAATATATATATATATATGTATATGTATATATATTTATGTGTGTGTGCTTATACAAATATATGTATATGTACTTATACATATATATGTCCAATCCTTTACTCTTTTTCACTTAATATATTTTAAGACAAAACTGTTCCCAAAGTTTCTTTACCTTTCACCCCCATTCCCTCACCTCCCCATTTGTTACCCTTTTCTCTAGTTTTCAAGTGTTACTTAACTCCTTAATTTCTTTTGCTGTTCAAGATTCCCCCCTCTATCCATATTCACTTATCTTCAATTTCTCCTTATATATGACTAGCTTTCCTACTGCCTGCAATCATGCTTATGACATGCCTATCCTCAAAAAACCCTCACTCGATCTGCCCATCCCCATTAGCTACTGTTTTATATATCTCCTCCCTGTAATTGATACTTCTTTCTCTTGATCTTTTTTTAATTCTTCATTCTGACTTTCTGCTTCATCATTCAAACTCAACAGTGTCAAAGGTGGTAGAGAATTAAAAGAGAATGAAGACTGAGAAAAGGTTACTGGATTTGGCCGTTAAGAGAGTGTTGGTAACTTTGGAGGGAATAGTTTCAGGAAGGTTAAAGTTCAGAACGATCTGAGGCTTCTGCAGGACGCTAAGGCTAGCAATGGTCCTTGTCCTGCCCTGTCAGGTTCCTGCCATACATCTGCCTCCCTCAGCTAGCCCCAAGCTATCATATCACAAGTGAGCCACTCTTCAAGGCTTGCCTTCTTCTACCATCGTGCCCACTTCCCCTTTTCTACCTCCTCACAAATTTAGAGAGTCAAGGGTAGGGAAAATCAGCTGTGCCACAGGGGCAAGTCACTTCAACTTCTGGGCCTCAGTTCCCGATCTAAAGTCCCTTCTTGGTCTAAATCTATAGTCCTACGAAAGAGAGGCAGAGATTTCAGCCTTCCAAAGCACAGCCAAACCAAGATACCCTGCACTGGTTTTTCCTCCAGTGAAAAGGGTTCACCTTCTCACCATGAGCTAATAAAACCCAATTCTAAGTGGTCTGATTTCTAATGGCAAAAAGCCTTCTATGGTCATGACTTTTTTTACATTTTAACTTCTCCTCTCCCTCAAAGTTGGGGGAGCCCCAAGATGGGAAGAAAGTCCAGGAACCAATAGTAGTTCACGCCTCCTCCCTGAACCCTAGAAGCACAAAGGAGGCAACAGGAATCTTAGAAGTGGATATTAACACTAAGATCCTAACATCAAAGTGGGGGTACAACTCAAGTGGGGTGAGTGGGGGATGGGCCTTACTGATTAACTTGTCCAGGAGATCTTAAAGTGGTATTCACAGACTAGTTCCATCTGTGAATAGACTTCAGGGAGACCCTGAACTCAGATGTAAAGAAAAAAAGTACTTCTTTATTTTTCACTAACCTCTACTTAGAATTGCACACTTCCTTCAATTATGAATTTATAAAAATAAACATCATTCTGAGAAGGGATCCATCAGCTTCATCAGACTACCAAAGATGTCTATTAAACAAAAAAATTAAAAACCCCTGGTCCAATCCAACCCCAGAAGATTTGCTAAGAAAGAGGGAACCCATAAAAGTCTGATGCCCATTGGAATTAAGAACACCAGGCCTGAGTAGTTTCTTAAAGGTGACTCCAGGTTGTTTTTTTAATCCATGGAATGGTTTCCTAGGGTTCCAACTCCATTATCCTGCTTTGAACACTTAAAGAAATGCCAGGCCCAAATTGAAAAATCTGTCTGTTATCTGAGCCACAAACAATGATCGAAATGGGAGCTTTGAAATACCTGAAACCAATTGAAATCTGAATTGCTTTTTCAGAGCTACTACAGAGGGATACACATTCAATCTCCATCTCTAGCCTCTGCTCATTCCCTACAGGGACCTGTTATCTCTGGTGCACACACATACTCCGCCTCTTTCCCAAGGAAACTTTAGCTTTCCCCTAAGTCTCTCTGATAAAAACCTGACTCCTTCAAATGGCACTTATTGGAGCCTGAATTCCCAAAACTGTGGTGATAAATGCAGTTCCATTGCAAGGATTGATTCATCCCAAGAACTGATACCTCTTTTGTGGAGCCTGCCTCCCCATCCTTGGCAGGCCTAGTGGCTGAACTCATTGAGTTCCACTAACATTGTGCTCCTTATCAGGACTAATTGAGTTGAAGCAGCAGGCCGGGCTGGCTTACCTCCCTACACTGGCTTGATTAACTCATTTCTAGAGAAGAGAAAAAAGAGAAATGGGAGGTATAGGGTTTCGACTGCAGGATCATGTGTCTGAAGCAGGTGGCTGGGTGTGGTGACTGAAAGAACAGGGTCACTACTAGCCCTGCATTTTGCCACTGTGGAGCAAATAAGGATAAATGAACCTTTGTCCTGGAAAACTTTTTTAAGTTCTAGCAATTTCTCAGTGTCACCATTTTTCAGACATAGAAAGTCCAACAAACCCTTTTCCCCAGCAAAGTCCTGTACTTGACTAATCCCAGGTTCATTTCTTTAAAACCAATTTCATCAACTTCCACTGCCCAAGACGGAAGGGCTTTTATAGGATCACTGGTCAGGGGCTGGAAGAGAACTCAGAGACCATATTCTGCTCCTGGGGTGGGGAACCTGTGGCCTCAAAGCCACATGTAGAAATTTGTTCTGTGAAATTTGGATTCAGTCAAAGGGTTGCACTTGAGGACCTACATGCGGCCTCGAGGCCACAGGTCCTCCACCCCTGTTCTAGTCCAGCTCTCTTATTTCATTTCTGAGGGAGGTGAAGTGACTTGTCCAAGACAGATACTAATTGTCAAAGGCAGGAATTGAGCCCGGATCACTAATCCAACCCATTCATTGAACAAATGGGGAAATTGAGACCCACAAAGAGGAAGTGACCCTTTGCCCAAAGGTCACACATTTAACAAATTAGTAGCAGATTCAAGACCAAAACCAAGTCTTGTGACTATAATAAGGTATTCTTTCTATTATCCAACACCATCATACTTCTGTTGTCCCTTTCTTCTTTTACTCCCAGTGGCTAAAATTTTGAATTGGGAGGGACCTCAGACAAATCAATACTTGCACTAGTCCGACTTTATCATTTTGGAGGCAAAGAGACTTGGAAGTTAAATGACTTCTCCAAGGACTCAAAGCAATGGAGCCAAGACTTAAACCTCACTCTTTAACTCCTAGGCTTTAATTAGGCTTGTGTGCTTCAGAAAAGCAGCTTCATGCCGGAGGTTTCCCAGGTGAAACTCACAGATTGGGGACTTTCTGACAAGATACAGTGTAGAGATCTATCTGGCTGGAGTGAAGATCATGTTCGGTACTGTCAAAATCATAGAATATCAGAGCTGAATGTAGCCATTTGCCCACGGTCACACAGCAAAACTTGGACCAGAAAAAAAGCTTGGTCTTTTGGCTTCCAATCCTGTGCTCTTCTTTTTTTTTTTCCTTTTTGCTTTTTGGAGGGCAGTTGGGGCTAAGTGACTTGCCCAAGGTCACACAGCTAGCTTTTTGTGTATTAAGTGTCTGGGGTCAAATTCGAACTCAGGTACTCCTGACTCCAGGGCCGGTGCTCTATTCACTGCGCCACCTAGCTGCCCCCAATCCTGTGTTCTTTCCACTTCATCAAAGGGAGATTGGGGCCAGACCATGGAGCTATTTATCACCTTGAAAAGCAAGGAGAGCCTGGTGAAGATGTGAGACGAGGGATGAAGTTTCCAAAGCAGTCAAGGTGTCGTGGATAGTCTAACAGACAGAAGAAGACTAACAGGTAACACAAAAGGGTGGGGCCGGGGGGCAGCGGCTCTGATCTGTGGGTGGCAAGAATTGAGGTACCAAAGATAATCTGTGAACCTACTTCACAACTTCCCCTGGCCAGCTCTACCATCGTTCTAAGCAGTAGAGGAGTGTTTGCTTTCTCTTGCATATTAGGACCCAACTGTAGCTAAACTGGGGGCAGTTTTAACTGTTTCATGAGTCTTCCTCACTCTGTTTTCAGTTGATGCCCTTGGTGCTGCTATCACACTCCTATCTGCTGCCGTTACACAAGCTGTCAAGGCTGATGGCGGCAAAATAGCTTCTGCCAATTTACATACAATTTGCATATCATTTGATGTGCTATTCAAGCAAGGAAAAAATCTAGAGCAGCTCCCCTAAACCCCCTCTCCCACTTCTTTTCTACCGCTCCCTCTCCCTAGTCCCTCATACCGTGCTCAGGGCAGACTAGCCTCACCTGGGAAAACTGTGGCATGAAGCTCCTCTTCTGAAGCACTCAAGCCTAATTAAAGCCTAGGAGTTAACAAGTGAGGTTTAAGTCTTGGTTCCATTGCTTTGAGTCCTTGGAGAAGTCATTTAACTTCTATGTCTCCTTGCCTCCAAAACGATGAAGTCGGACTATGCAAGGATTGCTTCCTCTGATTGGAAGTCCCTTCCAATTCTAATATATTGTATCTGTCCGTGAGTTGAACTTATCTGCTAAGAATCACAGAGTTTGGGACCATTGATTAAAATTAATTTGACTGTGAAATGTGTCAAATAATATACTGCTAGGAAAGACAAATCGTATCCATTTTGACATCCATTATAAATCAGACCAGAAGACAGGAAGAAAATGCTGCCCAACAGAAGGATAGCTCACAACTCAAATATAATCTGACCCCTTCCATCTCTCCACTCTTCTTATATTTTTTCCTTCCTCTCTCAAGACGTATTCTGCAATCAAATTCCTGGTCTCTTTGCTGTTCCCTCAACAGGAAGCTCCATCCATGGCTTCCAGCCATTTTCAGTGACTATCCCCCATGACTTGAAATCTCTTCCTCCTCTTCTCCAGCTTCTGGTCTCCCTGGCTTCCTCCAACTCTTACCCAAAATTCTATCCACAAGATGCCATTACCATTCCTACTTCATTTCAGTGTCTTCTGTCTGAAAATGTCTCCAATTTGTCCTAAATGGGTGTATACATATGTGTGTGAGTGTGTGTAACTATATATACATATATCATATATATATATATATATATATATATATATATTATTTGTATATAGTTGTTTTCATGTTGTCTTCCTCATTACACTGTGAGCTTCTCGAAAGCATGGGCTATTTTTACCTTTCTTTAGATCAATAAAATTTATCACTGCGTCTGGCATAAAGTAGGTGCTTAATAAATATTTGACTGACTGATTGACTTGGTAGCCTGGGCTATATGTCCATAACTCAGAACCACTTTTATAAATTTTATTGGGTTCTTTCTAAATACACACACAAATACTTACCACTAAAATACAAATCTTGAGCTTAAAATTGCACCAAGACTCTTGGGACACCCTGTATAACCCCCCACTACTGAATGGTTGTACCTCAGTATCCCGAATGAATCATTGACATTTAAAAGCCCAGAATAAATGCACCTTCAGTCCAACCTTTAATACAACCCTGACTATCATGTTGTATCACCAGTGCCTTACCCCAGCTAAAGGCTCTTGCAACAACTTGAGTTTCGAATGTCCCTTATTTTCTGCCTCCCTCCTCCCCCTAAGATCTATCCTCAAAATGGAACTGCCTTGAATTTGAAGTACTGTATTTCAATATTATGATCTTATTTTTTTTCTTTTAATCATTCAGTCCTGGTTTTTAAAAGTCTTCTAACCTTATTACTAAGGACACAGGAAATGTTTGAGAATTGATGACCAAGTTAATAAGAACCAGAAGATGGGTTTATCAGAGATGCCTGGAAGATAACAGGATAAAAACAGTTAGAGGAGAAATATTAGGGACATGATGAAACGCATGCCAGAAAGCTACAATTACAATCACTATTTTCAAAAGAACTCATCATAAGCGTCAGGTAGAAATGGCCCCTTTTCTCTCTCCAAATAAACCAAAGGCTTGTAACCTGTGAAATAGAATTCACCCTTAGCTGTTATGAACCTAGATTGAAATATATCCTCTCTTGATAACTCTAAAAATATTTCCAACCAGCTCAAGAGGTATGGATCTTTCAGAAATGAATGTGATATAAAAACAAAGGGTACACACACACACACACATGCACACACACACGCACGCACGTACGTACGTATAGATAATGTAGGAAAAGCAGCCAGAGAGAAATAAAGATTCAGGGAAAAGTGCAGACAAACCATCTTGTGCTTGATGTCAGAAGACCTACACAGAGGCCATTTGATGTACCCTTTCATTTTAATTTTTATTAATAAGGAAAAAACCGTTGATTAAGCATCCAGTATGTACTTTCTTGGTTCTCTGCTGGATATAGGTGAGGAGTATATTGGGTAAAGACAAAGGGATCAACAAGCCACAAAGTTTCCGCCCTCAAGGAGTTTAAGGTTTAAGTAGGGAAGATTCAATTCAATTCAATAAAAAATTTTTGAAGTGTTGACTACATGTGTTACAATGAAATAAAGATACCAAGCAGTTACATGTAGACAACAATTTATTTAGCAATGCAAGTGGTTATAGAAACAAATTTGGTCTAACGCTTCCAGTAGCCAAGGACTCTGACCATTGGTTACTACATAGTTAATGTACAATTTGGAGAGAGTAAAAAACTGGAAAAAGAGGAAGTAGAGATTGAGACCCCTGACTTCTTATTGGCAAAGGGGATCAGGAGACACTGAGGTTGAAAAAGAGAGGGGTAGAGATTCCTTATGAGATTCCTTAAGTTGGAGGATGGTTTGTAGGGGGAGTAATCTTGTGATGTCTCCATAATTAGGTAACCTATATGAAGTTGAGACTTAACTTTACAAAATGGTGAATAAAGGGAGGAATTGAGTTATTCATGCTATTTTTTTTAATATAACACACAGAAGGCACTGGAGATGCAGAAATACAATACTTATACACAAAAATAATTATTATATAATTGGAGGAAGTGGTAACACTAATAACTAGTGGGATTAGGAAAGACTTTATTAGGTAGGTGTTAAAATGATTTGAGCCTTTGAAAGAAGTCAAGGATTCTACAAGACACAAGTTAGACGGCAATGTATTCAAAGTACGGGGAACTACGTACAAAGGCCTAAAGGTAGGAGAGGTCATGACAATGTGGAGAGCAGCAAACAGACCATTTTGTCTGGAGCACAGAGTACATAAGTCTGGAAAGGTAGAGTGGAGCCAAACTATTAAGGGCTTTAAATGCAATAGGGAGTCATTGAAAGTTCTTTAACTGGGGAATAAAATGGTTAGACCCGTGCTTTAGGAAGACAATTTTGGCGGCTATTTGGGAAAGACTGAAGAAGGGAAAACAGCCAGAAGGTTATTGTGATGATGAGGAACTGAACCAGAGTGGAGGGCATGTGAGTGAGTGGAGGAAATTCCATTTATGGTAAAAATCTAGGGTCTTCAATCTCCAGAAATCTTTCACTAGTTACCCTGGTTAGTTTTACCAATCTCTAATACACTTGTCATATATTTTTTCTTTTTTTTTTTTTTGGAGGGGCAAAGGCAGGGCAATTGGGGTCAAGTGACTTGCCCAAGGCCACATAACCAGTAAATGTTAAGTGTCTGAGGTCAGATTTGAACTCAGGTCCTCTTGATCCTAGGGCTGGTGCTCTATTTACTGTATCACCTAGCTGCCCCAGGCAAAAGTTCTTAAGGAGCCTGTGACCTTAGAGGGGTACAGTTAAAATTAATATAGGAAAAACTGTAGTAAAACATGTGCCGAGTATGCTAGTTAGGTGATACAGAGTGGAATTAAGGAATAGGTAAAGAGTGGTCAGTTCTTAAAGGAACATGCACTTTTTTATCTACTATGCAGGTGTTTTACCCAGAGTTTACCAGAAAAAGCCCAAGGGGGGGGGGGAACAACAGAGAGGTGTCATTTTAAGGCTAATTAAGTTAACTAGCAGCCAGAACCAACTGAGGATTACACAGTCTGTCACTAATCAATGTCTTGTTTGACAAGACAGATGCAGGGAGTGTCCATATGTCTTAGGTCTAGGATGCACATAATGAGGAGCCTCGGATATATATAATGAGGTAGGGAGTTAGTATAGATAGTCCAGTGGGAACCAAATATCTTTATGAGCCAGGACTAAGTCGGTTCAAACTAATAATTCCCACAGGTGCAGTTTGTTACTATACCAGGGAGAGAGAAGTGTTTTGCTGGGGCCCACTCGTGAGTAATTGCTAGGTATAGTGTCCTTGGGCTGGGGAGAAGCTGCCAGGAATAGTGTTTTGAGGTCAGGGGGAAATATGGTCTTGTAATTGGGGTCTGAGCACTGGCACCCAAGCGCTCCATCAGTAGGTGATATTTAAGCCAAGCTTTGAAGGAAGTTGGGATACTGAGAGTAAAGAAGAAAATGCATCCCAGGGAAAAAAGAAATGCATCCCAGGGGTGGAGGACAGACAGCCTATGCAAAAGCCCTGGCCACAGCATGAGCCTATTCACCCAATAAGAGAGCAAGGTAGGAGGGGAAGGCATCACCTGGTGACTGTCTGAGCCTCTAGCCCCCTGGATCCAGCATCTCTTTTCCCCTCCTCCTCTTCTTCACTCTGCTCTCTTCTTAGATCTAAAGCATAAAATCACATTGGATTAAAACTACTCAACAATCCTGCAGCAGCAGTCTGAGTAGGAGGGACAACTTGAAGTAAGTGAAGCCAGACTCAATTCTATTATTTTTTTTTCCCCAGAGATAAAATGTCCTGCCTATTCTCAACGCACAGCCCAGACCTACAAGTCCATTGCTTCTCATGGAAATATAGACTGGCTTCCAGGCAGACACATATGCTGAGTGGGAAGTTCTCTGAAGAAAAGGGAATAAACTCTCCCTGGCAGCTGGACCCTGGGAACAGTTGGGAGACCCCCCCCTTCCTTCCACACACACCTAAAGTCTGTCAGCATTTGCAGGATACAGATGTGCTCTGCCCCAGTCACCTGCCTATAAACCAATAGGTTTCTCCAAAGCACCACAGACTTACACCACTATCTTGCCTTTCCAGAGCACAGCCTTCAGAGAGGATGTGGTCACTCCCAAGTCTACAGTGAGAGGCCCGGACTGCCCTCACAAACACCCTTTATGCTGGGCAAGTCACTTAGAGTTCTCACAGCCTCAGTTTTCCCATATGTAAAATGGGGATAATACTAGCCCCTACCTCGCCAGGTAAATTTGTACTTTGCAAACCTTAAAGCACTCTCTAAATGTTAATTATTTATCTAATAAATCCCTCTACCCCATACCTCAAATGCAATCACAGTAGTACTTCTCTAGTAATAAAAACAAATATATTCAATTACAGAGAGAAATAAAAACAACTCCTCCCCACTTCAATAACCCTTCAGAACAAGCCCACTTGGATTTATTTTTTATTTCTGGGACCTTAAGCTGTAAATTGCAGAGCAAATGTCAATCTGTATTAGTGGAAGGTATTTCCTTACCAGAAATTTCCCGTGTTAATGAAATCCTAAGTTTGGTGTGTCCTCCCCTTTCTTCCCCCCCCCACCCACTTCCTTCTGGGATATTAAATCAATACTGGCAGATATATTATGCATTATCATGGTGCGCTATTTCTAAGCTGATTCCTATTCATTCAACATTCATTAGGAATTGACAATGCTGCTCTGTGCAAAGCACTGCACTCTGAGAGAGAAGGAACACAAAGGTGACCCCACTTCCCACACCCTAGGACCTCACATTATTCTCAGCGTTGTATTTGAGAGATAGGAGCTTGAGAATATAAAATTGGAAAGTACGTATCAATAAAAAGAGTTCTCGTCTAAGAGCTGCCATTTACTGGCTGAGTGATGATGAGACCCCTCTGGGCCTCAGTTTCCCCAGCTATAAATAAATTGAGGGAGCTTTATTCAACGGCCAGTGGTCCAAGGCCCTTCCTCCTGTAATGTTCTATAAGGATGGGGATAGGGCCTGACAGAGGCAACTTCTCTCCAAGGAGGAAAATCCCTCTACCAATCCAGGTCAACACTTCCTTTACAACCTATAGTATGAGAGAGTTGCTTAGATCACTGAAACGTGAAATGTGACTTGTCTTACACATAGCCTTTATGTGTAAGAGGCAGGACACGAAGCCAGGTGTACCTTGATCTAAAGCCAGCTGCCTGTCCGCTGCTCCACACTGCTTCTTAAGCGTTCTATGATTCTATAAATGATCTGAGATGCCAACCCATAGAGCTCCTGAGTTTTCTGGGGATCATGGAAGGCTTAGTAGTCCACAGGAACAACTTACCTAATGCTTGCCATATTTGATTCCATTTAGATTTAATGTTAATTAATGGGAGTTATGTCAACTCTCTGGGGATGATTAATGGAAGGACATGGATAAGAGAATATGTGGGTAGATTGCAATCTGCGTCAGTGGAAGTCAGTCAGTCAGTTAATAAGCCTTTATTAAGTGACTGTTACGTGCCAGGCGCTATTCTAAGGGCTGGGGATACCAAAAGAGGGCAAAAATCAACTCTCAAGGAATTCGCCCTCTAATGGGGAAGGTAACGTGCAAACCACTACCTATAAACAAGATGGGTACACCATGAAAGTACAACTATACCCACATGAATGAGAACAAAAGTATCAAAATACACGGAAAAACTCGTGTCTATAAGAGCTTGGCAGTGATCAATCTGTCTGTGGTGAAGTGGGATACCATGTTTCTGGTGACCAGGAGCAAATTATAGCACTGGTCGGGACCTGCCTAAAATATGTTGATGGGGTAAGCCAGGAAATGGGAGAAGAGGTTAGCCAGGGACAGATGAGTGAGAAACGGACAGGACAGTATCAGCCAGACCAGCAAACGGCAGACGCTACATGGTGGACCTCTGTTTCAGGTTCGATCAAATATCACCCTTCCATCCCCAAATTCACTGCCCTGAAAGCCATATCACATTTCAATACATAGTGCTAGATATTCACAGTGCATTGCTTGACACTGATCCAAAGCTTGGGGTTTATTTAGTCCTGTTGTGGCACCAATAATAATCAATCAATCAATGAATAAGCATTTATTAAGCATTTTCTATGGGTCACTCCCTGGACTAGGTACTGGGAATATACAGACAAAAATGAAAGAGTCTTTGTCCTCAAGGAGCTTACCATCTAAACAGGGAGAAAACACGTACACATATAATAAACGTACACAAAATAATCAACAAGAATACGTTAAGTGCTTATTATGTGAAAGGCATTATGCTTCACTCTAGGAATACAGAGGAAGAGAAAAGGCAGTTCCTGCTCTCAAGAAACTCAGTCTGAAACAACTAAATGCAAAAAAGATAAATACAGGCTAAATTGGGGGAGAGAATAGCTTCAGAGGGAAGACATTAAGATTAAGAAGGACTAGGAAAGGCTTTTTTTTTTTGCTCTTTGGAGGGCAATTGGGGTTAAGTGACTTGCTCAAAGTCACACAGCTAGTAAGTATGTCAAGTGTCTGAGGCTAGATTTGAACTCAGGTCCTCCTGACTCCAGGGCTGGTGCTCTATTCACCGAGCTACCTAGGAAGGCAGGAGGTGTGATTTTAGCTGAGACTTGAAGGAAGCCAGGAAAGTCAGGAGGCAGAGCTGAGGAGGGAGAGTGTTCTGGTCATGGAGATGAACCAATGAAGATGTCCAAGAATCAGGAGGTGGAGTGTCTTGTTGTCTTGTTCAAGGAACAAGGAGGCTAGAACTGAAGAGAAGAATACATAGGGGAGAGCAAAGTGTAAGAAAATGAAAGACAGAAAAGAGTCGGGTTAGGAAGGGCTTTTAATGCCAACTAGATTTTATGCTAGATGCTAAAGGTGACACGGTGCCATTGGTTTGTTTTCTTCTCTTTACCACCCACCACCATCCTACACAGTGGAGTACCGGAGTGGCAGATTGTTAAGTTTTCAATGTTAGAATTTATGGCGCAGAACTTTATAAATGCCCCAAGTCAAAGCTTTAGTTACTTTTTCATTGATTGTCTACACTTAAGAAAGTAATGAAGAGCATATTCATTCAAATTCAACTTAAAAGTGTTCTGTGCATGTATTTTTTTCTAGAGAGCTGATTGTTAAACACTTACCAGATATGCCTGGTTCCAAAACAGTTAAGTGACGTTGGCTCATAAAGACTCCAGGTTCTTTGGCTAATTAAAGTGAGAGTAAGAAATGGCTAAAGGGGAGGAATTAGGAAAGGGCCTAGTCTCTCTGGAGCCAGAAAGTCCAACCTGTGCTTAAACCTGTGTCAGGAAGATCAGTTTAACAACTGAATGAAAGATGGACTGAAGGGAGAGAGACTTGAGGAAGGGAGGCCGACTACGAGGTTATTGCAATAGTCTAGGCATGAGGTCATTGGGATTGGACAAAGGTGGTTACAGCAACAAAGGAGAAAAGGTAGAAATGATCAGACGGCACAGATTAGATCTGAAGGGAGAGAGGGTGGTAAGAGAGTGAGGAGCTGAGGACAGCACTTAGGTGGTGAGCCTGGGAAGATGATGGTGTCCTCAACAGTAGTTAAAGAGGAAGAGTTTGAGAGAAAGATAATGAGCACAGTGCTAGACATAATGAGTTTAAAATTTCCACGGGATGTCCAGTTTGAGATATTTAATAGAGATCTGAGATATGAGTCTGGAGATTAGAAAAAAGGATGGATAAGAAGATATGAGAATTGTCAGCATAGAAATGATCGTTGAATCCATGGGAACTGATGAGATCACCAAGAAAAATAATAAAAATGGGGAAGAGGCCTAGGAGGGAGTTGTGTGGTCATGATACCCACAATTGACCGGCATGACCTGGTCAAAGATCCAGCAAAGGAGATGGAAAATTCAGACAGATAGAAAGAAAATCAGGACAGAGAATCACCATAGAAACCTATAGAGAAGACAGTATCAAGGAGAAGAAGGTGGTCAGCAATGTCAAAGGCTGAAGAGAGGTCAAGAAGGCTAAGAACTGAAGAAAGGCCACTTGATTCGGCAAATACAAGATCACTGATGACTTGGAAGGGAGCATGGACAACTTGTAAAGGAGTCCAGTTGAATGATGATCTCAGAAGGCAGGCTATAGAAAGTCAAGAAGAGAGTGAGACAAAAAGAAGCAGAGGCATATATTGCAGATGACCTTCTCACAGAAGTTAGCTACAAATGGAAGGAAAGATCATAGGGATGAATGGATCAAGTCAGAGTCTTTTGAGGATTGGTGAGAAGTGGAGTTTGGGGGGCAATAGGGAAACAGAGGGCAGACAAGAAAGAAAGTGAGAGTGGGAATGATAGAGGGAGACAGATGCAGAAGTCATCTAAGTGATGTGAGGTGAGGAGGTGAGAAGAAGATCTCATTAAATGACCTCAATCATTTGGATGAAATATTGGAGTTGTGAGCTGAAAGGGCAGGAGAGGGAGAACCACAGGAAGTTTGAGAATGGATGACACTATATGGCGCCTTAAGGTTTGTAAATTGCCACCGACGTTAAAAAGCAGAATATTTGTTTTCTCCTCTTCACCACCCACCACCATCCTGCGTGTTGGAGTACTGAAATGGCAGATTGTTGAATTTTTCAGTGTCAGAATTTGCATCTCAGAACTTTATAAATGCTACAAGTCAAAGCTTTAGTTACTATTTCATTGATTGTCTACACTTAAGAAAGTGATGGAAAGGGGGCGGCTAGGTGGCACCGTGAATACAAGTCTGAGTTCAAAATCGGCCTCAGATACTTAACACAAAAAACTAGCTGTGTGACTTTGGGTATGTCACTTAATCACAATTTCCCTACCTTCCCCTCTCCAGAAAACAAAAAACAAGAAAGTGATGGAGAATATATTGTTAATGCAAATTAAACTTAAAAGTGTTCTGTGAATATTTGTTTTTCTAGAGAGGTGGTTGTTAAACATTTACCTGGAATACCTGGTCCCATAACAGTAATGACTTTTTTTTTAAATTTAGTTTTTATTTGTTTTCTTGTTTACATTATTCATTTTCATTACATTTTTTGAATTACACATTTTCTCCCTGTCTTGCTCCTGCCCCAACCCCATAACAGCAATCCCACTGTAAAG
>CM053598.1:203198106-203211838 GCA_028646575.1 Pseudocheirus occidentalis
CTGGTGTCATCCTTTGTAAAATGTAAGGGCTGGTTTAGATGTTCCCTCGGATGCCTTCCAGTTCTAGATTCTAGGATCTTTTTAAATGAGTAAGAAAGTCTCAAATCTTAAAGTGATTCCGGGTACCTTAGTCACTTTTGTTTTCCTTTTTAAAAATTAAATTCTTTCAATTAGTGAAAATCCACCTTCTCTCCCTTCCACCCACCACCGCAAATGAAAAACAAAACAAAACCCTTTAACAAGTATGCATAGTCAAGCAAAACATATTAGCCATGTCCAATATATGGATATATAGAGATAGATAGACAGACATCTCAATGTAGCCCCTTAGTAGGCATCATGTGAGTAAGACCTCTGCCTCCAAACCCAGCCTTCTCTTTCCACTGCAACACAAAGGCACAGATCTCCACCCCAACCTCGTCACTCGTTTCATAGATGAGAAAACTGTAGCCTAAAGAGTAAAGAAATGGGGTAAAGACCCATATATACAAAATATTTATAGTAGCTCTTTTAATGGTATTATGAAATTGGAAACTGAGCGGGTACTCATCAATTGGGGGAATATCCATACAAGTTATAGTATATGAGTGTGATGGAATGGTATTGTGCTCAGAGGGATGGTTTCAGAGAAACATGCAAAGACTTGTATTAAGTGATTCAAAGTACAGTAAAGAGAACCTGGAGGGTAATTTATATAACAATAATATTGTAAAGACAGAATTTTAAAAGACTTAGGAACTCTGATTAACACAGTGACCAACTCATGATTCCAGAGAATTGGAATATCTCCTGACTCTTCAATCTATGTTCTTCCCACCATACCACCGTATCTGGCCCCTCATCTCTTGAGAAAGGTGGGGGACTCTAGTGCTTTGTCCAAGGAAAACATAGCCCAGAAATTCCCCCCTTGGGTTGTACAAAAGTATCATGTTGCATTCAGGATTCTTGGCATCTCGGTCAACTCCATGAAATCAGCTATGGCACTAACCATAGCTACATGAAAGAGAAGAGATGTGTAAGGGTTTGGGTGTGTAGCTGACATTCACTTAATGATCATCTGGGTCCCTACATCAATGGCAAAATAGCCACATGAAGCTATCATTAATAGCAACCTCTGTTATATACTGCACCCTACTCTGGAGAGGTGGGAGAAACAACATAAAGGAAGAACAGTTTGATCCGATCACCCTCACACAGCAGTCCCCAGGCTCCCTGGGTCTCATGGTACCTAATGAAGGTCTTGTTTTTGGTTGGTTTGATTCTTTCAGTCAGCATGGTGAACAATACATACCTGGCTTAAGTATTCTCTCCCTGATCTATGTGCATGTGCACATACACACACACACACACGCACACTCACACTCACACTCACACATACATCCCTTTCTTTTGTTTCATCCCTTTCCCCCATTTTTTCTCTCTCTACCTTGGATTCCTGCCGTATGGAATAATGAAAAGAACATTAGGTTATTATATATCTTACACATCATCTGTTCCACTGATCAACTTCTTTATTACTTAATATTAAATTGATTTGATGATTACTGCTTAGATATAGGACCCATTCTTTCCCACTTTTTAAAAATTTCCCTTGATATTCTTGATCTTTTGTTCTTTCAGATAATTTTTTTTCTCTACCTATACAGAGTAAACTTTTGGTAGTTTGACTGGTATGTCACTGCTTTAAGAAATTTAGAGATAATTATTATTATTATATTGGTTCAACCTATCCATGAGCAATTTTTCCAACATTTTAGGTCTTTTTATTTATGCAAATAAGAACACGTCCATATTTGTTGCATCTGTGTTTATCTTATTGCTTATATTTAGGTCTATATTTAATTTATTTTTGAGTAGTTGTGTTCATGTAGTCTTTGTGTGTGTCTGGGCAGGTGGATTCCCAAGTATTTTATATATTCTGTAGTTATTTTAAATGGAATTTCTCTTTCTATCTCTTAATACCGGGTTTTGTTAATATGAAGAAATATTGACGACTTACATGGGCTTATTTTATATTCGGCGACTCTGCTGAAGTTTGATTTCAATTCATTTTTTAGTTGACTCTAGGGCTCCTTAAGTATGCCACTATATCTGCAAAAAGCGCTAATTTTGAGTTCTCTTTGCCTGTACTTATTGCTTCAATTTCTTTTTCTTGTCTTATTGTTATAGCTAGTATTTTTAGTGCTGTGTCAAATAGTAATTGTGATAATGGATATTCTTGTTTTATCTTTGATTTTATTGGACAGGCTTCTAATTTATCCCCATTATGGATAATTCTGGCTTTTGGTTTTAGACATACAGTACTTATCATACTGAGGAAAGATCCATTTAATCTTGTCTTCTAGTGTTCTTAAAAGTAATGGGTGTCATACCTTGTCAAAACCTTTTTGCATCTATTTATATAATCATGATTTTTGTTATCCTTGTTTTTAGTACAGTGTACTATGTACATAGTTTTTCTAATGTTGAATCAAATATTCTTAGCATAAATCCAACTTGACCATAGTGTAGAATCTTTGTGATGTTTCTAGTCTTCTTACTAATATTTTATGTAATTTTTTGCATCAAAAATGTTTTCTATAGCTCTTTTTTTATTTCCAGTTTTGACTTTTCCTGGTTTAGATTAGCAAGACCATATTTGAATCATACCAAAAAATTAGTAGGATCCCTTTTTAAACTTTTTTCAAACAATTCGTATAATGTTGGAATTAATTATTCTTTGAGTTTTTTATAGAATTTAATTGTAAATTCATCTGGTAACAGAATTTTGTTCTTCTTTGGGAGCTCGTTCACAGTTTGTTCAAATTCTTTTTTTTTTGAGTTTGGGATTGTTTATGTCAAGAGTGAGGAACTTGCGGCCTCAAGGCCACATGCGGCCTTCTAGGCCCTCAAGTGCAGCTTTTTGACTGAGTCCAAGTTTTACGGAACAAATCCTTTTATTAAGGGGATTTGTCCTGTGAAGTTTGGAATCAGGACCTAGAGAATCACATGTGGCCTTGAAGCCTGGCTTAGGCGCTCCATTTTTTGTTCTGTTAATCTAAGCATTTTACATTTTTGTAAATATCCATCTGTTTCATTAGGTTGTCAGTTTTAATGACTCATAAGTGGGCAAAAGATTTTCTAATAATGTCCTTTATTTCTTCATTCATTGTGAATTTACTTTTTTCATTTTTTATAATGGTAATTTCCTCTTCCTTTTAAAAAATCAAATTCGTTCATGAATCATTTGTTCTAAAAAACAGTTTCTAATTTTGCTTATTAACTCAATGGTTTTCTATATAAAATCGCCTACCATTTTTGGAAGGGGGAGCGGAGGGAGGGAGGGAAAAATTTCGGAACTCAAAATCTTGTAAAAATGAATGCTAAAAATTGTCTTGACATGTAATTGGGAAAATATTATTTAAAAATAATAATTCAATGGGTTTTTGGCTTTCAGTTTTGTTACTTTCTTTGATTTGCAGGATTTCTACTTTGGTGTTTAATTGTCTGTTTTTTAATTTGTGAGCTTCTTGGTTTTAGTTGTATGTTTAATGCCTTGACCTGTCCTTTCTTTTGTTGATAAAACTGTTTAGAGATACAAATTTCCCCCTACAAACTGTTCTGGCTACTTTCCAAATATTTTGGTTTGTCGACTTCTTGTCATGTTTTTAATGAAATTATTGTTTCTATAATGTTTTTTGACTCATTCATTTTTAGGATTAAGTTAATTATTCTCCAATTAATTTTCAATTATTTTTCCTCAGTAGCTTTTTGTTAAATACAAATTTTATTGCATTGTGGTACAGAAAAGATGTTTACTAGTTCTGCTTTTTCTGCATTTGTTTGTGAGATTTCTTTGCCCTAACACAGAGTCAATTTTTGTAAAGGTGCCATTCACATCTGAGAAATATTATATTTTGCCTATTCCCATCCACTAATTACCAGAAATCTATGTAGCTTTAAAAGAAAAATTAGATTTTTGATGTAATATTAATGTAATTAAATATTCTTAATGTCTTTCTTGTTTATTTGGGGGGGGATATGTTTAGACCCAAAGGAGTACATTGAGGTCTCCCACTATTATACTTTTATTATCTATTTCTCCCTGTAACTCATTTAACTTTTCCTTTAAATGTCTAGATATTGAAATTTAATGCATACATATGTATATGTTTAGTTTTAATACTATTTCCCTGCTGTATTCTTAAACATAATGCATTTGCTGTTTATCTCATTTAATCAAGTGCATTTTTGCTCATCTTGTCTAATTTTGGTATCCTTTTAAAGATGTCATCTGAAGCAAAATAGATTTTTCTCCAGCTCTTTCCTTTTAACTCTATGCATCTTTTTGTTTCAAATGTGCTTCCTGAAATCATATTATTAGATTCTATTCACATTCAGTCATCATCATTAATTGTGTATTTCCCTCCAGACTATTCCCTTAAACCTTTCCCTCTCTTTGTTTTCCACCCATTGAATCACAGTAATTGATGCAGTCTTAATCCTTTTTTCTCTCTTTTTAAATCTTTCTTCATCATCTATCTTCTGTGGTTAGACTTTGTTTCATTTACAGCTAATCTTTTCTTGGATCTATACTCTCTCTCTCTCCCTACCCCCCTCCTTCCCTTCCTCCCTCTTTCTCTCTCTCTCTCTCTCTCTCTCTCTCTCTCTCTCTCTCTCTCTCTCTCTCTCTCTCTCTCTTTCTTATTCCCCTCTTTTCACTTTCCTATTCCCCTCCTGTTTTTCTGTTGAATTGCATTTCTGCACCCACCTGTATATATGTGTATTCTTTCCTCCTTTGATCAGTTAAAATGAAAGGAAGATTCAAGAATTACTCATTTTACACACACACACACACACACACACACACTCCTATAGTTTTCTACTTTCTGCTTATGTGAGATAATTTTCTTTCTTTTTTTCTGTAGTATATTCATTTTATTCCAAACATGCCTAATATAAAGACCAGACTGGCAAAGAAACTTTTCTTTTTGGTGAGGCAATAGGGGTTAAATGACTTGCCCAGGACCACACAGCTAGCAAGTGTCAAGTGTCTGAAGTTGGATTTGAACTCAGGCTCTTCTGACTCCAGGGCCAGCGCTCTATTCACTGTGCCACCTAGCTGTTCCAGCATAGAAATTTTAAAATGCAAACACAGGAGTATGTTCAGCACTAGTGATTTAGGTTTGATGCAATCTCCCTCTGATCCCCTGCCCTTCTTCACTTCCTCCTGTCCAGAGACCAATCCCAGTTTTTCTTTCCTTTAATAAATAGATTTTATAAGCATTTATAGTTAGCACATTCTACTGACCAACTGAGCAATTTTTTTTTTAAAAAACAAAAATCTCATTACAAACATGCATAGTAAGTCCAGCAAACAAATTCTCACATTGGCCACATCCAAAAAATGTATGTGTCTTTCTGAATTTTAGCTTCAACACCTTTCTGGCAAGAGGTAAGTGGCATTTTTCACCTTTCTTTCCTTTCTTCTACAATCATAATACATTTAAAAATGCTCTTAATCATTGTCCTCTTTACCTTCCCTCTATGGTCACTGTTGATATTTGGATTCTGAGCAGACAATGGTATCATCTCTCGCTTTGTAGAAGAGTTTAGCTCTTGTTTAGTCCTGTGACGACATCATGTTTCTCTTTTTATGTTTCTCTTTACTCCTGTGTTTGCATTTCAAAGTTTCTGTGCTGCTCTGGTTTTTTCATCAGGAATATTTAGAAGTCTTCTATTTCATTTAAAAGTTTGTATTTCCCCTGAAAGACTATACTCTTTGGCTGGGTAAATTATCGTTGTTTATAAGCTTTTACATTTTTTGAATATCATATGCAAGTTTTCTGCTATTTCAGAATGACTTGGTGATTGCTAACTCTTGTGTGATCTTTATTGTAGCTTCTCAGGTCTTGAATGCTTCCCTTCTAGCTTCTCACAGCATTTTTTTCTTTGACCTAGAAGTTCTGGATTTAGGCTATGATGCTGCTGGAAGTTTTCATTTTGGGGGTTCTTTTGGAAGGTGCCCAGTAAATTCTTTCTATTTTCATTTTGCCAACTGGTTCTAAGCAACCTGGGCAATTTTCTTTCATTATTTCTTGGAATACAATGCCTAAGGATTTATTTTGTTTTTAATAATCACTTTTAAATACATTATCCAATGATTGTTTAAACTACCTCTTCTTGATCTGTTTTCCAACTCATTTGCTTTTGCCATGAGATATCTTACATTTTCTTCTGTTTTTAAAATGTTTTAATCTTTCAATATTTCTTGCCATCTTATGTTATCATTAACAATATTTTGCTATTGTGATAACACATATATATATTAACATTATATAATTTGCTACTGTTATAACAATATTACAATATTTTATTGCATGGATAAGGTTTTGTACCTTTGATCCTAAGCTGTTTTTTCCCCAAGTCTTTCCTTCATAATACTTATTTCTTTTCCATTACTTTCCTCTACCACTTTTGCATTTATAAAATATTTTTAAACTTGTTAAAAACTTTTGCTTCACTTCTAGGAATTTTAGTTGAATTTGTGCCCAAGCTGTGTCTTTGTGGCCAAGTTATGTAACTTTGATTAAAAATATTTCAGAGACCTTCTCTTCTGGATTTATGTCTTGGGCTTCCCAGTCATCATAATTGTTCTTTATAGTAGATTTTTGTTGTTGTTGTTAGCCCATTTTTCTAAGCTTACCTCTCAAATTAAGACTTGGCATGAAGGCCAGGCTCTAGTCTGCATACTTCTGGAAGGAATATCTGGGCCTTTTGGGGGTACTGTTTTGTGTTCTCTTGGGTCTTCGTGCTCTTTTCTCTGGGTAACGAGTGATGTGTCCTTCAAAAATCCGAGAGACAACGATGTTGTTATCCTCCTTAGAGTTTTGTTTCCCAGGATCCATGCCCATGGCCATCTCTAGTTCCCAGGTGTTTAGATCAGTGGTTCTCAACCTTCCTAATGCCGTGACCCTTTAATACTCGTATGTGGGCATGTCTGCATGTGGGTGGACCCACCTGGAGATGAATAGAGGAGGTTCATAAGACCATTGGAAATATGTGTTTTCTGATGGTCTTAGGCGACCCCTGGGACCCCTGTGAAAGGGTTGTTCAACCCCAACGGGGTCATGACCCACAGGTTGAGAACTGTTGATCTAGCCCAAGAGAGGACCACAATACCTAACTCTCTGTCTTAAGCAGACAGGACCACAATAGCTAGCCATTTGGAGGGCAGCATGACTAGAATGGTTAAGCACTAAACCATGGATGGGACCCCTCCTCCATTACCTAATCCCTTAACAAACTCCTCCTGCCTTTTTAACATTAGTGATATTCCTTTATTCTATGCAAATGTTTGTTATGTAATTGCATCTTTACCCTATAAAAAATCCATCTTGCTTTCTCTGAAGTTGCTGGTTCCTCTTGGAACTTAGCCAGCTTTATGAACGATGTCAATCTCAATAAATGCCTATACTTGGATTAGAGGTGGTCTGACTCTGAATTCTTTGAGACAGCTCTACCACAACACATCATGAAACCACAACAGTTTTGGGGCAGACAGAATCCCCACCTCAACAGTTTTTGGCATCCCTAGGGTTAAACCACAACAGTACTATGTTTGTGTTGAATGACAATATTGCTGAAGTTACCCCTGTGAGGCTATTGCTGGCAATATATCTTCTTTGTCTGTTGTGGGCATGGTCAGTGAGTGGGGAACCCACAGGGGAATATGACAATGTAATTCTGTGTGTGCCTTGATCAGTCCCCATCAAGTCTTGGGAGAATCTGCATTTGTCTCAACTGGTCCCCATTGAGGCTTAGGAGATCCCATTTATATCACCAATGTTATACCCACAGCAGCTGCTATGAATATGCAGGTGTATTTCCAGGTCTGAATTGCAAGATATAACAAGACTCTTTTCTTTTAAGACAAAACCAAGATATTTATTCATATATCAGAAAACCAAATCCACCATGGTAATAAAGAAGTTGGTTCACATTATCAATGCAGGGACCAGAGCCATCCCCAAGCCTTCCCTCTGTCAGGTCTGCCCACAAATAAGTTCCTTTAGGCAAAATGCCCCTCTCTCACTCATGCTAGCTGCCCTGCCTCTCTCTACCTCCTCTCTCAGCTCCACCTCACTCTCCCACTTCCTACCAGCTGCTCCCACCACAGGCTCCATGTGACTCAGGCTCAAAGCAGCTCACATAGGTCTATTAATGGGCAAGAAAGATCTTCCATTCCATTAACAACACACTAACAATATACCATAGGATTGTAGCTCCTACTATATTCTCGCTGGCCCCTGTGAGAAGGGTGAGCAGGAAATGCTGTAGGAGCTGGTGCTCCCATTATTTGCAACCCCTTTTGAGAAAACTAGACTAGAATAACGTAAGATTATTAGCCCCTCTGAAGCTGTCTTCCTGTCCTTCCTGTCTGACCAAATTAAGAGTGAACCTGGCAGAAGCTAGAGTCTAAAAACACCAGTACCTCCCATGCATTATCTGTGAAACAAGCAGCTCACTTAAGCTGGGAAACTACAGGTCTTCAGTTTACACAAAGTGGTCTGATCCAGGATGAAATCTGACTATTGTCCTCTTGGTCTGAACTTTGGAAGCTCCAAAGCCAGGTTTGGGTCTAAGTAACATGACTGTGGGCTTGCCCCTGGTTGGAGCTTTAGTGGATTACTGCTGGCTCCAGCCAATGTCTGGTAGGAGAAGGATGTGCTGGTTCAGAGTCTGGGCTCCTACCCTAGTTATTCTGTTGTAGGCTTTCAGACTGGAATGAGTCTGGATCCAAGACCTTGATCCACCCCCAGATCCATGTAGCTTCTTACTATGTTCCTACTCCTTGCACAACTCACAAGAAGGTCCAGGCCAACCACATCTCCATTCCTTTCCAGGCTGCATGTTAACTCATCTCCACAGCACTTTATCATGACATAGAAACCTCTCCACCCTAGAGCTCACTCCACTCCTGGCCTGCTTCTCACATTGGAAGTACCCTCTGCCTCTGTCTCTCTTACTGTCTGGTTCCTCCCAGAAGCTCCATTTTAAGAAAGATGCTCAGTACCAGCCCTGGAGTCAGGAGGACCTGAGTTCAAATCCACCCTCGGACACTTAATACTTACTAGCCGTGTGACCTTGGACAAGTCACTTAACTCCAACTGCCCTGCTTTCCAAAAAAAGCAAAAAAAAAAAAAAAAAAAAAGGATGCTCAGGCCAGCCATGTCTTAATTCTTCTCCAGACTGCACTGCTGACTCATCTCCACAGAACTCTCTCTTCTATGCCTTCATCAGGTACTTTAACCACGCCTCCCCACTGTCCCTTTTTATGTTGTCTTCCTCCATTAGTATGTAAGCCTCTTAAGGACAAGCTGTCTTTCTTTCTGGTTGTATTCGTATTCCCAACCTTTAGTAATGTCTGGCACATGGAAAGCCCAAAATAAATGTTTATCGACCGAGACGCCTTCAAACCCTTGACTGCTACTTCCCCTAACTGAACACCCCTAGGTAAAGGTCCCTCCCTGCATGAGATTTGTGACACATCTGTGGGGTATGAGTGACAGAAGTGCAAATGGACACCTGTTCCTGTTCACTGCAGTCAGCCCCTCCATGCTGAATCCTGGACCTCTTTTTGTCCTAATGAACAGCCCCAGACTGTTCAGTCCTTGCATCAAAGCGTTCTGTACGGCACCCTCCTGGTTAGACACCGTCCCCAGTGTTTGTAGATCTCTCTGTCTCCCTCTACTGACCTGGGATGGAAAAATGACTCACTATGATTCTGATCAGAATTGGATCTGATATATTTCCTTGGTCTTGAGAAAATAGTTGTGGAAGAAAACTAGGCTCTTCTGTTTCCTTCTACCATCTTGGCTGGTCACTCCCCATTTCAACAGTTGTGATTCCCACTGCTTCATGCGGTCTCATATGTGCCCAGAATGGAACAAATCCAGGGTGATGCAACTAGCTCAGTATACATAGTTCACTCGATACTGAAATCACTACAAAATGTATTTAAGAAACCAACTTTTCTTCCTAAATAAGATGTTGTATCACAGCAAATCTATTTAGAATGTCATGGTTTAGTGGTATGGAAAATGTGCAGTGGTAACCTATTACTCTCACATTCATAAGCATAGCCTCAATTTCTCCTCAAAGGGCAGGTGGAACAGGGATTATTAGCCTCATTTTAGATGAGAAGAATAAGATTTAGAAAGGTTGCAACTGGCACATCTTCTCAAAACCAGTTATGCACAAGGCACTTATCTGTCCAAATGCCAATGTAGACCTTTCCCAAAATAACTTTGCATTGGTTTTATACATTTTTTTTGCTTTTTGGAGGGGGAAGGAAGGACAGTTGGGGTTAGGTGACTTGCCCAAAGTTACACAGCTAGTAAGTATTAAGTGTCTGAGGCCGGATTTGAACTCAGATTCTCCTGACTCCAGGGCCAGAGCTCTATTCACTGTGCCACCTAGTTGCCCCTATTTTATATATTTCTTGCATATATTTTTATGTATATATGTTGCTTTGCCCAACAGAATACCCTTCTGGAGAGGAGAGGCTATTTAATTTTTTGCTTTGTATTTTTATTTAGTATTTTGTGTCTAGCACATAAAAAGTACTTAATAAATTTTTGTTGAACAATTGATTGTCATCATATGGATTTGAATCTGAATTCTCTGAGTCACAGTCCAGCAGTCTTCCTACCATATTACCCAGGATGTCCCAGGGTTGGTTTTGAGAGGTTTTTTTACCCTCCCCCCTTCAAGCTCTAAATGTCTATGATTCTTTGACTAGCAATGAGAGACACAGTAGTTTCTTCTCCTTTCCCTGGGATTTCCGAGTCCAGTATCACAAGGAGACACCAGACACAACTCCCCTATGCCATACATACTTGAAGGAATCCAGACAAGCCAGGAAGCAGAGGTGAAGGGGGAAAGCATTCCATGCATGAAGATAGTCAGTTAAAATTCATGGAATTTGGAGATGGAGTATCTTACTCAACGATCATCAAGGAGGCCAGTTACCTGACACAATAAGAGGAAGGACCACCAAGAATTTGGATGGATTCTCATTGTTTTTGCTTCCTGCTTCATTAACCAAGGACCAAAAAAAAAAACCTTGGCTCACAGGAGAGAGTTCTGTAAACCAGGTGACATGGCCTGCAGGTCACATGTAACCCGCCGAATTCCCAAGTGTAGCTCAAACCAAGGTAAAATGATATATCCTGTAAATCAAGGTAAATATCCCCTCTTCAACACACATTATTTGTTATCTTTATCCCCAAACCCTGTGCTATTCCAGACTTCTCTATTTCTGTCAAAGGCATAATCATTCTTCCAGTGCCCCAGGCTCACCATCCTTGACTCTTCTCTCTCACAACCCTATCCTCCCCCTGTCCCAACCTCTTTCCAAGGTCTATAGATTTTATCTTTGCAATATCTCTTGCATATGCCTCCTCTTTTCTCCTATGTTACTTCCACAACCTTCCCACAGGCCCTCACAACTGGGCTACTGCAATAGCCTGCTGCTTGGTCTCCCTGCCACAAGTCTCTCCCACCCCAGTCCATGCTCCACTTAGCTTCTGAGGTGATTTTCCTAAAGGGCATCTTCAACTATGTCCTCCACTAAAAAAAAAAATCCCTTTTATCTCTAGGATCAAATACAAAATCCTGTTTGATACTCAGAGCCTTTCATTACCTGGCTCAGTCTTTCATAACTTTTCCAGTCTTCTTCTATACTTTGCAGTCTAAAGATATTGACCTCCTTGACCATCCTTGAGTAAGATACTCCATCTCCCAACTGTGGGCATTTTTTGTCCCTCATGAATGGAACACTCTCCCTCTTCACCTCCACCTCCTGGCTTTCTTTCAAAACCTAGACAAAGCCCACCTTCTACAAAGAGACTTTCCCGGTCCAGTGCTTTCTCTCTGTTAATTATTTCCAATGGATTTGCATATGGCTTCTTCAAACACAGGTGTTTGCATGTTATCTCCTTCTATTAGACTCCGAGCTCCTTGAGAGTAGGGATGATATAGCTTTTGCTTTTTGTTTTATCCCCAGGATTTAGTACAGTGCCTCCCACATAACTGGGCCTTGATAAGTGGTTTTTTCTTTCATTTTGTTAAAATTTTAGACAAATACTGGAACATATACTTTCCTTTGTTCCTAATCTTGTGTATACATATCTTTTTTCCTATTTCTCCTAACTCTTCTACTTTACTTCTACTTACTACCTTGACTTCCTATTACTTAACCTACCCCTCACTCCAGCAATCCATCCCTTACCCTCCCATTCCCCTAAATCCAAACACCCTTTTGTACACCCCTTTGACCTATTCTATACCCCTCTCCTCTAAAGTTCCCTCCCTCATCCTCACATTACACTAAATCTAAACACCCTTCCATATCCTTCCTTTTAACCTATTCCCTCACTCACCCCTCTAAAAATTCCTGCTTTATCCTCTCCCCCCTCTCTCTATCCCCTTGGAGTTTAATTTCTTTTTTTAATTTATAAGACTTTTATACTCTTTTACACATACACACACATTACGTATGTATTTTCCCCCCTCTATTCCCTTAGAACAGTGGTTCTCAACCTGTGGGTAGTGACCCCTTTGGGGGTCAAACAACCCTTTCACAGAGGTCACAGAGGTTGCCTAAGACCATCGGAAAACACATATTTCCAACGGTCTTAGGAACCGAGACACCGCTCTTCTATCCGTCTCCAGGCGAGTCCACCCATATGCAGATATGTCCACATACGAGTATTAAAGGGTCATGGCATTAGGAAGGTTGAGAACCACTGCCTTGGAAAGTAGGTTTCCAAAACTAACAGCACCCCTCCCCCATCTAATTCCTCTATATTAGTTCTTCCCCTTGCACCTCATTTGTATAATATAATTGTTCTTTTAGTCGTTCTTGAATGGTTTTACTTTTTAAAGTCATATCATATTCTTTCTTATAGTCTTTCTTATAAACTACCTAAGCACTTACAACAATCTTAGACATAGGTTTTACATTTTCCATACATAAAAGGTAAACCTTCTATCCTTATTGAGTCCCTTAAAATCGGTCATTGGTGTGTCCTTTATATTTCTCTTGGCTCTTGTATGTCGTATCTTTATTGAGTTCAGGGTTGTTGTTTGTTTTTTAAAACAGTCCTGGAAGTCTGACAGTTGATCAAATGTCCATTTTTCTCCATTCAAAATTATGCTTAGTTTTGCCGGTATATTTTTGGCCGGAGGCCCAGATCTTTTGCTCTTCAATAGATATTGTTCCAAAACCTACGATTTTAGTGTCGCCAGTGCCAGATCTTGTGTGATTCTAACTGTGGCATCTTCACATGTAAATTGTTTTTTTTCTTGTTACTTGCAATATTTTGTCCTTGACTTGGGGGTTTCAGAATGTAACCATTCCTGTGAGTTTTCCTTGTAGGATCTCTTTCAGATGGCGATCGATGGATTTTTTTCTATTTCTATTTCAATTTTCTTTAATTATTTCTTGTATTATTGTATCAAGATATTTTTTGATCAGAACTTTCAGGTAGTCCAATTATTCTTATGTTTTCTCTTCTTGAGCTGTTCTCCAGATCTGGTTTTTCTTAGGAGATGTTTCACATTCATTCTCTTCTATTTTTTCATTCTTTATTTTTTTTCTTTTATTTCTTCACCTCTTATAATTTCACTGACTTCCCTTTGCTCAATTCCAGTTTTCAAGGAGTTATTTTCTTCCTTATGATTCTGG
>CM053598.1:203211938-203230104 GCA_028646575.1 Pseudocheirus occidentalis
GGGGGGGTAATAATTTAGTTTTTATAATCACCTCTAGTCCTGGCATATGTCTCTGGCCTCTGATCCTCTTCAGTATTCCCCTCTGACCTTGAACTCAAACCAAGACCCCTAGCTTCCTCTAAGTGCCCACAGTCAGGGGCTTTCTGCCCCACTGCTTCTGCACTCACCAGACATATGCTGGTGCCTTCTCTCCCCAGCCACTCATAGAAGCACAACTAGGTCTGGTGTTCCTTGTCAGCAGAGGTTCCCTAGATCTTCCTCAGGTCAGATGTCCAATTCCCCTCACTGTTCCTGGGGTAAAAGTTTCTGGGGCAGGGTCCAAGCAGCCTCCCAACTCAACCCCAGGACTTACTGCTTGTTGTTTAACTTTAGCCTAGAGGTGTTTACTCTTCACAGGAAGGAAATCTAGTCCTGGGTCTTTCTTCAGGTCTTCTCTGAGTGTCCCAAGAGGACCATTGTTCTGTCCTTACTCTTACTTGCTTTCACCTCTGTTTGCCCAAAGGTGCTATTTTCTCTCTTTTGTGGAGGAAAATCTTGAGAGCTTTTACTTTTCTGACCTACTACCAGAATCCTCTATTGATAAATATTTACTGACTGATACACAAACACAAGAACCAAGCCTAGAATCTCGAATGAACTAGTAGAGAAGGGTCTGCGGAGTCTATACCAGAGCCCTACGCCTCTGGAAACTTCACAGGGATCAGTTTTCAAGACAAGGCAGACCTCCCTCTACACAAGAGTTCTGTTCTTAAAATCATCTGCTAAACCAAATTTTTACAAATCAAATCATATTTTAAATGCTAAGGTGTTTTCTATTTAAATGAGTCCTCTGGTAAATCTAGTTGTACAAAATTATTTTCCCTGCATTCTACTGACATCCTGACTATTCTTCAAATTCAATTCACAGCCACCTTCTCCATGAAGCTTTCTCTAACATTCTCTCTCCTCTGAACCTTGAGCACTTTGTGGCTCACCAATGGCCTATCATACTGTAGTTATGTGGGTGCATTGGTTGTGTCTTCTACAAAGCTCCTTGAGAATAAGGATAACAACTTACTTTTTATGTCTTCCATAGCAGCTAGTACAAGGCCTAGCTAATGGTAACCACTCAGTAAATGTGTGCTGAATGGATGACGCCATGAACTGAAAACATATTTTGTCTTGTTATAAGACCCGGCTCTTTTATTTCTTTGAGGTACCTTTGCTGTCCTCCTCGAGAAACCACTCACAACCTTTTCTGGTCTTTTACGTATCATAGAGACCCTCAGGGGAGAAAAGAGTTATAGGTGGTGTTTCTGGTTTTAATGCCATGACAGAGAGTAAATGAGAAAAGACAAGGAGGAAAGGAGAAAAGGTAATGAGCCTGCAGTTTTCATTATTGGGATCCGGGAAGAGTCATGCATGGCGCCAGTCTGTCCAAAGGAAATACTTGAGAACTGTTTTAATTGCACAGCTTTTATTCTTTGTTTTATAAAGAAACATGAAATGCTGGGAACTAGAACATGATTCCTGTTAAAATTATAAATTTTGGAAACTATATTTTCAGTTGTCACTGAAACTGAGCACACTTCTGCCCAATTCTCCCTTACAAGACATTCGGTCCATCACATCCATGAATAAAAACAGATCAAGGACCTTGCCCACTGAGTATGCTATAATCTGTGTGATTAATCAGATTTTACCAAAGCCTCCTGTGGGAAATCACAGGAGCTGAGCAGCCTCATGCACACATGCACATACACTCACACTCATACACACAAACACACTTTACCATCTTAATTCATTTTTAAAAGAAAGTATTTTACACATAATATACATATAGGAACACTATACAAACTCAACAATAAGTTTAATGGTGGTTCCTTATGCCACTGAAAAGGAGAATAAAACTATAATCTCAACACCAATGGCAAAAAGTCAGGCCATTTCCAAAGCATTACTGACTCTGCCAAAACTGCCATGTCAAATGCCCAGATCTAGGTTTTGAGAGAACCCTTTTGGCGACCTGGGGAGATAACATTAAATGGTGTGACTGGCCTGCTGTTGCCTGCTGTAGGGGAATCCTCTTCCATTTCCAAAGGAAAGCTGGTCCTGGAGACAGTATACCCGCTTGATTCAGTAGACATAATAACACAGCAGAATGTTATGGATTAAATCTCATAATAGTGCAAACACAGGAAAAATATTCTAACCTCATGACTTCACAGGGAAATGAGGTCAAACCTTCCTTCTTCGGTCAGTAGCAAGCCCTAAGAACTCCAGCTAACTGAAAACAGGTACAGTCTACCTCCCAAATCTAATTTGTAAGGTACAAATTGAAAACAGAGTCAATTCTCTGATATGACTTATGCCACCTATATGGGTGGGGGATGCGGGGGTGGGGGGTGGGTCAGGGAGGGATCAGAAAGCAAGAAAGCAAAGCTAAAACCAAGAAGACACTGTCCTATTGAAACTACAAATGTTCCTCACAGAAGGCTTAGGGATACAGTACTTTACAAATGTCATTAAACAGACAGCCCTGGAAGCAAGGCTTGGAAGGTTTCATATGTGTATCTGAAAAGTACAAACTACTTCAACTTAGAACAAGATCAATCCATCTTTGCTGGGGGCAGGGGAAATATCCAATAACCATATTCTTCCAAAAATGGGCACTTTCTATTAGCAAAGTCCTCTACTTTTAGCTTCTGAATTCAAGAAGAAAATTAGGAAAGTCTGTGAGAAGTAACAAAGATCACAGAAATTTGACTTCGAAGGCAGGACTTATCCGCCAAGCTTGAAGACATAAGCACTGTTGGGCTGTGCAGCAGGACAGCGGGGCCAAATGGAAATTAGACAGGAATGGCATTTCAGGGCCCACAGAAAGCAGACTGTCTGCATAAAAGGGAACAAGCAATATAAATAGTGAAATGAAAATCGAATTATAAAGTTTAGTGTTCATATCCAAAGCTTCCTCAGAAATATAAGAATCTACATATAGCTCATTGTTTTTTTCCAATTAAGAAGTGTCTAACGTTCCATAAGAAAAAGTACAACAGAACAAGGACAAGGCGGAGAGCTGTATACCAGAATTGAATCTGATATTATTTTCTGCTTTAAAACAAAATAATAATGGCTAGAGATAAGCAGGGTTGAGACACGAGTCACACAAGGAACATTAACTTTCAAGCATAAAGCCAATAAAAAGTGATTCAAAAAGTTTTCAAAATTATCTTATAAAAATATCTACATTAAAATTTTAGCCCCAAAAGCTATAACTTCAATTCTATAAAAAGGCAATCTTTGAAAAGGATCTGGCTCAGAAATGTACAAACAGTACACAACAAATATAGAAGACACCTCAAAAAGCAGTGTAGGAAGGGGAAATATTGCAACTGGTCTGTCATGGACTTGGGAGGTGTTCACATTGCATAGCAGAAAGGAGGTCATGTTGCTTGGCTTAACACTGCAACTTGTTAGAAAAAGGAGAGACACCACTGGTCACTAATGAGCCCGATGTCCACTTCTCAACCAGCATTTGCACCAGGTCTGAGGTCTTACTCAGGATCTGGTGGTTTTCTTTGTCCTTTGGGTTTCAATTCCATTTCTTTGCTTGCAACAGGCTATACTCTCTCTGGCAGTGCCACCCCATCCTAGAAGGGCTTTAGCCTTCACAGGCCTGTGTTAACTGCCTGAGATGCCTACTCTGCTGGTGCATCAAGACTGAAATAAAATCCTCATTCCTGATCCACAGGTTTCCTACTGGGCTGATTCTTACCTGGCTGCAGTTAGAAGCAGACCAGCCTTTGGGTGATAACATACCAGTGTTCTAGACCCCACAGAAACACACATGGAAATGAAATGCACATCATTTCACTGATCCCACAGATGAACAGGGGCAGTGCTCCCTGGTACAAGGGAATCTTAGGAAGGAGAATCAAAAGCAAAATCCAAAAAACAGAAAACAGCAATGTTTGCTTTAGCAAGCGGGCCTATTCGTGGGTAGATGACCTAGAAATAGAATTCACCTTTTTGTCTTAAACCAGGACCTGAAATCTACAATGTAATGAAGTCCTAATGCCATCCCCCATTTCTCGTAACATGGATATCTCATTCATCTATCTGGGGCAAAATGATGGAGGGGAGCACCTATCACAAACAATCCTTTCTTTCAATTCGTATATCAGCAGGCTAGGCTAAGATGTCAAAAGTACCATTCTCACCCACTGGAGCACCCACTCAGAAACACATTTTGATCCCTCTTACTGTATAGCCACTTGTCTCCTAAACAGTAAGGCCAGACATTTAGGCTTTTCAGTACAGTTGGCAGGAATTATGGGCAAAATACGCATGCCCTAGGGAGGTGCTATTTTGCTCCCAAAAACATCTGCCCAGCATCAGGAGGTCTGATACTGGCAACGGGAAGGGAGCAATACATAAGCTCCTCTCTGAGGGTATTGGTATAAGTGCTTAATATTGACTGATTGACCAGTGTGGTCTCAGGGTTTTTAAAGACCTATAGACGGTACTTTCAGCAGTATCTAGGGTTTTTTGAAATAACCATGGCTATAACAGGTCTCTTGGGCCTATATTGATCATGCCCTGAAATGTCACTTGGCTCCAAAGATACTGCAGGAAAAGAAGCCAAGTGCTGGCATCAGGTTGGCTTTATGTATAGGTAAAGTAGGGAGGTGCCTTTTTTGGCATGATAATGAAGGATTCTGAAGACCACACAAAAGCACCTCCCCAACTGATGCCTACAATTCAACCATGAGTGATTTATTCCTTTGGGGTTAAGCATTACCCTTTCTTAAAGTGCCAGTGCCTCAGGAAGGGTCACACATGAAGACCCTAACACCTCTGACTCCTTTATTTATAAGGAAGTTCAGGCAGCAATAGGGAGCCTGAGTGAGGAGACAGAAGGAGGCACAGAAATGTGGAAAGGGAAAGCAGGAGTTAAGACCAACTTGGCCAATGTTGTGATTTGCCGAGAACTGGCCCTGACTGGCCTATTAGCCTGAAGCTGATCCCCAGAGGAGATGTGTAGCCTCTTTTGTCTCTGAAGCCATGATGGACAAAGACTGGGTGCCTATCACCTTGGTTTCTTCCCATGTTCTTTCTAGAGGGTCATTTTAAAAAGCTGCTTTTCCTAGTGGAAGAGACACATGCGCAATCCACAGAACCTAGAACTCACAGTAATTTCCAAAAGCTGCCAGGGGACCCAGTGTCAGAGTCTGGCCTCCTGGGAGATTTGGTGACAGACAAGCTGAGACTCTAGGAGCCCCTGCGGAAGGTCACTAGGCATGGGTTAGGGAAGCTGAGGTCCCCTGCAGTCTTGGCCTACAGTTATGGTATGTGTACAGAGGCACTGTAAATCTAGATCTGGATTTGGTCCCAGCTGGAGTCATATCCCACAGCTTGGAGATTGTAAAGGGCATCAGGACCCCACAGCAGGCTCCTTATGGTACTAAGCTGGCACCCAGAGATGAAACACACCATCATGGTTTTCGACAGTCTTGAAAATTGGCTCTGTAGCTGAGGTCACACCATTTTCTAGTATCTTTTCATGGGCATCAGGAAACCCCCAAGAAGGCAAGAGGCCAATTCATATGGTTGGGGGGGGTGTATGTTTTTTTTTCTTTTTCCCCTATTTAAAATAAGTAACAAAGGACCAAGACATTGAGGCAGCATTGCTTTAGGGGTTTCCAGCATTGATTTAGGGGTTTCTTAGGCAAGGAAGACTCCCTCCTAGGGTGCCTTCACTGCTCTGTTGAGGTGTGGCTTGTGAACACAATCATACTGACCAGCAAAGAAAGGGTACAATCCAGCTCCAAAAACGCCACAGTTCTACGGAATACATTTACAGTAGGCAAGTAATGTACATATAGACAGTCACTGGAATCCTGCCTGGTCCTCAGCTCCTTCTGACTGAGCTTCCGGTTTTCCCAGTTTTCCTCAGGAGACAACTGATGGTCTGATTCTGCCTCTAGAAGGCAATCTCTTTGGAGTCCAATGGAGTGAGGCCAGGGCAGGCATTTTCCATCCCTTGAGTTTGAGCAAACTTGAAACATCAGTAGTAAAGAAATCCAGCAGACCTTCTACCCACCTACCTTGTTAAAGCATGGTGTTTTACACAGAATTACAGTTTCTCCAGTTCCATTGTGGAAATAGGAAAAACACAGTAGGCCCCTCTTTGGAGGTCATTCGTGGGGCAGGGGCAGGAGGACAGTTCATTGCACAAAGTGGAAAAAAAAATGCCCACCGGGTGAGGTGGAGGATGGGTCTGATGGGGGAGGCAGGGCAGAGGGGAGAGGGAGTTCTCACACTGTGTCACTCCTCAGCGCCAAGCCGAGGTAGAGGCCAGGCTCTCGCTGTGACTTCTCGTCCTGTGGAATATGACAACGTGACAAGCTAGAACAAATCAGTTCTTGAGTCCACCGTGCTCTGAAATCCAAGAAGCATTCCCTCCCGTCCTCCACCTCTTGGCAGGGAGAATTTTTGTCATAATGGCTTATGAATGACAGCAACACCTATCATGGAAGTAAAAAAAAAAACATAATCTTAACATTCCCTGTGTTAACTAATACAGAGCCTATGAATTATCATCTGCTCCAGTGAACTTGTGCCTCGAGCACAGACCAACGTGACATTTCTTTTCCACAACTTATAATAGCATCGGAAATTTATGGTGAGGAACTTCCTTTAACACACTGCAGCTGGTCAGTGAGTGACTCTGCAATTTATAATCTGAAAGAATTGTAAGGTGTACCGAATGGTTGTGACATTCAGTGTCATGTAATCAATATGTGTCAGAAGCAGGCAGGACATGAATCCAGGTCTTCCCACCTCTTAGGACAGTTCTTTAGTCCATGTACATAAGCCATGCCAAACGCCAATCAGTGAAAAATAATCTGGTTTTTTCGTTTTGTTTTGTTTAAAGGTAATCAAGGTTAAGTGATTTGCCCAGGGTCACAGAGTTATTAGTAAGTGTCCGAGGTCACATCTGAACTCAGGTCCTCCCGTCTCCAGGGTCAGTGTTCTATCCATGGTGCTCCCAGTGGAAAACATCTTTGGATGAGTGGAGCATGAATGCTCTCATCCCTTGAAACTATAAGCTACTTCTGTCTTTTCTATTCTTAACTAAAAGGCATGGCTCTTTTGAGATAGGGCTGAGAAATTATTTGGAAATGAAAGTGATATAAAAACAAAAGATAATTTTAAAATTTAAATGTGTCTTGGAAACAATAAATGCTATGCAAGTGTAAACTATTTCATCTTCCTTTACAAAGATCTCCCAGAGTGCTCAGCATTTAGCCAGGCCCAGGGTAAACACTCACTACGAGGGAGCCAACAGGGTTCCATTCCCTACGCTTAGGAAGCCACAAAGATCCAGGAGAAAGAGAAGCAGTGCTGACCTGCATAGCTCCTCCCCGTGCTCATGTTTGTCGGCAGCAGCGTCCACTTGTCGCTGACAGGGTTGTAGTACTCCACGGATGCCAGATTGCAGGAACCATCGTCACCTCCCACCACGTATAAGAGCCCATTCACTGCACATACACCTGGGAGTCAAACACAAGCCACCCGAGGCATTATAGCAGGGCTAACAGCAGCTCACACACCCTTATACACACTGTCTGAAGTTCTGTAAAGTGCTTTGCGACTCCTGTGATATCCGTAACAACTCTTTGAGGCAAATGTTATTATCACTGCCAGTTTACAGATGAGGAAGCTGAGGCCCTTAGAAGGTGGAGAGCAGAGATTAGAACCTAGATCTTCCTACCTCCAACTGTTACACAATGTTGTTTCTCAAATTCCCAGGAACGGAGGAGGGGAAAAAGAGGGGGAGATTCTGTAGTCACAGAGATTTTTTTTTATGGTGATTCCTAGGAAGCCACTAATCAGCCCCATTGTTGGTACATAGCTGAGGCCACAGAGAGTTTTTACTTTCTAGAAAAATCCCAAGCAATTTTAAAAGAGAATTAATAGTCCATCGAGTCTTGAAAAGGACTACAAGACTGGCATACTGTGCTAGAGGCTTTATCTATACAAGGTTAGAGGCTATGGGCATTCTAAATTTCTTTCTTTATTACCTATGAGAAGAATGTATATGCTACCACAGAGACAAAAAAAATCTTCAAGGCAGTATCTAGAGCAGATTCAGCTATTATGACCAGAAAGCAAGCTTAGTCCAATATCAACTCGGATTTAAATGCTAGCCTCTTCATAGGTTTCCTCAATTTCTTGCCTGTGAGTTAAGAGAATGCCAGCTAACATCATCAGTAGACTAGAACAGTTCATTATTAAAGTGTGTTCTGTCTACTATTACACAAACAAGCAATTGGTTTACAAGGCAGCAAAAGAACACCAAAATCTTCTCTATTAGTTCAAATCTTCAAGTTCAAGTCCCAGACAGATTACATCTAAAGATGACAGACATCAAACTAGGATTACAAACCACTACCTACATGAAATCACAGAAATGAATAAGTTACCAAAAGACTAGAGATGAGTAAATTTGATACTGTTATTAAAAATATGTCTCTAAAATGTATATACTAGCAAGCTTAATATTGATCACAGGCAAAATTTTAAAACAGGATTATGGCATGGTTTGTAAGCACTCAGGAAAAAAAAAACAGCGATCACAAGGAGCCAACATGGGGTCACTAAGAAGAAACAAATTTTACAAAAATGTATTAAGTGCTTTCCTATATAGAAAATGCTACGTTAGTTGAAAAGATATGAAAGGACACCTCCAACCCACTTCTTCACCAAAGTGGGAGGTCTGTAAGTCTTGAATACTGCACGTTTTCAGACCTTTTCAATATACTGTTTGGTTGTATTGATTTTCTCCCTCTTCATTTTCTTTTTTTTTTCTTTAAAAAAATACTGATTGTTATATAGAATGACTCTCTGAGAAGGAAAGAGGGAGGGATCTTGGGGAAAACTATGATGGTATAAAAAACAGAAGACATCAATAAAAATTTTATTTCAAAAATGTTATGTTAGCAAATGAAAATTAAAAAGATAAAATAAAACACGGCTACTGCCCTCAAAAAGCTCACAAGCTAGCATTCATGCAAAACTAATCTAATTTTCTTTGCGATAGAGTAATCAGACTGGTAGATTAGGGGAGAGTCACAATACAGTTTATAAGGAGTTCAATAAAGCATCAACAAAGTCTCCCATGATACATACACTTATGAAGAAATTCAGAATTACAATAACAGAGGTAAGTGGACTTGAGTAGCTAGTTGGGCAAGTGCACGAAAGAGTGTTAGCTCATTGGTTAGTGTGAACAATACCAGAAGAGAAGAAAAATGAATTAAATGAAGTGGTAGTCCCGAGTGGCATAGCCTAGGACTTCTGTACTGTTCTGTCCCATTCATTGGCTTTGAAGACAACATAGGAGACAAACACAGGCGATTTTCAAGTGACCCAGAGTTGGAAGATATAACTAATATATTTGGAGGGTGAAAGGGATGTCGTGATTTGGGACTACATGCATTTTCAGAGTGTCATTTACAAACAGGATCCTCTTCTATCTAAACTTCACATGATACCCGAGTATTCAGGGTGAACAAACACTTAATCCTCAGTAATGCCTTGATGGACAGTGACACTCAGTGGACTGCTGAACAAAGTTGCCTCCTTGGGTGAATGTGTCATGGAATCTTGCATGGTCTTAACAAGAGATGCTTTAATGTGAGTGCAAGGAATAGAACAGATGATATAATCAAGGATATATAAGACTAGAATAGGGGGTCACCCAGAATGAGAAATACAAGGAGCAGAGACAATAAATGGACAGCCTGAGGGCTAGGATCTATTTCTTTGAGATTTTGTTTTAGTCTGGAAGCTTTGTCCATCAATGCCAATTTATAACTTATCTATCACGTACAGTCCTGGAGACCAGTCTGGGGCATTGAGAGGCTAAGTGACCTGCCCATGATCACACAAGGTTTAGATGTGTGCAGGTCTCCTACCAGGTCTCTCTGACTCTAAATCCAAGCTGCTTCTCATTAAACTGGCATCCATGAAATATAAAAATAATCAAAAGAAAACCTCCAGAACATCAAGTAAATCCTCCAAAGTCAGGTGGGGAATGTGAAAAAAAGGATTCATAGGAAGCTGTGGACGAGTCATATGGGATGAGAACATTGGTGGACTGAGAGTTTGTGAAGAGCATGTAGCCCAGGGGACAGCCTACTGGACTGGGAGCTGAGAAGACTCAGGATCAGTTCCAGCCTCTGACATTGATTAGGCAGGTCCCTTACCCCTGGACTAGAGCAAGAGAGGAAATCAGCAGTTTTTCTAGAATACAGAATATGCAAAAGGAAGTTATGTGACTTGAACTTGGAAATAGCTTGGAGCCAACCTGTAGAATCTGTGCCAGACCAAAAAATTTGCATTGAATCAGAGAAGCAATGGAAAACCACTGAAGGGTTTTAAACACACTCAGACCTGTGCCTTAGGAAGATTATTTTGGAAGTTGTGTGGAAAATGAATTGGAGAGGAGAGAGAATGGAAGTGCAAAAACCAATCAGGAGGCTATTAGGACAGTTCAGGGGACATGAGATAAAGGCCTGATCTAAGGCAGTGACTGTGTGAGTGAAGAGAAGGGAACAAGAAGCACAGCTGCCGTCTTATACCCTGAAAGCAAGCCTTTCCACCTTCTTCTGCCTCTCATCAAGTAAAGAAAATTACGAAGGTGTCATCTAACTCCACAGAAAGAACAGACAGAGTCTGAATACAAATTGAAGCATATTTTTTAAAAATCTTTTTCATTATTCTTGGTTTTTTTGCTTTGTGATTTCTTTTGCAATAAGGCTAATATGGAAATGTTTTGCATGACTGCACATGTACGAACTATATCAAACTGATTGCCTTCTCAAGGAGTGGGGAGGGGAGGGAAAGAGGGAGAGAGTTTGGAATTCAAAATTTAAAAAAAGAAGACGTTAAAACTTTTTGTTTATATGCAATTGAGAAAAAATAAAAGGATTATGAGGCAACTACAGGAAGCTCTGTCTAGCCTCCCTAAGGCAGCCCTAGATTTGCCCGAACTGTCAAAATATTTTACTAGGCAAAGGATATTGCCTAGGTCCTGGAAGCTTAGAGGATACTGGTTTCCTAAATCTGGTACAACAGAAATCAGAGACAAAGTCATTGGGAATGAAATGCTCACTTTAGTCACCTGGGAATGGGGAGGGATATTCCCAAGGAATCTTAGAACTAGGGTTTAAAGAAGTTTTCCCCAGCTGCTCCTCCCGCCCCCAACTCCTTCTTGACTGTATATTTGTGAAGCAGGCAACTGTTTTATTAACATAGTCTCAGCTGAAGACTCTGGTGCTCAGCACTGGATTTGAAGTCAAACAAACTATATTCAAATTCCTACTGTTTCTTACGTAATTGTTCTCACAAGGATAATCTTGGCACCAGAACATGGTCTTATAGAAGCTGGAACACCTGAATTCATATCCTAACTACCTGTGTAACGTTGAGCAAATCATCTTCCTCCTCCATAAAATAAGAGGAGTAAATGACAGGATTCCATAGGTCTCTTCTCGAGTCACTGATATCCATTAGCCTTTCTTCCTCCCTCGCAGGCAGCATCTCAATAAACCCACTAAGCCACAGGCAGGAACAGGAAAGAGAAACGCTATTACCTGCATTTCGCCGACACATGTTCATATCTGCAACTTGCTTCCAAGTATTTGTCCCAGGATCATAAACCTCCACACTCTTCCTCACCAAGGGGCCGTCATGCCCACCTGTGGCATACAGCTGCCCACTAAGTACGCCAACCCCTGAAAGAGAGCATGCGGTCAGCTGAGGCCTGGTCAGTTTTTCCTGCTTCTGAAACAGGAAATGTTATGTCATTTATGGAACTCTATTTGCTCTAAGCAGAAGTAACCAGGAATGATCATTCAAAGTGCTGGATGGAAACTGAACTATTTCCAATTACTTGAAAATGCTCAAATATCATTATGTATACTTAGGATGGTCTGAAAAAGATAAATCCAATGCAATTTCTTCAACTTCAAGGAGCCATGATTTTCTTGGTATGGGTTTGTCACTCCCTTGACAGGAGACAGTAACCTTTCTCAAGTTTGGCAGATAAATTTCAGGAGATGCCGCTGCTCCATCAAAAACCTGCCGATGAATCCCTCTGATATGAGCTAGGGTAATCTCTTATAACAGACAGAGAGAACATTGTGAGGCCCGTCCTCAAAGCCCTTCCAGGTTGGCAGGAGCTTCCAGAGAACAGCGCCACTGACGCCATCTTCAATAACCTAGCATTCCTCCCATGGCACGGTGACAAACCAGATTGGGGTTTTAGCAGAGAAAAATTATATCATATACAGGAAAATGCCATGAACAGGAAGAACAGCAGGAGACCCAACTAGCATTTATTGATCACATAATATGCCCTTGTCTGTGTGCAGGGCACAAAAGCGAAACAGTCCCTGCCCTTAAATGGCATAAATTCTACTGAAATGTGGCCTTACCACTAACTAGCTACGAATAACGTCATGCATCTCTGTAAAATGGAACACTCAACTTCTCCTGGGACTTATGACTCCTACAGTCCTATAATTCTACGGCCACATAGACTTTGGACCACAATCCAAACTGCAGCTACGCGGAATGGCCACTGGAGGGAGAGCTAGCACAATAATACTAGTGGCTTCCATCATGGTGAGTGGACTTGGTTTAACCAGGTAACTCTTTCCCAGGGTGACTGAACAGTCTTCCTCTTAAGAAGCAAATCCTCTTGGAATGAGCATGTAAGGGTCCCAAGTCTACGGCCTTCTGAGGCCACGATGCAGGGAATTCACTACCAGTATCACCGCTGCTGGCTTTGCTCTGTCATTACTGTTCAAAGTCCAACTTAGTCCAACTGAATCTTAAATTATTGAGCATCCCGGTAGGGATTTCCCACAGCCAGTTTGCAGGAGTGCTGGGGGTTCTCTATTTCCTGAACTAACAGGAAAACAAAGCGTACCTGTGAGTGGGCCTTCCCTCAGTTTCTGGGAGTGCTGAGTTCTAAAGAATGGCAATGAATTGGAGTTTGAGGCTAGTGCCCTGTTAACACCATGCAGAAGCTGTGCGTGTCTGTGGAAAGGATTCTACCACATTGAGTCTCCTTTATAAGACAGCTAGATGGCTCGGTAGACAGAGCACTGGGGTGCGAGTCAGGAAGACCTGAGTGCAAACGCTTACTTTCAGTGTCAAGTCTGGCAAGTCCTTTAACCTCTGTCTGGCTCAGTTCCCTCAAATGCAAAAAGGGACAATAGCATTTATCGCACTGGGCTGTCATGAGACTCAAATAGTAACATGTATAAAGTGCTCTGCAAACCTTTAAGGGCTCTATAAATAAATGCTAGCTATTACTGTAAGAGACAACATACACACAAGTATGAAATGCAAAATATATATGAAATTCAAAATAAGGGGCAGCTAGGTGGCCCAGTGAATAGAGCATTGGCCCTGGAGTCAGGAGGACCTGAGTTCAAATCTGACCTCAGATACTTAACACTTACTAGCTGTGTGACCTTGGGCGAGTCACTTAACCCCAATTGCCCTACCTTCCCCCCTCCAAAAAACAACAAAAAAAAATTTTCAAAATAAATGGGGGGATGGAATTAGGTAGGGTACTAGAAGTTGGGAAAATTGAGGAAGGCTTCATGTAGAGAATGGTATCTAAGAAATATCTTAAAGAAAACAAGTGATTTTCATTGGCAGAGATGAGGTACATTCTAGATATGGGGGGCCAGCACAGACAGTATAAAGATGCAGAAACGCAAGATAAGAGTATCATATGTGAGGAAGAGTGAGAAGGCCTAGGGGCTATGGAATACAGGAAGGGAGTGATTATTACAAGGATGGAAAAACAGGTTAGGACCAGCGAGTAAAGGGCTTTGAAGGCCAAACAGAAGCTTGTATTTTATCCTTGAAGCAATAGAGAGCTATGGGAGTATGCTTTAGGAAAATCTTTTTGGTAGTGACATAGAGGATAGAACATGGTAGAGACTTCAAGAAGGGAGACTTATTATAAGAGTCCAGCTCAGTGAAACGGGGAAACTGAAGTTTCAAGAGGTTAAGTGAATTGTACAAAATTATCCAAGTAAGTGGCAGAGCCAGGATTTGAAGTCAGGTCCTTCCACAAGGGTCGAACCTGAATTTCTATGCTGAAAATTCCAAATGAGCTTGCTTACACGCTGGGTCACACAGCTGACAAGTTCGATAGCATTTTAAGGTTTATAAAGCACTTTCCTACAATACCCATTTGAAACTGGCGGTATGAATGTTAATGTTTAGTTTTTACTGTAGTCACTTGCATGGATTCTTCTACTGGAGAACTTGATGAAAAGATTTACCCCAAGATTTGCCCCTTTGGAATCTAGAAGAGTCCAACAGAATTCCCCCAAGTGCCTTATTTACTAAGATGCAAACTGAAGTAGTGGGAGAAACAGGCTCAGAATACGGAAGGCGGACCAGTCGGGCATTAGGTTACCTCTCAGAGGCCAGGCTCCAAAGTACCCCCTGCAACAGACACAGGCTCCTCTATGTACCAAAGAACCGTCTTTACTCCACAAAGCTGCTACTACACAACCAAATTCTTAAGACTTTCTCCAGCACCTCAGAGTCACAACAGAGGTTATTCAGACAACAAAATAAGTTGTTTGGGGTTTTCTTGATGGATTATTCCAAAGGCCTTTCCTTTTAATGGGTGACAAAATTATTCCCACAAAGGGTCCACCTTCCAATCTCAAGAGGAATGCTAACTCCTTAAAAATAACACGCAGAGCACAAGGCTTTTTAGTAACTTCTACTGGATTCACACTGTGCAATTTTTCCCTTTTTTGGTCCAGATTTGTGATTTCATGGGTGTGGGGAGTTTGCTCCCTCAAGGCAGGCTAGTAACTAGTCTGTGAATAACAAGTCTCAGAGGGCTGTCTGCAGGTCTTTAACTCGGGTCTCCCTGACTCTAAGGATGACCTAAAAGCCACTGAACCAAGACGTCTATCTACCTCCGTGCTGCCTGCCTCTGAGTTCCACCAGTTTGGGGCTGTTGTTTTTTTAAATCACTTGTTGAATATTCTCAAGCTGATATGGAGAGAGGCTGCAATGTGCCGGATCCCACACATTTATACATGATGTATAAAGTCTACATCTTCACAAATAGAACACGGTAACAATATTTCAGTAGCTTGAAACACAGACTGTCTATGTTTCACAGAAGCCAGTCTGCTCGTGATCAGACTCCTGGGAAGAATCTAAGGAGCCCAGGCTGCTAACCAGGACAGCCCTGCATATCACCAAGAATTTCAGTAACAAAGAGTCTGATTTCTCCCCTGTGAGCAGGAGGGCCCCCGGCTACCTTCTCCTACTCCTTTCCCACAGGCTGACCCTGGGGCCAGCAGCCAACAGAGGCTGCCAGCTCAAGCATTTTTCTATCATCCTCCAAAAGAAGGGCAGAAAAAGAGTACAGTGTGGCCAGTGTACCACACTCCCTGGAGATTCCTTGAAAGACAAATGCAACAGAGGAGCAGCCCCATGAAGAGCGAGTCCATTCATACATATTTATCTCTCAATAGCCTGACCTTCAACTTGACCTATAATCAAGCTAAATACATGCTAGTGTTCAGTTCCTTCTATAAAATGTTAAATACAAGAGATCTGTAGTTTAATCCACATAAATATTTTATTTCATCCACTGGCACAGATTGCCACCCTTCCATGCCTTACTGTACAAGTTTCAGGAATTGCTGTGGTCAAAAAAATTCAACTAGTTGCCAACCATCTTGTAGTCAGACTCCCTGAACTTAGCTCTCATCCTCAAATGAGAAGCATGCAGCTCACAGGGACAGTCTTCAAAGCATCACTGTAGAAAAGAGGGGTCAGAGAAACATCTACAAAATGGGAAGAGTAGGACCCACCGTGTCACAGGGCTTTTGTGAGGACAAAATGCAGGAAGTAATATGAACACACTTTCAACATTGCCAAGTGTCATTCAAGTATAGGGTTGCTGTTGTTAAACTTTGTTCATGATAAACTTTGGTTCTCAACCTCTTGGTGAATGAATTCAACTCCGTAGTATCCTTCATTCTCAATTCCTTCATCCCTTTGTTCTACTGACACTCATGACTTGCCAAATCCTAACCCCAGAAGACCGTCACCACCTGTCTCCTTCTCTCCACATGCTCCTGAATGGATCCCATAGGGAGGGTGAGCTTGTACGGTCTTGAGGTCTTGATGGCCATGCTGCCATCACCTCAGGAGGGGGAAAGTTGGCAGAATGATCTGGCTGCCTTCAGTAGAAGTTTCTAATTCTCAAAGACCTTGACACCCAACAGCGTCACCCAACAGATACCTGCACCACTGCGGCGCGTGCTCATGTCAGCCACATACGTCCACTCATTGGTGGCAGGGTTGTATTGTTCCACAGTACTGAGGCACTGGCGGGAAGCCCCATCATAACCTCCAACGGCATACAGCTTTCCTGGGGGGAAAGAAAATGCAGATGACAGCAGCACCTCAGAAGCAAAGTCAACTCAACAAGCATCATTAACACTTTCGATGTATGAGGAATAGTGCTTCCACTAAGAATACAATAACAGAACGAAAAAAGAAGCCCTACCTTCAGGGAACTTACATTCTACCACAAGTCATTAAAGACAGAAGTCATGCCAGAAAAGATCTTCCTCCTGAAACCTCTGCCAAATATATCCCACCGACAACCAAGCCTTAATTTCCATTCCACCATGCTATCCTTCTTTCAAGGGATACCTTAAAGTCCTCTTCTTCTAGGCCGTCCATCTGGGTTTGATGCAATAATTTTTTCCAACCTGTCAATGCACTCCCTGACCTACCTTCCCCCTCACAACTCTTTTAGACTATCGAAGTTCAAGGTCTCTGTCAATTCCAAGTATTTCCATTTTGTCCGTTTTAACAGACTGTAAGTCACCTGAGGGGAGGCGTGGCTTCTCCCCTTTAGCATCCCTTGACAAAACCCAAATACTGGGGATTGGAGGACATTCTCATTTCTGAGAGACAAATCCACCATTTTGGTTCTTACTGGTTCAGTTAAATCAGTGTACATGGTCCAACAAAGACATTCACCTGAATGAACAAAGCTGGAATGATTACTGACCCAGATCTCAAATCTTTAGCAACTAAAACATTCAAACTGTCTCACATCTCTCATCTACCACTGGGACCACAAGAATTACCAGATGGCAGTTCCAATAAATCTGTCGACTTTATTCTCTGAAGTAAATAACTTTATCTGCCTTGGACTCCCATCTATGCTCCACCAGAAGAGAATAAGTATTTACAGAGCATCAGTATGTGCCAGGTACAGTTCTCAGTGCTTTACAAATGTGATTTCATCTGACCCTTGCAACAAACCTAGAAGGTAGGTGCTGGTCTTATCCCTATTTTACAGTTGAGGAAACCGAGGCAAACAAAGGTTAAGTGACTCACCCAGGGTCATACAGCTAGTAAGTTTCTCGGGTCTGCCTGACTCCAGGCCAAGGACTCTATCCACTGCACCACTTAGCTGGTCTCTATACCTCAAAAACGTCCTCAAAAATGGATCATCTCCTTGGTGTCGATGCCCCCTCCACTAGTAAAGCTCTTGGCCCCTCTGTGCCTTAGCAGATGGTATATGTGAATTGTTATAGTTTAAAAAAAAATCAGTCCTTCAATGTCTTTCATGTTCTGAGGCTTTCTGGAGATGAGGGAAATGGATACACTTCTTTCTCTAGGTGGCTCAAATCCAAGTAAGCTTCAAATTGACAGTGATTCAGTGATGAAGGGCCCCAGATGAAGCGCCACAGGGCTTGCACGGAAAACCCCAGTTCTGCTCCTTACCATCCAAGTGACTTTGCGTAAGTCACTTCATCTTGCAAGGTGCCTTGTTTCTTATCTGCAGAATTAACGGGGCTGGACCAGATGACCTCTAAACTCCCTTCCAAAGGGAGCTCTAAAGCTATGCTCCATGGGAAGAAAGAGAGAAAATGTGCCCAGCCAGTCTTCTCATTTAAAATGAGCCAGGATAGGGGCGGCTAGGTAGCGCAGTGAATAGAGCACCAGCTCTGGAGTCAGGAAGACCTGATTTCAAATCTGGTCTCAGACACTTCACACACACACACATACACACACACACACACACACACAGAGC